>UELW01000001.1:15568298-16098298 GCA_900490495.1 Danionella dracula
TTAAAAACAACATGCTACTTCTGGGCGGGGTTTATGCTGTGGCACACCCATATGGTGTAGTTCGGAGCTCTCAGGCACTAATCTGACTGAGGCATAATGCACTCTTTTTCCTTTGATTTTTAAGTTGCTGCATTAGGCGAAATTCCCCTCTGTGTCTGGTGAGTTGTTAGCATGCTGTGTTTTTTAGTTTACTGTTTGTTCAACCTTATCATAGTGTTAATCTTCTGCCTTCTTATTTTTTCTCTTATGGGTTTTTTGTTCTGTATTGAAAAAATAATTACATTTAATGTAGGTTTCCCCAATCTTTTTGTTTTGTTTATTTTGAGTTTTACATATAAAAAGACTCCCTGGCAGCATATAACTTATGCAAAATTTCTCGGGCCTGAATCGCTTCTCGCTCTGAGGCTTCAGATCTTAATCTCGCAACATATGCTTGTGTTTTCTGGGCTAATTCTATGTCAGCGAACTCGTGAAATGAGCAGTTAATAAAGTGGCCGGTATTGACCGTATCAATAACAAGCTTCATGGAAAAGACATGATTTAATAAAAAAAATAATAAAACCCAGCTTTACTCTCAGATCAGCTACTGAAGCATGTCATGAGCTGGTAACTTGAATGAGCGGTGGTATGAAATTAAATGTCATTTATGGGTGTTAAAAAGTAAGAAGCTCTGATATTTTTTTGGAAGTTAAATCAGCATCAGTCTAACCAACAACCAAAACATTAGTTCTTTCTGCAAAAGCACTGGTGTATCATTACGATTGGTGTGTATTGAACGTTAACATTACCTGCGGCATCAACAGCTTAGCCTGTGTGTTGTGTGTTTTTGCATGCTGTGAGAGACGCTCTGGAGACTCGAAAGAGAGAGAGAGAGTCTAAAACTCACCCGAGGGCGAATAAAGCTGGAAATTAATTATTCTCCACATGATATATAAAATTGTATTAAAAATGTGATGGAAAATGAATGGAGTTTGGGTACTCTCAACTCAGCATTATTTATAGAAAGCTATCACAGAGCTGTAGCTAAAATAAACTGCTGTACAGAGACATATAAGAACAATAACTTCAGGCTTAAATAATTACAATAAATAATAAAAAATCCATAAAATATCAATAAAGCTAAAAGTATAAAAACAAATAAAAAGAATAAAACCGTGCAGCACAATAACACATGACAGAATCTCACGATGTATTAAAAGCCAAGGAAAATTAAGAAAGTGGGTCTTAAGACGTCTTTAAAAGTGTTCAGAGAAAAGTCTGTCGAATATCTAAAAGTGAGGCACCCATAGTTTTGGTGCAGCCACTGAAGGTTCTCAAAACAAATATATATATATATATATATATATATATATATATATATATATATATATATATATATATATATATATATATATTATAAATTGTACAGTTACTTACAAATGCACACTGTTTATAGTGACTATTTAATTATACCTTTGTATGTTGTGTTTATAAAATATTTTGTTATTACAATGATTTTAATAGTTAATTAGTTTAACATAAATAACATAAAACTAAACAATGACATTTTATTACTTTTAAAATGCAACATGTATCTCAGACATGTAAAGGTATTAAATATAAATAAATAAATATATACATATAGTAAAAAAATCACCTTGCATTAAGTGAATTATGTGGCAAAATGTCAGCAGTGGAAATATTTGAGTATTTATCTATAATAACATTGTTCTTTTCCGTTGATGCAATGTATGACAATTGATGGTGGTATTGATTCAATTGTACTAGAAAAAATGCAACAAGTTGCATGTTAAAATGCAAGAATGGTCCCCCACTGAAATGGAAAGACGCTTGTGAATAAAATTCACCTAAAATGTGTCCAGACCTCAAATATGCATCAACAGTTCCCCTTCAGGAACTCGAGCTGCGTCCAAACGCTATGGGGAACTGCGTTTCTGGCTCTGAATATATGTTTTTTTTTTTTTATTATTGAACAATAATAAATGCTTGATCCGGCACAGCCACTCCAGTTTGAGGAGCTGCTGGAGGTTGTGACTCGTGCGGTGGAGAGATTGGATATCTCTTGGCCACCAGAAGCACAGGGTCCTCGTCTAGAGAGCAAACTGGATGAACGCTATCTGCACCCTCGGTTGCAACCTCCACGCCGGGGCCTACCGTTTTTTCCAGACCTGCACACTGAGGTGTCCAGGTCTTGGAATCGCCCCTACTCGGCCCGCCTGTTTTCCCCCGATGTTCACTATTACGCTAACATCCAGGGGTTGCAGGATCGAGGTTACAGAACGATCCCGAAGGTGGAGCAGATTCTTGCAAGCTATCTCTCCCCTGGCACGGCATCATTCCTGAAGGCCCTAGCGCTCCCCATCAGCCCGCTTAGAGCCACTTCGGCCTTAGTGTGGAAGGCTTATTCTACAGCCGGGCAGGCTGGCGGTTGCCTGCACACCATGGCGGTGTTGCAGGCGGAACCTCGGCCTGGGGGATTCCCTGGTGGTGGCGGAGCTGAAAAAGGCGACAGATCTCGCCCTCCGCACCACAAAGGAGACTGCTCGCGCATTGGAGAGGTCAATGGCTGCCATGGTGGTTGTGGATCGCCATCTATGGCTGACGTTGTTTGAAATAAATGAGAAGGACAGGTCATTCCTCCTCGACGCCCCAGTAGTTACCTCAGGCCTGTTTGGCGACGCTGTCTCGGCAGTAGTCAGCAGGTTCTAGGAGGCCCGGGCCCAGTCCGCGGCCTTCCAGAGGTTTCTTCCCCGCCGCCGCCACCCTGGGAGTTCTGCCGGGCGGGAGCAGACCCCTAAGGCTGTTGCTTCTGGGCACAGGGGGGCCCAGAAGCAGAGTATCGCTGCCCGTGCCACTCCCGAGGGGCGGCGACACAAGACCCAGCCCAAGGAAGTGGCGGATCTGAGGACCGTCATTTTCCGTAAGCGGGCTGAGACAAAGCGCTCCTGATGGGCTAGGGGAGTCCCCGGTTTCTTGGAGCGACGCACGCCAAAATGGTCAGCGACCCCCCCAACTATTATTCCGCTTACCCTGCCACCCTCGGTGCTTCAGGGAGTGTGTATCTTGCCCCTGCGTCCACCCAGGCTCTCGGTGGCCGGGGCTATAGGGCTTCCATGGAACCCCGTGCCTGTCTCAGGAGCCACCACCCGCCAGTTACCAGAGGCCGGCCTCGAGAGGTTGGCTACCCTGAGCTGCTACGTGGAGACTTGGTCCAGCCTCCCAGGCGTCTCCCAGTGGGTCTTGCGAGTCGTGAAACTGGGTTACAGGATCCAGTTTCGATCCAGGGCTCCCCGGTTCGCCATGATTTTGCCTACTATTGTGGATCCCTCGCAAGCTCTGGTCATGGACCAGGAAGTGGCCACACTGCTCTGCAAAGGGGCCATCGAGATGGTTCCTCTGCACGACCGGAACTCCGGATTTTACAGTCGCTACTTCCTGGTTCCAAACAAGGACGGGGGCCTGGGCCCCATTCTCGACCTAAGCCTCTTGAACCGTCGCATCATGAGGTTGCCGTTCAAGATGCTTACCTTAAAACAGGTCACGGCGCAGATCAAGTACGGCGATTGGTTCGTCTCCATCGACCTTAAAGATGCCTACTTTCACGTCCCCATTTGTCCTTCTCACAAGAAGTTTCTTCTGTTCGCCGTAGGGGGCACGGCTTATCAGTTCCGAGTACTTCCTTTCGGCCTTTCGCTCTCGCCCAGGACCTTCACCAAGTGTGTGGATGCGGCCCTGGCCCCATTGAGGCTTCAAGGTATCCGCATCCTCAACTACATCGACTATTTGTTGGTGTTGGCTCGCTCAGAGCCAGAGGCAGATTGGCATCGAGAGGTCGTTCACGCTCACATGAAGGTGCTGGGTTTTCGGCTAAACCCCCAAAAGAGTGTGCTGGTCCCTACCCAGAGGTCCACCTTTTTAGGTGTGGTGTCTGTGATCCTACACGCGGCCACGAGGGCGAGGCTAGGCCATTCACTGTCGGTATGGCAGTTTCAACGACTGCTTGGCCTTATGGCATCCGCGGCGACGATTCTTCCGCTTGGACTTCTCCATATGAGGCCCCTTCAGTGGTGGCTGAGGAGTGCAGGGTTCTCTCCCCGGGGCAATCCGCTCGGTCTCATCAGGACCACGAGTCAGGCCGTGCGGGCCCTTTCTCGTTGGTGGGACCTGTGTTCCTGTCCCAGGGACCCGTATTGGGGACGCCTTACTGTCGGATGCCTATCACCACGGACGTGTCTCGCACGGGTTGGGGGGCGGTGCTCGGGAACCGCGCCACCCATGGTCGGTGGGACCGGCCCCATCTCTCGTGGCACATCAACTGCCTGGAGTTGCTGGCCGTATTTCGTGCTCTTCTGCACTTCCTGCCAGTGATCAGAGGTCACCACGTGCTGGTACGCTCAGACAATATGTCCGTGGTGTCCTACATCAACCATCAAGGGGGACTACGATCGCAACGGCTGTGCAGATTGGCCGGTCGTGTCCTCCTGTAGGCCCAAGATAAGCTCTGCTCCCTTCGAGCATCTTATATTCCGCGCCGGTTGAACGTGGAGGCCGATGCATTGTCGCGGCTGAGACCGACACCTGGGGAATGGCGTCTCCACCCGGAGACCGTGGAGTTGATCTGGGAGAGGTATTACAGAGCTCAGGTGGACCTTTTTGCGACTCGGGAGACCTCGCACTGTCCCCTCTGGTTCTCTCTCAGTCCTCCCTCGCCTCTGGGGATAGACGCCATGGCACAGGAGTGGCCGAGGCTTCCCCTGTATGCTTTTCCCCAGTAGCTCTGGTTCCAGGAGTCCTGGAGAGGGTACGTCTAGATGGCCTATCCCTCCTCCTTGTGGCCCCTCGGTGGCCAGGGAGACCTTGGTTTGCGGACCTGTTGGCCCTCCTGAATGGCGTACCATGGGAGATCCCGACCAGGTGGGATCTTCTCTCTCAATATGGGGGGATGGTGGTCCATCCCCGTCCGGAGTTATGGAGGCTGTGTCTGTGGCCCCTGAGGGGGCACAGCTCCTAGAGTCAGGTCTTTCGGCTGAGGTCGTTGAGACCCTTCTCCACTCCAGGGCTCCCTCTATGAGGAGATCTTACGCCGCGAGATGGCGACGGTTTTCGGCCTGGTGTGTTCAACACACTCTGGATCCAGCTCGTTGCCCGGTCGGGTCAGTACTGGACTTCCTACAGGCCCTGTTCGCCAAGGGGCTTTCGCCGTCTACCATTAAGGTGTATGTATCGGCCATTTCGGCCTGCCACGCCCCCCTTGATGGGCTTCCCTTGGGCAGGTCCCCCCTTATATCTCGTTTTCTTCGCGTGCCAGGTGGCTGAGGCCCCTGGTCCGTCCTAGAGTCCCTGCATGGGACCTGACTATCGTTTTGGAGGCCCTGAAGGGAACCCTTGGGTGACGTGTCCCTGCGCTTTCTGTCTATTAAGACAGCATTTTTACTTGCCATCACTTCCCTTAAACGGGCAGGGGACTTGCACGCACTTTCTGTGGCTCCCTTGTGCCTTGAATTTTCCCCTGGGATGGTTAGCGTATCACTACACCCTAAACTGGGCTATGTCCCGAAGGTGCCTTCCGTCACCCCGGGCATGGTCAGGTTACGGGCGTTCTTTCCTCCTCCTTTCGAGTCCTCGGTGCAGGAGCTCCTGCATAACATCTGTCCGGTGCGGGCCCTGGACCTGTATGTCCGCCGCACGGCTCAGTTTCGGAGCTCGGATCAGCTCTTTGTGTGCTCTGGTCCACACAAAAAGGGCTCTCCTGCTAACATGCAGACGGTGAGCAGATGGATTGTGGACGCTATCGCCTCGGCTTATGCGGCAAACTATTTTGCATGATTAACTCACTTAATTGCCTTAACGAATGGAAACTTGGAAAGTTCCCAAGGAGGGAATGTGGGTGTTTTTGGCAATTAGGTGACCTGATTTAACATTTATTTAATTCATAAATTGGACCTGACTCCATGAAAAAGACAGTCTGACCTTAAAAGCTAGAGTCCATGAAAAAGACAGTCTGACTCAAAAGGAGTGATGCTTTTCTGATAGGGATACGCAGCTAGAGACAAAATATCTGCCACGTGAAACTTATCTGCAAGGATAGCTTTCTGCATATATACCGCGCCTATGACACACCAAAGGGAGGTGCAGTTTTCGAGCCAGGTTCTGTAACCCATCACATTGCTGTTTCCTGATCTTGTGCTGAAAAGTAAAGAGAAATCGGACTGAAAGTCGTAGTCTGTCTTTATTGAATTTATTTTCAAAAGTGTATTTTATATTGCGGGAAAACAACCACACGGCCTCTGGTCTCCTGGCCCACTTTGGGGTCAGAGCGCATTCTACTAGAGGTATGGCGGCTTCTAAGGCCCTTTCATCCGGCATTTCTATGCTGGAGATATGTAACGCAGCGGGATGGACCACGCCTTTGACTTTTGTCCGGTCCTATAGTTTGGACCTTGATGTCTCCCCAGCTTCGGCAGTCCTTCATTCGGCTGTCATATAAGATCAGTCCGGGGCTGCATGGCGTGTTTTGACACTCGTTCCCCATAGCGTTGGACGCAGCTCAAGTTCCTGAAAGGGAACGTCTCAGGATACGTAGGTAACCAAGGTTCCCTGAGGGAACGAGACGCTGCGTCCCCAGGCCACTCCGCCCACGTCCTGACGGCGCTTACTGGCTTCAAAGCTGGTTGTCGTCTCCATCGCGTCCTCCTTTATACTGCACCCTTCCGGATGCGACGTCACGCTCGGATGACGTCACACCTGTCGATTGGACGAGATTAGACACATAGTTCAGAGCCGGAAACGCAGCAAGCGTTCCCCATAGCGTTGGACGCAGCGTCTCGTTCCCTCAGGGAACTTTGGTTACCTACGTAACCTGAGACGTTATCCTTCATATCCAATAAAGAAAAAATATTGTAATCAAACCAATTTTGATAAAATAAATACTTATTGCGGTGCAAAATGAAGCGGTTGTTCCAAATACAAGTCTTATGAGGACTAAAATTGTGAGAGAATGCAAGTTTGCAACACATCAAAACTTGCTGATGGAAAAGAGATAACTTGAGGGGTAGTTTGGACAATTCAAAATCACATTTAATTAAAAGGTCAAGACCCCCTACTTTCCCCAAATATTGAAGAAGATATTGTAAACCATATACTGTTCTTATTGTGAAGAAATTATCTTAACCATTGAGTTTTTAAGACGTAATTCAACATCTCCAAGTCGATTACATTCAGACCCCCTTCTTCAAAAGTCCAAACCAAATCATTTTTGTTTATATAGTGATGCCTGTTTTTCCAAATGAAATTGAATATTGCCTGGTTATATTCTTTTAGTAAGTGAGGAGGAATAGCTAGTGATGAGGCTGGGTAAACAAATCTAGAAAGAAATTCCATTTTGATTAAAAACGATTCTTCCAAAAATTAAGATATCTCTCTGTAACCAGTTATTAAGAATTGATTTTGCTTTTAGAAATTTGTTTACAAAATTTTCCTGAATGCTTTGATCTGTATCTTTAGTAATAGTAACACTATTCAAAGTTTTTTATAGAAGTTTTAACTGGAATATTACATAGAGTATAAATCGCTATTAAGAATTGAAATTAACTCACATTTATTTATATTTAATCTTAATAATGTTTATCTTTTATGAATAGAGTTGTGTCGTCTGCTAACTGACTAATACAAAATTGTTTTCCAAATACCTTGAGTTTTTACTGTTTACAATACTGTTGTCATTGTTAATCAAAATAGTCAGCATCTCCACAGCCAAGATGAATAAGAAAAGGGAGATGGGACAGCCTTGTCTAATTCCTTGTGCAATATGAAAGTGATAGAGCTATTGATGTCTTTATAAAGCATTTTTATTAGAGATATAAACTTGTTGCCAAATCCATATTTAAAAAGAGAGTTAAATATAAAGCTATGTTCAATTGTGTCAAAGTTTTAGGTGCATCCCACAAGAATCAGAGAAACCCAATTGCAAGAGTTAGCCTTTTAATGGAGCAGAAAATGACGAAATAATCCACAGGCGGATAGGCCAGAAAACAGTCACAAAACAAATAAAAATGCACAAATAATCCACAGGCCGAATAGCCGGAAGGGTCCAAAACTAAAAAGTCACAAAAATAATCCACAGGCAAATAACCAGTAAACCAACAAACTAAATTCAAACCGGAATCAGGTCTGGACAGTCTTGCCAATGAAGGAGCAATCCTAAAGGCACCAGGGCTAGGAACCTGCAGGGCAGGGCAGGGCAGGGCAGGGCAGGGCAGGGCAGGGCAGGGCAGGGCTAACACCGGCACATCTGGACCAGGGAGCAACTGGACCAGGGCGAGACAAATCAACAGACTCACAAGGAAGGAAAGGAAACAGAGGTTTAAATAAGGGGACTAGTTAACAGAAACAGGCTGCAGCTGTACTCTAATAAGGTGACTAATTACCAGCAACAGGCTGCAGCTGTGCTAAATGAAGAACCGGGAGGGAGAGAGCAGACAGGACCTAACACAAAGGCTTTTTTAAAATCCAAGAACAAGATGTAGCCGTCATCCTCAATATACTCATGATAGTCTAGAATGTCTAAAACTAACCTAACGTTATTATGTATTGATCTACCTTTCATGAACCCAGATTGTGATTCGCTTATTATTTGGTCTAATCCTTCCTTTAGTCTGTTGGCAAATATGTGAGCTAAAATCTTGTAATCACAATTAAGAAGAGTAATCGGTCGTAGATTGTCTGTCAGTTGAGCATCTTTTCCTGGCTTTGGTATAAGTGTTATCAATCCTTGTTTCATAGTTGAAGTAAGAGTATTATTGTTGATACATTCAAGAAAAACATTAAATAATAGATCCCTCAAGTCATCCTTAAAGAATTTATAAAATTCTGGAGTAAGGCCATCAGGGCCTGGAGATTTACCTGAGGATAATTTGTCTATACCTTGATCAAGTTCTTCAATTTTAATATTTGCTATTATTCTGTCAAAAAAGGTATTAGAGTTTATCGCTGAGTATGCAGAAGTACATAAAGTACTCTAAAACTTTGAGATTTCAGAAGAAATAGTTTTTGGGCACGTGTTTATATTTCCATTGATATAAAGAAAATTTATGGTGTTTCTTTCCCGTCTCCTTTTTTCAAGTCTGCAAAAATAACTGTTACTTTTTTCACCTTTTTCAATCCATTTTGCCCTGAATCAATTTTGGATTGCAAAGATACAATTTTTTGTTTGGCTTCATTATCTGTTTGACTATTATTACATAAACTATTTAGCTCTCTGGATAATTCTTCTTCTAAATGAACTCTAGCTTTACTCAAGGTTTTACCAAACTTTATAGAAAGTTCCGAATATTGTGCTATAGATACTCCCATTTATTTATGAATGAAAGAGGCTCTTTATCTAATTTGGTTCTTTTTATTATTGATCTGATTTGTGAGCAAAATTCAGTTTGCTTTAATAAACTTGAATTACATTTCCAATAACAATTGTTTCTTGGATCTATGTCCTTTGAGCAAAAAGATAAAGAGATACAGCAATGATCTGTTAAAGGTGCCGACGAGATGGAGACATCTTTAATGTATTCAGTTAAAATAATAGAGGTTAACCAGTAATCAATCCTACAATCAAAACTCCATTTGGTTTGAACCACGAAAACTGTTTTAAATAGGAATTTCCAGCCCTCCAAACATCTACTACATTGTTGTTTAAACAGAAGTTATAAACAGAACCATATTAAAATATCCACCTATAATAACATTTTCCGTTGGATACATCAGTTTCAGATTAAACAAAAGACTGGAGATTTCAGAAAGTACGTTAAATAAAATAAACATAATACCATCAATATTTACAATAACTGAGATCCAATGACCATTTGAGTCAGCCCAAGAATTTAGCATTTTTCCAGGGAGGTTGTTAAATAAAATAGCTACCCCTGCAGACTGTGTATATGCATGGCTGCAGATCATTTTGTCACCCCATTGGCTTGTCCAGAATTTAACATCATCAGGTTTAGAGTGTGTTTCTTGCAACAACACAAAGTGTGCATTTTTGTTTTTACAAAAAAGAAAAAAAAGGCTTTTCATTTAACAGAGTTGCGGAGACCCCTTGCATTTAACAAGACCAAAGATAACGGTCTTTTAACTGAAAACATCAAATAAATAAACTAGATAAAATAACAATAATGATAATAAAATCAAGCTGTACTAATGTACTAAAATTAAATCAAGTTAATAAATAAACACGTAACAAGTAAGAACGTCTGCCTTAAACTGAGCTCAGTAAAGAAGTCCGGCTCCACAGCAAAACATAACAGAACATCCCACATCTTCCTATCGATGAGAGGGGTCAATTTTAAGATATCAACCACTGTTAAGCTCAACCATTTTTGACGATTTGAACGCCCTCGATGTAGCCGTAAGGGCCGCGGTAGTAGGCTTTCTTCCCCGCAGCTCTGGCCTCGCTAACCACCGGCCATAGCGCCGCACGAGCCTCTCGATCTTCTTTGGACAGGTCCTCAGCAAACTTTATTCCTCTCGCTTTACAAATGTCCAAAACTTTCGTAGATCGCCAGAACTCATCTCTGTATTTTCTCATACAAAATTGAATGATCACCTGTCTGGATTTGTCCTTATGTCTGGGGCCCACTCGGTGCACTGTATCCACGATGTCTTCAATCTTGTGCCACAAGTGAGGAGCGACTTCAGCCAGCAGTGAGAGGATTTCTCCATCTGCAGTCTCCTTCATCCCAATCACTCGGAGATTCCATCTTCTTTTGTAACGTTCAAGCTCTGATGTTCTTTTGATCAAATCTGCTTGTGATTTCACAGCTGAGGTAAGTTGTTTTTCAAACCAATTAATTTTGGTTTTACAATCTTTTATTTCCGCCGCATTGAATTCCACCGCCTTCGAAAGGTTAAAAATCATCAGGCTATTTCCGGTGATCTTATTTTCAATATTGCTGAGCTTTCCGTCTTGCAAATCAAACCTGGTGACCAAAGTTTGCAAGAGTGCTGCATTTGAGATCTCGGAGTCCTCAGTACCTTTTACTTTCTTTGAGGACATTTTAGTTGGTGTGTTTTGTAAAGATGAGGGCTCTTTGTGTTTGTCCTTTTGCTCGTCGCGACCCAAAACCATGGCGAATTTGTCTTCGTGGCTGTTGTCTTGCTTTCTGGAATAATGATCTTTGGGTGGCTAGAAGCTTTTTTGGATGACATAATGTAAAAATAACAGATGGGATGAAAAATAACATAAAATTTTGAAGCTTACTGTGGCTCTGAATATATGTCTAATCTCGTCAATCGACAGGTGTGACGTAATCCGAGCGAGACGTCGCTCCCGCACATGCGCAGTATAAACTCGCACATGCGCAGTTCGACTCGCACGCGCTCCATATGGCGCTTGGAGATGGATGAAGCCCAGCCGGCTCTTGAAGGGGTTAGCTGTGAGCATTGCGAACGCATGAGTTGCGCACACTCCACTCGCGGAGAGCATTTTTCATGAAAAGTGCTCTCCCCTGTGCCCAGGTGGCTAGGCTGCCGCTTCTGCCGAGGCAGAGCGCCCGCTTTGGTCACGGGGTTTGACTCGTGACGGACCCTCCACTGGTAGCCGCTGTGCATAAAACCGGCACAGCCGCTCCAGGTCGAGGAGCTGTTGGAGGTTGTGACTTGCGCAGTCGAGAGGTTGGATATCTTCTGGCCGCCAGCGGCACAGGCCCCTTGTTTAGAGAGCTAGCTTGATGAACACTAAAGGTTTAACCTCCACGCCGGGGCCTACCGTTTCCCAGACCTGCACACCGAGGTGGCTAGGTCCGGGCCTGCCTTTTTACCCTGATGTTCACTATCGAACATCTAGGGCAGGGGTCGGCAACCCAAAATGTTGAAAGAGCCATATTGTACCAAAAATACAAAAACAAATAGGTCTGGAGCCGCAAAAAATTAAAAGCCTTGTATAAGCCTTATAATGAAGGCAACACATGCTTTATGTATCTATATTAGCCTACTATAACAATGACTAAGTTTGCTACGAATACATAATGAGCCTTCATGATTAAATGTTTATTTTCCCTGCAGTGAATCCTGTCGAGAACGACGCACAACATGACTACTCTGTTGTACTATTACAATATCAATGAATTATGTTTCATTGCTTTGATGAAATTAGAGAAATGCAATAAAGAAATCGAATTTTTGATGTCTTTTTTTTATTTTCATTTTTATTTTGAGGATTCCCAAAAACAACATCAAAATGGAACGTGCACAACGTGCCCCTTAACTGGACAACAAACAATGCGAAAAAACGCAGCATACATTTATAAAAATAAAACAGCAGCCTTTTGAAAAGAAGTATATAAAATCACAGCCACTTTGTTACTAAATACGTGCATGCCTTCCCTGGAAATGTCTTTCCACGTTACTCTTGTTATTAGACAACTTCTCAATACAGAGCAAACATTCAGCCAATCCTTCTGCATCGGCACTGAATGCAAACGATTCGGTCCAAGAACCGTTGAATCTTCTGTTCTCCTCAGTTATTTTTCTCTTTGGGATCCATGACCCACCACACAGCCGCCGGTTTGTTTACAGCAGCCACCTTACCTGGCATCCCGCCCCGCTGATAGAAGCGTGTGTCGCGGGTGATGACGCAAATCGTCGCTGACAGAAATGTTGAAATTAAATATTTATTCTACACTCCTTTACACCATTGGAAAACATTAAGAATGTTTGTCCTCCTATAGAAACCATATTAAACAAAAAACATATTTACCTTTTTCCTTTTATTTTTTCCTTTTTCAAACATTTTTGAAAAAGCTCCAGGGAGCCACTAGGGCAGCGCTAAAGAGCCACATGCGGCTCCAGAGCCACGGGTTGCCGACCCCTGATCTAGGGGATGCAGGGGCGCGGTATGGGACGATTCAAGGTGGACAGATGCTTGCGAGCTATCTCTCCCTTGTTATGAAACGTCATCCCTGAAGGTCCCTGCTCTCCCCACAAAGCCGTTCAGAGCCACCTCGGCCTTGGTGGGGAGGACTTACCTGGAGTTCTGCTGGGTGGGAGCAGACTCCTAAGGCTGCTGCTTCTGGGTACAGAGGAGGCCCAGAAGCGGAGTGTCGCTGCCTCCCGAGTGGTGGCGACACAAGCCCCAGCTCAGGGAAATATGGTCTGAGGACCATCATTTCAATAAACGGCGGCGGCTAAGCGGTCCTGACGGGCTGGGGGGTCTATAACTTCGAGATAAGCTTCATGGAAAGCTGTTGTCTCTCAGCGACCCCTCAACATATATTCCGTTAACCCTGCTACCCTTGGTGCTTCAGGGAGTGCGTCCACCCAGGCTCTCGGTGGCCGGGGCTTTGGCTCTTCTTGAATTCCGTGCTTTATCAGGAGCTGTCAATGACTTACCAGTACCGAGGGCTTCCTGTCAGCCTTTCACTCTCGCCCAGGACCTTCACCAGGTGTGTGGATGTTGCCCTGGCCTCCCTTTTGAGGCTTCAAGGGCTCCGCATTCTCAATAATATGGAGGTAGTTCAGCTTCGAGATATCGTCCTCGCCCACATGAAGGGGCTGGGGTGTCGGCTGTATCCCCCGCAAGAGTGGGCTCTCCCCAACCCAAAAAGGTAAGTATGTGTGGTATGGGATTCCACTACTATGCGGGCGTGCCGGTCTAAACAGGCTAGGATCTCTGTGATCCTAGAGGGGGCCAGGAGAGCGAGGCTAGGTCATTCACTGTCGGTCTGCAGTTTAACAACTGCCTTGCCTCTAGGGGCCCGCAGCGACTATTCTTCCGTTGGGCTGTTCCATGGGGCCCCTTCAGTGGTGGCTGAGGAGAGCAGGGTTCCCTCCCCAGGGCAGCCTGCTCCGGCTTATTAGAACCACGAGACTAAGGCCCTCGTGCCCGTTCTCGTTGGAGGGACCCTGTGTTCCTGTCCCAGGGCCCGTGGGGGGTGCCGTGCCGTCGAGTAACTATAACAGCGGACGGGCCCCTGCACGGGTGGAGGGGAGCGGTGCTCGGGATCCGCTCTACCCATGGTCGGTGGCATTGGCCCCATCTCCTTGGCACATCAATTGCCTGGAGTTGCCGGACGTTTTTTGTGCATTTTGCACTTCCTGCCAGACATCAGAGGCCATCAAGTGCTTCTACAGAAGCACAGACAATTTGTCCGTGGTGGTCTACATCAACCGACAGGGGGGGCTTGCGCTTCTCCCTGTAGGCCCATACAAGCTCTGCTCCCTTAGAGCATCTTACATCCCGGGCCGGTTGAAATTGGAGGCAGTTGCCGTGTCTTACCAGGGACCGACATCTGGAGTCTGGAGTCAAATCATCATTTCAATGAACAGGCTGTGGTTAAATGCTCCTGACGGCTAGGGGGGTCTCCGGCTTCTTAGAGCATCGCACTTCATGGAAGGCTGTCGTCTCTAGGTGACCCCTCCCCACTATTCCGCTAACCCTACCACCCTCGGTGCTTCAGGGAGCGTATATTGCCCCTGCGCTCACCCAGGCTCTTGGTGACCAGGACTTCGGGTCTTCTTGAATCCCGTGCTTTATCAGGAGCCGTCACCCCAGTAGCACTGCTTCCCGGAAGCTGACGGCTAGTGGGACTCCGGGTTCTTAGAGCATCGCACTTCATGGAAGGCTGTCGTCTCTCGGTGACCCCTCCCCACTATTCCGCTAACCCTGCCACCCTCTGTGCTTCAGGGAGCGTATATTGCCCCTGCGCTCACCCAGGCTCTTGGTGACCAGGACTTCGGGTCTTCTTGAATCCCGTGCTTTATCAGGAGCCGTCACCCCAGTAGCACTGCTTCCCGGAAGCTGACGGCTAGGGGGACTCCGGGTTCTTAGAGCATCGCAGTTCATGGAAGGCTGTCGTCTCTCGGTGACCCCTCCCCACTATTCCGCTAACCCTGCCACCCTCGGTGCTTCAGGGAGCGTATATTGCCCCTACGCTCACCCAGGCTCTCGGTGACCAGGGCTTCGGGTCTACTTGAATCCTGTGCTTTATCAGGGCCGTCACTGATTCCCGGAGTCCGGGAGAAGTAACATGGGGGACGGTGGTTCATCCCCGTCCAGAAATGCGGAGACTGTATTTATAGCCCTGGTGGGGGTGCAGTTCTAGCGTTCGGCCTTCAGGCCGAGGTCATTGTGACCATTCTCCACTCCAGGGCTCCATCTACGAGGTCTGACGCGAGACAGCGACTGTTACAGTGTTTGGTGTGTTCCCACACTTTGGATTAGCTCTGCCCGGTCAAGATCGGTGCTAGAGTTCTGTAGGTCAGTTACAGGGGGTTCACCGTCCACCATTATGGTGTATGTGTCGGCTGTTTCGCCCTGCCACGCCCCAATTCAGGGGTTCCTGGGCAGTCCAGGAACTGGATTTTCCAGGAGTGGTAGCGCTGCGGAAGGGTCCACGGCCTTTGATGTTGCGCCGGTCCTACAATTGGACCTGGATGATTCTCCGGGCTGAAGACACTGTCAGTCCAGGGAAAATTGGCGTGTTTTGACACTCGTTCCCCATAGCGTTTGGATGCAGCTTGAGTTCCTGAAGGGGAACGTCTCAGGTTACGTAGGTAACCAAGGTTGCCTGACGGCGCTTACTGTGCTTCAAAGCTGGTGGCCGTCTCCATCGCGGTCTCCTTTATACTGCGCATGTGCGGGTGCGACGTTGCGCTCGGATGACGTCACACCTGTCGATTGACGAGATTAGACATTCATTCAGAGCTGGAAACGCAGCAAGCGTTCCCCATAGCGTTTGGACGTAGCGTCTCGTTCCCTCAGGGAACCTTGGTTACCTACGTAACCTGAGACGTTCTCTCCAAAGTGACAATAGTTGAAAGGCAGCTTAGAAATAGGCTTGAAAAAAAACATAGCACTGTCTAGTCCAGGCTTGTTTTTTAAGCTGAGGCTGAACTTTGCCATGGTGTGAGTGTGATGTGTTTTTAATTAATAAAATAACTTCCCTAAATTAAGATAACCACACAGATAAATAAATGGAAAGGGAATTGAGAGTCTACATGTTGCATCTTTTTTCTACACCTCATGGTTTTAACTGCTCCAGCAAGGCTTCAAAGTAAGCTGTGAGGTCAGAGTGGATTTCTTCATCTGTCATTTTTTTCTCTCCTTCCTTTGTGCTGTGTTTTTCCCTCATTGCTCAACTTTCCCCCGCTTAATCTAATTCATTATCTCTGCACTCTTTGTCCACATATCGGAGCCTCACAATGGCCCTCGCTTGCTCGGGACATGTGATTTCTTCCTTCCAGACATTTCATCCTCTCATCCCCTGGGATGCTGGATCCTGATGGAAAAATACCTGGAGCCAGGCATTCCTCCTCCTTTGTGTCTGAAATGGTTCAAAAAATGGAAAAGGATAAGCGTTTTATAAAGGCACCCCACCTGACACCTTTTTGTGCTTATAGGGGCTCCATATGCATGTTGTGTACCAAAGGGAGTCGAAGAAGGAAATAAAAATGCTTTCCTGTTTTTATTGAGGGTGATTGTGTGCCTTTCAGAGAAAAAATAAACAGAGAAAAATGTGTTTCCGGGGGATTTTAAAATTGTGATTATTTAGTGAAATCTGCTTTTTTTCTTGTTACTATTTTTGCTACTATTACGCTGTTTCAAATCAAACAAACAAACAAATATACCTGGACTACATTATCACCATTGGCCATGATACAGTCAGGAAAGCAGCAACACTAACAGTTTTCAAGATACTAAAAAATCTTCTCTTCAGGGAACACTTACTTTAAAAAAACATTTTTACCTTCTCTCTCTCTTTATTTTCTTCCTGATATTGATCAGTTGACTACAGATTGTCTCTCTCCCACTGTAAGTTGCTTTGGAGAAAAGTGTCTGCCAAATGCATGAATGTAAATTAAATGATCTTACTAACTACATGCCTCTTTATCGGCGAAAACTTATTTTTTAAGTAGACATCTCAGTGCTGTCTCAACTAGCTGCCTACGTTGAAGTTAAACAGGAATTACACAAATTACAGCATTGTTGATGATTGCGATGCTAAAACACAGATTCAGCTCGAGATGCACCAAGCCTATGCAAGGCTATTGTGGAAACTATAATTACTCTCTTCTCAATGAGTGGCATGAGATGAGAAGAAGGGTCAGAAGGCCGGAGGGTGACTGATATCTTGTCACAATTAAAACCAAAAGGGGACCGGAGGATCTGCTGACCACACACTCAATCCATCACTCTGCAGGGTCCTCAGAGATTTCACTTTCAGGCTTTCAGTTGCTGTGAGCAGCAGGACCCCACCTGGTGCCTGACCTGACAACTGCTTGCTCTCCTGAGAGGCTTATTGTGATTGGAGAGAAATTATGTGGGAGATATTGTTTTTGGACATGGCCCCCTGTAGAGTGACACACAACTGCATGGGGGCCTTGTGGGGGCTGGGTAACCCTAACCCAAATAACCCTGGTGGCCACTGATGGTAAATGTTTAATTTCCACAAGACATTGCATAATGACACAATCACATTTCCTTAAAGATTATAAGTAGTAAGTGAACAAAAATCAAAAAACAAAATTATGTTTACATGAATAAAAATGTCAAGCTCTTTCATCTTGCTTCTTGATGTCAGGCTGAATTATCAATCACACCACCTCTTATCTCTAACCAATCTATCTCTCAGGGTGGGAGGGTTTTAAACAGTAATGAGCCAACAACAGGTGAGCATGGTCAAGTTGTTTTAAGGTTAACTATCACCTTTTAGCCTCATATTAAATTTAAGAGTGATATGTGCTGATCAAGCAAGTGGAATGTCACAAGAATGAATTGAGTTTAAATCTTCAGAGTTTGAGGTGCTTTTGCTATATGAAAGACAATTGAATCCATGTAACATTTCTGTTAACTTTTCACTTAAGGATTGTACTTTGAATCCGTTTGAAATTTGTTTTAGAGTTTATTTTTTATGAGCAGTTGTTATATTATGAACAGAGAAATAAAAAAATAAACAAATTATGTAATGAAATGCTGTTTGTGTGTCTTCATAAAAAACACTTTTACAACCTGAAAGTGTTTTGCTATATATATATATATATATATATATATATATATATATATATATATATATATATATATATATATATATATATATAGGCTCGGCTGGGGCAGGTGGCATTTCTGTGTGGAGTTTGCATGTTCTCCCCGTGAACGCGTGGGTTTTCTCCAGGTGCTCCAGTTTCCCCACAATTCCAAAGACATGCGGTATAAGTGAATTGAGTAAGAACAATTGCCCATAGTGTTAAAGAGTGAATGTTTCCCAGCGATGGGTTGTGGCTGGAAGGGCATCCGCTGCGTAAAACATATGCCAGAGAGTTGGTGGTTCATTCCGCTGTGGCAACCCTGAAAGGGAAGAAAGCTGACATGAAGATGAATGAATGAATATATATATGCACCAACGTCTCATATTTCATCCAACTTCACGTCGGCTCAGTCTTATTTCAGGGGTCGCCACAGTGGATTAAACCATGAACTCATCTGCCGTATGTGATACGCAGTGGATGCCCTTCCAGTCACATCCCACCATCACACTCATTCACTATGGAATATTTCGTTTTACCAAATTCCCCTGTACCGCATCTCTTTGGACTTGTGGGGGAAACCAGGACACCTGTAATAAACGCACCCAGGAGAACATGCAAACTCCACTCTGAAATAACAACTAACAAATGACAACTTGCTGTGAGACTATCATGTGACACCACTGTGACACCCTGTCTTATACGCACCCAACTTATTGTTTTTCCAGCTGTGGAGTGCAGCCAAGCACCAACCTCCTGCTTTTCCTTGTCGATGAAGGTAAGGTAACAGGTAAGTGACTGAACTGCGGTTTAGATTGAGGCTGACTCCAGCATGAGGAGGTTCTCATTCACTCATGACAAAATTATCTTCCCTCTCTGCTGAGCTATGTAATTCTGAACAAATACAGTGCATTTTTCTCCTTTATTTTCCCCTTTTTTTAAGTACCAATAAAAAAATATTTACACTTAAATGGCAGTACAAGTATAGCATTATCATTTTGGAGATCTGAAAAACTACATGTCTTAAAAGTGGTCCTGGGTAAACCATCTACTGTGAACTTCACAATTTAATGTCAGAAGTGGGAAAATGCTCATTGGTTAAAAGGCTCCAAGTGGGAGAAGATCTGGACGACGGATGGAATCCAGGAGGATGTCAATCGGTCTGATGAGGAAACCTGCTGGGGACCAAGTTTGAGTCATGGAGCTTCTCATGGAAAGAAAATATTGACAGCTCAGCAAACACCTAACCAGCCCATATCATCTGGTGGTCTTGGAGAGCCGACACAAGTTGGTAACGTCTTTAGTGGAACACCCATCGAGACAAGGTCAAAAGTTATCTATGGTGATTTCAAAAATTGGTGAAGAGCTGGAGATGACCCAGAAAAGAGTGGGGTTTCAGTTAATCCTGTTTTGTGTGGACAAGCTTTGGAGGCGTACATGAAAATGAGCAATGATGAAAAACAAACAATCTTTTTGTACAAAAGATTTAAAAGAAAGGCATGCATACAGCTGAAAAACAAACACTAAATCCATTAACAAATAAAAATGCTCAATTAATGATTAATGAATTATGTTAAAATTTTTTGAATTATAGTGGATTTAGTAAACCAACCCATCAGCAAAACCTCAATCGATGTTCTAGCGTCCTTTCAAACGTTGACTTTTCAAAATTGCCACGCTTTAAGTGAAAAATTTTTCAGCTCAGAATAAACAGCTCCATTACAGAGTGAGAAATGTTTTATGCCTCCATTACGAAAGCAACAGTCACACTTAAATTTGTTGATTTGCTCACCATCGAAAATTCTCTTTATTACCAAAAGCAATAACGGGTAAAAAAAAAACTAAGACGCTAGGTGACAGGAAAACACATTAGCTTCATAAATTAATCCCTCTTCAACTCATTTTAGTGATTTATATCAAAACGAGAGATCAATCTGCTAATGGTGCGCAGACATTTTTATTCATTATGGAGATTCTGGGCAGCTAAACAACACAGAGCCATCTTTCACTCTGACAATTAATAGCAATTTGGGACTCGTGGAAGAAAGCAGAAGAAAGCCCCCGACTAACCTCTCCAGCCCCATAACAGAGCAAGTAATAGCATTTCATTTGCTGTATAAATTTGGCCAGGGAGACAGCATCTGCTCTCCAGTCTCTGATTACTGTCTGACCACGCTGCCATAAATCTCATACTCTCATGCTCCCTATCAGCACTCAAATCTGTGTTGTATGCTAATGAATGGGTGGGGCTGAGAAAGGAGGGGTCGGAACCTCTGCACTCTTTCTGATTTCTGAACGTAATCTAGTGCTTGGCCACATGGTTGCTAATTAGATTCACTGTTGAATATACATGATGTGGGGTGCTGTGTGCTGGTTTGAATTCTGCTCACGTCCGGAGAAACAATAACACAAACACTCACATGCTCTCAAGTGTGTTTGCTGAGCATTTTATGGGCAGTTCATATGTGATGGAGATAATTGAGCATCAAACTACAGCTTGAATGGAGGTTTCAGAGCACAAAAACACTGTACATGAGCAGGATTCCAATCAGCAAAGATAGCTCTATAAATAACCAATGGAGTGCAAGCCATGGTAACAGCAATCTGCTGCTATGTTTTCATTGTGGTATGTCATTGAAAGCTTTTGCTGCTCTGAGTTTTGTAGAAACTGCTATTCTTGGATTTGTATTTCTTTCAGTGAATGACAATAGCTCTGAATTGTGATCTATTGTCATAAAGAACATTTGTAGTCAATCAATGTACTTTCAAAGAATACAGCTGGTTTGATTTAAAGGGCACATATTATGTCATTTTTCTCGTGATGGTTTCCTGAAGGTGCCAAGTTAAATTTCTATTGAAAAAAAAAAAAATACATATATATGTAACCGGGGTTTATTTTGCCGAAAGGTATTGTTCGATGTGTTTTCTTGGTTCCTTTAATGTTCAGTTAAGATGGTTTAGTGGCCCTTTAAGAAGTCAGTCTCGCAGGTGTTCAGAGCGAAAAGTATTACACAAGTTGTTGAGCGAGTGCCAGTTTGGGACGCACAAGAGAGTTCATTACGACGCGGCAACACCTGAGTACTGAGTCTGAATGCAACGAGTCTATGGCAGATAAAGCTGGAAGTTTAGCAAGATAAAATTTGAAGAGAGGTAAACACTCCTCGCTACTGTCTTTAGTGCGCCGCTCGGGGGTGGCTTCAGTTGTTGAGAGGCTAAGAAGAATATATAAATTCATTTTTTGGATAAACAGGTTGTTTATTGAGAGACATAGCTCACTGTCACAAATTCACTTCTGACTCATTAACGCTGTTCCCTCATTCCAACTGGGGCAGTCACAAAATAAAGAACCCCTTATTTAATATTTCATCTGTGTGTGGTGTCCTTAAGAGAAACCCAGGCTGCTTATATATACCCGGCCACATATATATATATATATATATATATATATATATATATATATATATATATATATATATATATATATATATATATATATATATATATATATAATTGCTGGGTGTGTTTTTACAATGCATTTAAATCCATCATGAGGTTGGAAAATGTAAAACTTGCCTCATTGAGCAAAAACTAATCACTGAATGTTGCAAGTTCAAGCACATGTACTGAAAGAAAATATTACCTTTTTAAGAACAGAAAATGCTCTTTATTTCCTTTGACTATGAATCCAAAAGCTGCCCATTCCTCTCTTGATTACAATTGTTGTTGATTTTATAAGGTTTATCAATTTATAAATAAACAAGCTAAAAGTTAACATTTTGTGCACTTAGTTTGTGCATGTAATTTACATTATTTGTTTCATCTACCAAGAGTATGCGTCTGTCAATTACAAGTAGTAGTTGGGAATTGCAGCTCAAGCTGTTGTTTGCAAAGCAAAGGTTTGATGCTATTTTACTTTTACTAAACAAACAATTTTACTTGATTAATTACAATCACACTAATGTGTGTACAAATGTGTGTACAAACACCTTTCAAAAGTTGTAGGTGACCTTTAATTGGTGTTTTTTTTCTCTTGATTTTATCAAACTTATCCTCTCTTCTTCTTTCAAGATAAACATAAAAACAATTTATACTGGCCAAAAATAGATCAGAGGTCCTGCCCTGCAGAGAGTTGAGAACAAAGGTGAACCACACACTGTCTATAATAACCACTGAAGAAACAGCAATTTTGTCCCCAAGGACCCATTTCAACTCCTCTTTCACCACTCACTTCTTCCACTCTGCCATTTAACAATTAGCAGAGATGGGTCACTAATGAGCCAGAACATTTGATGAATAAGACTTGTTTATGCTAATTAAAAAATCTGTGAATAAAGCGACATAGCCAATTATGTGGTGTTCCTTCCAGTTCCTTTGTTTAACAGGGAGAAGAAGAGCTGGGAACATTACTGAATTCACATAATGGATGTATACTGTGTTTGCAAGTGAAAGCTGAAACATGAGGCACATGTACATATGTAAAAAAAAAAAACAGATTGCAAATGTTAATGTTATGCCTTTAGTTTGAGGTTCAGAAAGTATTCCCAAAGATTGTATGCACTGTAGCATTTAATGTTTTTAGTTGTTTAGCAGTCATTTTGTTTATTAGCATGTGTAATATTATGACCAATTTCTTTCTGCATATGTGATAGTAAAAAATGTAACTACACTTTATTCTTTTTTTAAATTCCGCTCCCTATTTTTAGACTGTTATGTGGCAACATGAAAATTTCACCTACTGGTGGAAAAATTAAGGATTATTTTTTCGTATCTTGAATAGCAGTTGTTTTTGCTCACACTTTGGAGGCGTTGCTGGAAACCACATACCACGTAAATATGAATATTGTGTCTGTGGTGACAGTCATATTTTGCAAGTACATCTTTTAACACATTGTATAAGTCTGTGATGTAAAGCCGTATACTGACTAGTAGTTTTCAGGCTAATTTACAGTTACACGACAAGCCCTCCGCATTGATATAACCCCATACTGACACTATGCGTGGCATGTTTCACCAGCCATGTGATTGGTCAGTATGGCTGCCGAACATGCACTTCCTGTCTAGTGTAGCTGTTTGGTTACCCCACTGTTTGGTTAATATGATTTTATATTTTCAAGGAATTTTCATGTGATTACACCATTAACAAACTTGGTGTGGAACCAAGGCAGTAGTTAGCAGTAATGCGCCATGTGTGAGAGACCTCCCCAAGGCAGCTCAGGAAGAAGAGTCCCTCTGATTTCATCAGTCTAGTGTCCTGTGTTACAAGCTCAATTTTTGTTTCAACACATTTTTGACTATTGCAGAGTTTACACTGGAAATGCCATTGGTAAGTTGAATGTATGTTTGTGTTAAGTCAATCCTATATTAAAAATTTATTTGGTTTACTTTGCAAGAAGCTATTTGACCTTTGAACTGCTTGATCATTGTGTTTGTTTATAGTTTAATTTGTGTATTATGTCCACATATGGTGGTGAAAAGTTTTTTCTTTCCTTGTGCGTCTGTGATTGATTTGATGTTTGTTTGATTTTAAGGTTTGAGCATTTAATAAAGAGGAATTGCAGCGGAAACAGCATTCTCTGTGTGTTTTCTATGACGATGTCAAGTTCGTGTATGCAGTGGTCTCAAACCTTAGATAACTTGACTTTAACTATGGGCCAACTGAGCTTTTGAGGGTTTCCATTAGGCCTTGTTGTTTGTGGGGCTTTACAAGTTTAATTGGCCATTCTTCAAATGTTCAACACAAGTGGTTTCAAAGCTTGGCCAAATGGGCACTTTCACTTATAAACTAGTCTACGCCACGGCAGGAGTTTCATCTGGAAAATATTCACTAAAAAGCCACACAAATAAACCTCCCAGATTAAATATAACAAGACAAGAACAGGGTAGAACCTTTTTTTTTTTAATAATTATCACCTTCAATCTACTCACAAGCATAAACATAAAAAACAGAACCTCACAAAATAGTGGTTGTGGGTGTGAGTTCGCAACAATACTGAGCAGTGGGACATAAGTTCCCCTGAATTTTAATGTCCAGGTAGGGCTGTAGTCAAGTTCACCATTGTCAAGTCCAAGTACAGAACAGTCAAGTTCGAGTCCAGCCTGAATCAAGTCCGAGTCCAAAACAGGTCTACTTTCTAAATCAAGCTGAAACACTTTTTCCACTATTTTCCCCTTTAATGCCTAATAGGAAATGCCTAAACTGCATTTGCTTCACCACAGACTGAGTTTCTAATTGGTCTCCATGACACAAGTAATTCAATAAATTCAATTGAGAAAGTTACATCATACTCGATTCTGATTCTAATTTTAATAGCATTTTAAAAAAAAACTAAAAGTGACAAACTCACTGCATTAAGTGTCTATAATGTTAATATGAAAAATACTTTAGTACGTCATAATAAATAATAAAATGTCATATTTAGTGTAATATAATAACTTGTAAAGTGCTTGAAATAATATGTTGTGGCAGTTCCATTGTTTTTCACAATTTCAATGACAGTTTTTGTCTAGGCAGGCTATATTTTTTGTTGCTTTGATGTAAAATGCATACACAAATTTCAAATGCTTAAAGTTATTTTACACACCAAACACCAACTTCGCCAACACCAAAACAATGTAATTTTAACGTTTACAAATGCTTTTACACTGTTTGTCAGGACAGATGACATCATGTTCAAAATAGAACTTTTACTGTCTAAAGTCAAAATATACTGCTGTTTGTGATTTGAAACACAAATATATTCCATTAATTTTATTCTATCGCTAATGAGAAATTGCTTATCACAGTAATGTAAATGTATAAATCAAAGCGTATTCCATCTAGAACCACACTCAGAGTTGAGACTTCTCCAATCACAAGATCATATGTTCTAAAAGATGACTCTTTGGCCTGATCTTGAGTGGAAAAAAGCACAATATAGAGCTATATAGAGATCTTTTTTTCTTTGTCATAATTCCTGAGTTTTTTCCTGTTTTTACATATTTTTCTTTTGCAAAGGAAGTCCATACTGCACCAATTGTATGTCTGTATTTACTACTCTGAGACAGGCCTTATTTTTTGTATTGAATTTTTGCAGCAAAATTAAATATGCATGCATTTAATCCCCAACAAATTTTTTTTTGAGAATTTTCCAATATAAGAGCAGAACTGACATATAATGTAGACAACCTTAAACAAATCAACTCATTTGCAACTGAGTTACATCTTTAGTGAGATAGCTCATCACTTTACTAGCATAGCAAATACTCATAATGTACTTTTATTTCATTATATCTGTTACATGTTTGCAGAATTTAAGTGTTGCATCAAAATCTTCAAAGATTTGAATATTAAGCCCTTTCCTACAAATGCTGTTTGAAATATTGATTCATCATCAGTCTGACAGCTTGATTTACATTTAAGATGTATTTTTATAACAGTTTTAACATATTTACTTTTAATTATCAAGATTTGAAACGAACTAACGTTAAGACATTACTATAACTTTGATTTGATCTTTAATTTATAATCAAATATATTTAAAAAGGTGTGATGATCATTCAACTTTGAACTGAACTAATAATGCCTCATGTTTATTGGTTACCTAACTCATTATTAAAGACATTTCAACAGAACAGAAACTAAAGGGCGTGTAGAACTAACTTATATATTTAAACTCGGTATTCTTATACTTTAACTTAACTTAAAAGAGTGGTGAAAGCTATTATTATCATGTTAGCGTTAGCTCTAAGGTTTATCTTAACGTACCTCTCTTTGTGATGTGCTGCAGGTGAGGGACATAATTTGACTTTGTTTCAGACGTTTCGCTGATAGTTTGATTGTTTCCGCTTCTATGAAGCACCATAAAGAAGTTCTTGATGATTTTTAAATCCAACTGTAGTTATGCTGCTTTTTGCTGACATTTTGTGTGCCTGAAGGAGTTTAATTTGTGAGGGGACATGATTGACATGCAATGCGCGTGCACTGACAGTGTCCAACGCCTGCTCATAAAAACTTTTCTTTTTTATGAAAACATCAATAAGGTTTTAATCAATTACCCAGTGTATAAGATGGAGTGCAAGCCGAGAAAAAGACTGAAAGCACTCGGTCTGTGCTACTTTTGTCCAGATAGCGCAAGCAAGCATTTCAGTGCTGCGCAATATGCTTCACAGCTGGGTCAGTGCGGGATTATATGAATGTGCAGCCTGTTTCTAATAAATGTGCAGCCTTCGCAAAAGGGCTATTCGTAGGCTTTATGCACAAGTATAGATTGCCATCTTTTGTTGTTTTCTTGGCTGTGTGGCATTACTGGACTCGGTTGAGACCATTAACCGATTGCAAGAGAGTCCGAGACAAGACCAAGTCCATAGAGAAATGGACTCGAGTACTACAGCTCTATGTCCAGTTGTCTCTACTGTGAACATTCTTGTCTATAAGCAGCAACAGCAGACAAGATTCTGACAACTGTACAATGACTTCCTAATTAATTTCACAAAATGGTACTTAATCTTGTTGTTCTTCATGCGTTTGTAGCACCTGTTTAATAAAGGTAAAGCCTGTTCAGAGCAAAGTTGGATGACAATGTTTCAATAGAAATATGGACCAGTTAGGTTAGATTATGTGACTAATTTGAATAATTACCAGCTTTATACAATTGAATATGGGGATCGCACTCATCCGAGGTTTGTAGTGTCCAAAGAAATTCAACTAATCCCACCTTAAAGCAGGATCAGAAGTTCAAATGATTAGTTTGAAGTTCTAGAAAGTTTCAGGTCCATGGGTTGCTCGCCATCCAATTTCCAGGGTTTCAATAAACCTGACCTACATGTGGTAAATATTAATATTTAAATCTCAAAATATCTGTGAACCGCCAAGTCACCACAGCTTTAAAACCCAATAGCTCAATAACCAGAAATGCCAACATAATAAACATTTTGTTAATTCAAATATAACATCAAAGTAAACTTAAGTAATACAAACACATAAAACCCCCCAAAAAACATTGGTACAAACAACACAGCAAAATGTACAAGCAATTACCAAACTGGTAAACTCAAACACAATGACTCAACAGAAACTTTAACAGAAAATACAGAAAATGGCAAAACTCACAAAACCTGTGTCAAAGGAAAACAAAACTTTTAAAGTAAGTTTCACAGTAAACAGAATATTCCAAAGCTGTGTTCGCTGTTTAGTTCAGTGGATCCTACAAATGGAGGATCACTGTGTTTTACTGAAATACTCTTTCGATTGGGAAACCCTCTGAAATGAAAATGGTATTATAATAAAGAAAATTAATTAAAGGTTTCATGGTAAATGGTGAAAGTAATATTATAAATAAATTATACCAAACAAATGTATATATTGAAAGGTTTTCAAATTCATTGTTGCAGACGTGCTACATGCTGAAATGTTTTTTTTTCACACGAGGGTGTGCATTTGGCCAAGCTAGTATTCATAGTCAGCTAAAAACTCTCTTTGGTCATATTTTTGAAAAGTGAGTCTCAGGGCCCTTGGGACCCTAGCAGTAAAACTACATAAATTACTATAAGTGCCCTGAGGCGAAAACAAGGGGAAGGTTGTTCAAATGTATGAGGATCCTCCGGGGAAGGCAAACGCTGGTCCCTGGTGGAATGTCCCCAGGCTGTGTTGTGCTCTCCTTACATAATTTCCCTGATTACCTGAAGGAAATGCAGAGCTAAAAGAGGCTGAGCGTAACAAAATTTACTTTTTCTCCAATTGCTATGAGATTTGTACAAGTTTCTTTTTTTCCTCAAAGCGCACTGGGCTGTAGCAATTCCTGACTTTCTTTCAGATCTTGAATCCCTACATCTGATGAATTCTTAGATTTAACTATGAAACCTCTTCTTCACTTCCTTTATCTGTTTCTTTGGTTGAGAAAGGAAATGTTCAGAAATGTCAAAGACACCCTGTTCATTTGAGGTTTTGGTAGGGGTGTGCTGATGAGGCAGCATTCTGTGAGGGAGTTTTAAGATTTAGTTTCTCAGTCAGAGCCTCCGGGGTAATCTAGTATTCCGTTCTGCTCACCACACCAAGCAGAGATTCGTAGCAAACCTTGAAAGTGTTTCTCTCTCTGGTGAAAGTACAGTATGTGCTTCTTTTTACAAATTCATCCCAAAGGTTTCCTAGAACTTAGCATTTATTATGAAATAAATATTAGATGAGTTATGGAATTTAATTTTCTTAGCTGATTAAACACAGATTAAAGATTGAAAGACAATTAAATCTTTGCAGATATATAAAAGCAGATTTTCAAGCCCTGTCAAACTTAAATACAAAAAGTTACTCTACACTCTATGCTTTCTAATGTAGGGATACTGGATGATCTTTCCAAGTTTTCCATGATGGCAGACACAAAAATGAGCCACTGTTGTTGAATAACTTATATTTGGTAATCCAAACGAGAAGTTAGGCACCGGACATCCAAAAAAGCACTTCTCTGGCATTGTTTATCCAGCCCCAGTTATGCTGCTCTCACACTAGATTCGTGTGATTGACAAGTGGGTGGGGTTTGGGCGGGGATAAGGAAAAAAGGCAGGGATAAGGAAAGCAAGCAATTTTCAGCTCAGACAAAAGGAATAAAGGAATGCTCAAACATCCATCCATCCATCTTCATGTCGGCTTTATTCCCTTTCGGGGTCGCCACAGCGGAATGAACCGCCAACTCACTGGCATATGTTTTACGCAGCGGATGCAGGAATGCTCAAACATGTGTGAATTAATCCGAATACTACTTGAGGCTTGTTTTTGATGAGGGAACACCTTTGGTTATAGTTAATTTCCTGTGTATTTCCAAAATGTATCTTTGTGTTTCTTGGTTCTTCTATCGTAACTGCACACACAGTGTTTATTTTGTTGGGTTTAATACATAATGATACAAATCAATTTACTGGATATGACTTTAAACCTCAAGAATTTCATTAATATTTTGTTATTTAATAGATGGGCATTTTAGCTGTCTTTGAAGGTGAAACTTCTTTGCCTCACTATTGCTTTGAACTGCTTGTTGTCACTGTGAGGAAAAGAATGACACACTTATGAAAGTTTTTAAAAAGATACAACAAATCACACGTTAAGCCGCAATCACTGTTTTATAAAACCCGATGATCTCATTGCATCAAAAACAATGCAAATTCTTGTGTCTCTTTTGAAACCTTTTCACGGATGTCTAAAAGCTTTGGAGTGTTGCACTCCCCTGATAGGCATTAATAGGATGTGTTGAGACAGCTTCTTGTTTCTGTATTCTCCAGGCCTGTTGAGTCTTTCCCACAAGCTTTTTCCTTTCAGAAGCAGATGACAGGCTTGTGAGTTTGTGTTGTGAGAGGTGCGTTGTAAGAGTGTACCACTTTACGGCTGAAAAGAAAATCCTGCTTGTCAAAAATCCTGCTTACGCGAAGAACGAAGCATTGTGTCTGGCCTGAGGTGAAAATAACTATAGTTGAAAAGTTACTGGAGTTAAGAAGAGACGGAAGATATGTGTTTTCAACAAAGCTATATACTAACTATTTGGTGTGTGTCTTACTTAATTTTTAAGTTGGATAGCACTTGTTTGTTTAATCTGACGCTTGAGTGTAAAGCAATGTTAGATGACAAAGTTACACACTGTAGAAAATAGTCCGGTCTCTTATGATGAAGTAAACACCTTCTTATTCAATGTGCACCCTACTCAATTAAGCCTGCTCAAAAGGGTTGACCATTTGAACACATTTAGGTGTCAATGTTATTCCGGAGTTCAATTAATATTCCTTCAGTATGTTAATTTACTTCAACCAGGTGAAAGAAACTTTCAATATTAAATGTTAGTTTTGAAGTTTAGTGTTAGGTTTCAGAAAATCATCCAAGACCGATTCCATCCATCCATACGTCTATCAATTCCACCATGGCCTAATCAATTTCTCCTGCAGCTTCTCAGAGCAGAGGTGGGCTGGTTCTTGAGCTGTTCCTGGATTCAGCAAAAACTGGTATGCATGGTTTCCATGGGTGCTTGGGAACTTTGAAAATGCTAAATTAAAAAAAAACAAAGTTGAGGTTTAATCAATCAACCAATCAGTTTTTATATAGCGCTTCTTTAGCAATTGCTTTCAAAGCAGCTTCACAAAGTCCTCGTGGGGATCAGGTAGAGTAGATAGGAGTTTCCTCTGTGAGGGAACTCTCGCTGACTGAGGCAGGCGCTAATCACCTCCCCAGCATAAAGAATATACAAACTTAAAATCCATTGATGAACGGTTCGCCGGACAGGACCTGAAAAAAAAAACAAAAAACAAAACAAAACAAACAAAGACAAAACAAGAACTAACAAATGGGGAAAACGGTTAGTAAACTGTAACACAGACAACAAACAAGTGATCAGCATCAGCTGCAGGAGGAGAGATAAATGATGAGGATAGGTTAGAGAGGAACATTGAGTCAAAAATACATGAAATAACGCCTTTATTTTTGCAACAGAAGCCTAAATAAACTAATAAAAGTGCACTGTTTAAAAAAAGTTAAAAACTATAAATATGGAGGCTCTAAAAAAATGTAAAAAAAAAAACGTGTCAATTTTAGGTGGGAAATAGCAAAAAAAAAAAAAACACACCTCTTTGTATTGTTTTTTTTTCCAATTTGAAAAATGAGCATGTGACTGCCCTGCAAGTAATGCAAATTTTGATTGGAATGGAGTCATTGTAATGTCATTCTCCTGCAGATAAATAGGAGCACATTGATGAGTCTGGAACAACACCTGTTTTTGATCATGTTCATTGTAGAGAGAGGTGATTCAGTTTTTTTAGGACTCTTTCTCAACAATCCCATCACTGAATGGTTTTTATTGTTGCCCCAAAATCCACGATTCCCTCAGAGAACATTCCTTCGTACATTTCTGGGCTGTAAATGTACGTGTGATTAGTCTCGTAGACCGCTCATACTGTGTTTCCAGTTCATTAATTTTTTTCGCTCACAACTCAGAATTCAAAGGAAGAATTTGCACAAATGCGCTGAGCTTTCATGGTGGGACTTTTAATTAATGCCATAGCTTCTGGGAATATCAGGTCAACTATTTTGGAACTGCTTGACGGAAGAATGAACAAATACTCATTCTTAAAACTACTGTTTTCTAAATTTTTTTTGGAGAAAGCCATGCTGTCTCTCACACTTGTCTCCCCCTCTCAAACAATTTGATTTGCTCAACTGGGTTAAGTTTATGGACATGATCTCACCGCATTCTTAGATAGAACTCGAATGGAGCCAACCATTCTACTTTTACTTGCCTCACTCAAAACTGATATCGCAGGTGATGAGAGCGGCACGGTGTGACTTTGGAGTGCCTGCCAAAAGTAAACCGTGAAATTTTTACTTTGAAAATCATTCAATCAGTAGTTTTTGAGATTTTTTTTAGATGTTCTTGAGAGGGAAAATAAAAAAAAAAACATAGAGGACAAGCTGATTGTCCTCATTTTTGTGTGCGGTCATCTATGGACAATGTTTCAAAGGCAGGACAAGAAGGATCTAGGAATGAGGAACTCCAGAGTGAGGAAATCTGTAACCTGGTTAGTTAAAAGCTTTAATGTTCAATTTAAAACTCACCAAACTGTGCGCATCCCAGCCAAAAATGTACAAGTCTGAGTCTTTTCAAGCTTTCCCTCTGCCCCCTTTTGACAAAGATACAATTATGACAATATAATGGTAAAACCTTCCAATCAATTTCATTTCATGCTAATCTCACACAGACAAGTGTTTAAAATAAAAGTGTAAAGAGCTCATTTTTTTTTTAGTCTGTGAGGTAAGTTGTCTTGAGCCAGGTTTGCATGACTGGCTATTTTATCTTTTCAGGAAGCTCAAAATGAGACACCTGATTGGCTGCAGGCACCATCGATTTTTATGCTGTCTTCTCGGTGTCAAGAATGCCAAGGAATCATCAAGGTAAAAACACAATCATTTACTGACATGCAACATAAACTGACCGGATGATTAAAAGAGAAGAACATAGAAGCTGGCAGCAAACTGTATATACTTTAGGGTAAGTATTCAAAGCAGATAATGTCTTTTTTCAAGCGTAATCACAGCTGTAGAGTAAACACCAGCAGAGCTTTTTCTGCTTCTGGCTGGAGGTGACTGGATAATGAATTTACAAGAAAACAACACTCAGGTGTGTTGAGATGCAGAAGATGACAGGCAGAGTAAACCAAATGAGTTCATATAACACAAAGAACTGAACAAAGTTATTATTATATAGAATTTTAAGTAAAAATGAACACATAAACATTATGTCAAAATTCAAAATGCAGGACTACATTTCCAATGTAATGTTAATTATCTTAAATTAAGTAAATAATTAAAAGACATTTTTTAGTGCTATGAAAATAATTTACATCACTGAAAGCTTATCAAGTGGAACATTATTTAAAAATTGAAAGGGAACACAGTTTATGACATGCATTGCTGCAGAATGACTTTTCAGTGGTTAATTCATCAAGGTTGAGATAATAAAACATCTACACCTCCAATCCAAACAAAGGGATTTTTTTTGTTCTCATTTAAAATGGAAGTCAGAAGAGTCACTTGTCAGAAGAGTGTGATTTTTCTGGAATCACCTGTGCCTCTGCCAGCACCCCGCTGTCTCTAAGAGCTATGGATTGAAACATGTGGTTTTATTAAAGAATGGATTTTCTTTTGACGTGACAGCTTGATGGGTCTCTTAATTTACGCTCTGAAACTTCAGTGTTCAGTCAGAAAAAGCTTCTCTGCTTTGAAGCTACGAGTCTAGGCCTTAAAACAGAAAGTGTTCAAGGAGATTTAATTGCTCTCTCATTCAGGAAATGCATGTTTTTAATTATGCTATTCAAATATATTTAGGTTTGGAATTTTTCTAAACATAGTCAATGAACAATTACAATCATTGGTGACACTGTTTTTGGTTTTGAGGGGGCAGGTGATCAATTAAAAAATAGGTACAAAATTTGTAAAAATAATGAGGATGCACTCCAGGTTGCAGAGTTAATGTTAATCTGTATTAACCAGAAACTCTATTGTATTAACTAGAAACTCCTGAAAAGGAAACATGGTAAAAAGTAGAAAAGTGTAAGTAGTAAATTATTTTTAATGATATAAATCAGAAGTCCAGCACTTGTTAAAGATTAGTTTTCATTGCTATGCAAACGACACCCAGCTCTATATCTCAGCAAAACCTAACAACCCTTTAAAGCTAAATAAAATCTCAGAATGTGTCGCTGATATCAATGATTGGATGAATGAAAACTTTCCAGATAAAACTGAAATATTACTTATTGGCTCTAAAAAGCAATTACAGAATCTCTTAGTTTTACTTATGGAACTGGGGGGACACACTGTTAATTTTTCCACTACAGTTAAAAATCTTGGCGTTATTATAGATGGTGAACTGACGTTTAAGAACCATATCTCTTATGTTACTAAGACTGCCTTCTTTCACCTCAGGAATATTGCTAAAGTGCGGAACATGCTGTCTATCGTAGATGCAGAAAAATTAGTGCATGCTTTCATGACCTCCAGAATGGATTATTGTAACGCTCTGTTAGCCGGCTGTTCGGCCACCACGCTAAAAACTTTTTTTTAAACAGTGTTTTGGCTCTGCACTTTTATTAGTTTATTTAGGCTTCTGTTGCAAAAATAAAGGCCTTATTTTATGTATATTTGACTGGGAAACATTTTATTTTCAACTGTGGAACTAAAATAGGCTACAAAATATAAGCTAGATTGTTCGGGCCTTTGACTTGGAGGACATTTGACCCCTGCTTTAGTGGCCTGACAACATTATACTAATTAGCATATTTTGTTATTCATGGTATTTTATATGAATTACTTTATATTTAATATTAACTTTACTTTTCAGCATGGATTAGAGCTTTTGTTCACTACTCAAGACAGTTTTACATGAAAAAAACAAGCTCTCTCTCACTCTTTGACATTACATGCACAGAACTCTTGAAGATTGGTGATGCCCCTCAGCAAGGAAATTATATTACACACCCAGAAACAAATCGAACACATGCACACACGCACACTCTCTCTCTCTCTCTCTGTCTCGCTCTCTCTTTCTCTCTCTTCCCCTCGATCTCTCAAGTGGCTATAAAGTAAACTTTTCAAAAGGCTGATGTTTTAACTCTTCGGGATAAATGGAAATTGTGTTATTGAACAATTTTGTCTCCATTGTCGAATCTCTGCATTGCCTGTTCTTGTGTGGCATTAGTTTCTTCTTATTTGTTCTATCCAGACCTTCTCCAATATTTATCTCTTAGCTGCGGCTCAAAGGCAGGCAAAATGACTGCATGGAATATGAGACTGTAAACATCTGATGTACAGATAAAGTGCTGAAAAGTACCGGAGACTCTCATGAGAGACGGCGTAAGAAGATCCTCTCTGAGAGACCACCCATCTGGAGAGAAGCCCTCTGCGTTCACTCATCCCTTCATTATGTAATGTGGATGGCTTTGTTCTCCAGGCTATTCTTAAGTCTTGAATGCAGTGTAAATAGCAAACTATTGGAGTTCAGATCATAAACAGATCATTTAAAATCTTTTTGTCTCCAGAATAATAATACTATATCAGTGCTGCTATAATCTTATTGAATGATTCCCATTCTTCTCAGCAAAATTTTGTGTTAAGTTTTTTTCTCACATGTTCTAACATCAAAGGTAGCAATGATCGAGGCATACAACCAGCTTCACCTTACTTGCTTCCAGTATGCATTAAATAATATCATTATTACAATATCATTATTGTTAGTCAGAAATTGCCACAGGTTTACTCACATGGGCCATGGTTGACCCGAATCCTTGGCCAAAGTAATCTTACGTGTCTGACCCATGTCTTTTGTGCCAGAAAAATTGCCAAATTAATTTGGTGAATTTGGGCATAATTTTGAAAGTGCCGTGTAATATTCCAAGAATTCAACATGTTTCATTACCTTTTCTTTACATGTTGCAAAAAAAGGAATTATTTGGAACTCACTCTATATTCATTCTCAGTTCGTCTCTATATTTCACCCCACCACTCCCCGTGCTATGAGTGAGAATTGCATGCGACATAAACAGGATTGTGCACAAAACTGAATCTTTCATCCATCCCCTCTCTGCGTTCTCAACCTTGGGCCCAATGTGAATCCAATCAGTTTCACGAGTCCTCTCTATCTCAAATAACTTCATTTTATTTATTTCACAAGCTCCTTTCCAGTTCTCAAGGTCACTCTGAAGTGAGTGATAGGACATCTGGTACACAAACAACAGAATGGAAGCAAAGCAAAGAGATATCTGAATAAAAATCAAGTAAGTGAGCTCTAAGGAAGAAACGATTACATGAAATCACTGTAAAAAAAAGGGCTAACTTTACCATTTGTCTGGCACTGGCCAGTGGGCCAAACATGGTCTGAGTCCTCATGAGCTGAAATCCTCTTTCTCACTGCAAATAGCTCCCGTTTTTTCTTCTCAGATTAATACCCTGAGAGAGAGAGAGAGAGAGAGAGAGAGAGAGAGAGGAGATAGGAAAGAGAGGGGGGACAGTAGAGGGAGGAGAGAGGGAGGTGGAGGAGAGAGAAGGGGCATGAGATTTAAAGAGGGAGTAGAGAGGGTATTAGAGATAAAGAGGTAAGAGAGGGACCGGGGAGGAGAGAGAGAGGGAGAGGAGAGGGAGGGGTGGGGTAACAGGGACAGAGAGTTGGAGGAGAGAAAGACAGTGAGAGGACTGGGAAAAGAGGAGAGTGGGGACAAAGAGAGGAAGGAGAGAGAGGAGTGGAAGATAGGGAGAGAGAGGAGGGGGAAAGAAGAGGGAAGAGAGAGTGAGGAGAGGAGATAGGGAGAGAGAAAGGAAGAGGGAGGAGAAGATAGAGATAGGAGCAGGAGGAGAGTAGTAAGAGAGAGAGAGAGAGATAGAGAGAGATAGAAGAACAGTTCATCACAATCACCGAACTGAGATCTGACCAAAGCAAGGACCAGAGTAGCTGCAGATTTAAGAGAGAAGGCAGACCTGGTTATTGAGCTAATGTGTTAAAGATTTGTTAAATATGGTTAAAGATTATGTTTGGTCCAGAAAAACACCTACCAACATAGCAAATATTACTTGGCTCAACTCTGCCCACTGCTTGGCAGAAGTACCACAATAAATTATGGTACATGTATGGACCAAGTCTTCATATCAGACAACAGCACGCATGGGCCAAATCTCAGCCAAGCTAATCACTCATACTTCGCCCTAGCTTGGACCAGATATCATGTTAAATACATAAATGTCTGCTTTGTCATAGTGTTGTGCATGATTTAGTGTGTACTTTACATGACCATTAACAGAAATAGCTCAATGGGTTAAAAAAATTATATATATATTAAAAAAAAAAGTCAATGCATTCTAAGTATGGCTAATATTTTGTATAATTAGCTTGGCCCATGTGCCAATATTTGATTTCTGTCACACTAAACATGGCATCACCTGTGCCAGATTTATGCCAAATTTGTTTGCTGACTGCTTAAACTCTTAACCTCATAAAACATTTTTTTTATTTGGAGTAACTTTGCATGAATGCTCAAATTCGGTGTTGGGTGATCAGAAGCAAGAAAGTCACAATGTGCAAGGCCTAGAATCACAAGCAAAATCCGCTTTTCAAGTAGTTTCCTTTTTTTTCAACACCGTAAAACATGAATCCCTTTCAACTGCAGGAAACAAGAAAGCTTCCAAAAATGTTATCTCACTTAAAACATTTCCTGTTCTCATACAGCAATCTCAAGGTTTAAATGAAATGAATAGTCTTTCACACAGACTGACATTGGTTTGAATTCATTAGACCACAACGAAGCCATTGACCAAAGGACAGCTTTACTGTGAGCTGCTTCTCTTGCTTGGGGGCTGTTAATCTTTGTTCGGGTTTCCTCTTGAATGTGAACTCTCGTGAGAGTCGCACCGATAGCTTTGTATCCTTAGGGCCCAAATCTTGTGTATTTCATGTGAATCTCTATCTTATACCACATCTTTTTTTTGTATTTTAATAATTATTAGCTTCACACCAATAGTAATACTCTTTAGTAAGGAAATATACAAATATTTAACATTAACATATTTAGAGGTGTGACTAGGGCCTAAACAGTTCAGTGTGTGGGTAATGAAGCGCTAATGCCACCTGGCGGCAAAAGTGGCACCTGAGACTCTACTTCCTGACCTTGTAGAATAGAGTTAACAATAAAAATATTTTTTAACGGTTAACGTCTATTAATAACAAAACAACATTTAATAAATACATGAGTTAGCAAAGGCTAATGCTTATATAGGCAATTAGACTTAGAATGCCTACTATAATGCAAACCTTACCAGTGTAAACGAGAGGTTTTTCAGTCAAAATTGTAACGAATCTCTTTTTTTTTCTGCTAAAAATTAAACAGCTTTCGTTGTGATACACTGGTCTATTTTTTGTCTATTTTCTCTTTATTTAGTTAATGTTGTTTTTTAATAAAAAAATTTTTCTTTAATTCCTGTATTTACGCAATGTTCTATATTTAGTCATTTATAAAAGTATTTAGTTAATGGGGAAAATAAGGTACTTTTCTTTATTTTAAATGTTTTCTTTTTTGGTTTTATATCCATGAATTAAAATATTTAACTACACCATGGTAGGATGCTGTTTTTTATTTGTAGGATTTATAAGTTGATTTTTATTGTTTTATTTTTACTCATAGCAGTAAATAATAATAAAAACCAGGATCACCAGTAACAAAAAAAGAAAGAAAAAAATTATGTCGTTATAAGGTTGCTTTTGGTAAGGTCTTCCTTTGAGCATGCTGAGAGCAGTGACAGGCTGTTTGGATGTTCACAAACTACTCCAACTGCTTCAGGATGATGGCACTAAAATCCTTTAAAAGTTATAAATGGCATGAGAAGTCACTAGGATTTATTTAGAGTCAGAGTCGCTAGAGGTTCGAAAAATTTGCTAACACTAGTGACAACATCCCTGCATTGCTAACTGCTCTAGCTAGCTTGTAAACAAGCATTTCTTAAATAGAAATATATCAAGGATGCCCCAGATCCAATTAAATAAGTGCAGTGGCATCATGAAGTACCAGACTAAGTTTGTGTTTAAGTACATTAGACCATTTCCCTTTTTTTTATCCAAAGACAAACACGCATTTAAAGCTAAAACACAAAAGCTGAAAGCAAAGGCTTTTATTCGTGGTTCAGTTAAAGCATGGGTTTTATGTATAACAGATACATTCAAGTTATTAGACAAAAGTACAGTCTGCTAAAACACATAAATGCCAAATGAAAACATATTTAGAGAATTATGTGTTCAGAAGCAAACACAAACTTCTACATTTTGTAAAAAAAAAAGTGACCAAACAATTCTCATTTTCAGATTGTGCATGTTGTATTTAAAGTTGCAAATGACCTAAATGTATTCAAGTAGGCAGTTTGCTTAACTTTGGTCATATTTCTCTGAAAAACTTGAAATTGGATTCAACCCTCAAACTCCAAAAACACAGTCGTGTAGCTTTCACAGGACTGAGTTACAATGTACTGGACAATTCTCCAATGCCCTGCAGAAGGGAAGAGCTTCAAAGGAACATTCAGTAGTAGTTTAACTGGTTTATTTAGCATCAATCAACAAATTCATTTCATTCCACCATTTACACTCACTCACCATAAAACCAAATTACTCCAGTGTCTTCATTCCAGTGCGAAAAATAAATAAAGCTTCAAACCTCTGTTGTAGTTTGCACACCAAGAAAGCATTTACAGTCACACATACCTGATTTCACTTCAGCAGATCAGATAGATGTGCACTCGGTAATCTTTTAAACAGGATAAGTTAATGTTGTGGTACGCAATATTTTTGTGATTGTGGTCGAATGGCTCAGAAGAATTGCATATAGCACCTTTGATGGTCCCAAAAAAGTGGTTAAAAACCAAAACACAATAAATTAAGTGTTAAGACACTGCTGAGGTAACAATGCTGGAGAACATGGACGCGATTGTGCTGTACAAAATTTGGTCTAACAGGTGCTTCCTAGAAGAACTAGGATTTTTCTAAAGTGATTAATTCTGCCATCAGAAAAAGTTCCCCTAATCAAAAAAAGGGAGATTGATTAAAGAATGCTCAATACTGTTAGCCATTAAATTAAGGATGAATATACCAACATTAAATCTCACAACCTCTGCTGCTGATCCTAAACAGCAGAAACGGCTCCGCTTGTATCATGTAAAGGCGGGGTTTAGTACGAATGAGTCAATAAATGAGTCGTACGGGAGTCACTGACCAATCCAGCAAGCTGAATGAAAATGTATAGACATAAACCTTTCAAAACTATTTTAGGACACTTTAAAATTCCACCGTAAGCTTCTCTGTTGAAAGCCCAGGATCCACCACAAACCAGTACCATTCCACAGCCGGGGGTTGGGGAACACTGTTCAGGAATATTTCTCTCGGTCATCAATTGCACTTAGTTCTGTCCTGAAATCAAAGGCTGGAATGATCTTCTAGGCACATCTTAGAATTAGCAAATGCACAAAAGTGGATCATAATCCATCAATCTGTGATCCAAAGGGTCGAATCTCGTGAAATATGACAAGAATATTTGGAGCTTTTTTCCTCAATTTGCTCATTTCAAGTTTTGAATAAAATTAAACATTGAAGTATTTTTCATGTGGTCTCAAAAACCTCATTCTCCAGTTTGGGGTATTCATATAAAAAGCTACACTTCAAGCTAAAACAGCCCAAACAATGATTTTATGGAATTTAATTCAAACTTTTAAATCAGTGTAACGGGGGAATATGTATAAAAAAAAATGAATTAAAAAAAGTACTGTTTTGGGTTCAACTCTGCTGGATTGCACTCAACAATTTATGAAAATTAAAAATGTAGTTTAATTTTTAATTTCACACACATTATATATATATATATATATATATATATATATATATATATATATATATATATATATATATATATATATATACACACACACACACACACACACACATATTGAGTTTCAGTTTTTTGGTCAAAATTAAACATTTAACAAATTTGGCTTGTTTTTATAGTTTAAAAAAAATATTATACACCCCCAGCTATTCCACAAAACCCACTTTTATCGGATAAATTAAGACAGTAAATGATTTTAAAAAGTAAGATTAACCAGTTAAATATTCTTGGAGACATTTAATGTAATAGTTTTTGTTTTTCAACTTATGCATTTCAATTAAACAGTTAACAAATGTTTGTTTTTATGGCTTCTAAAAATACAATAAAATCCCCAGCTATCTCAAAAAACTAGGCCCAAAGAGTGAATTTAGTTAAGAAGCCTGAATTACAAGGAAAAAAACTAATGTAAAGACAATTTAAAAAGGATTCACCCCTTGACAATGCAAAAAAGGTAAAACAAAAACTGCATTTGTGCTCCAGAACAAAAAACCCTTTTCTAGGTTTAACTCAGCAGCAATTTGTGATGGTTCGACATTTTGTTGGACATGCTTAATAAAATTGTTATAACATTATGTATACTTTTTTGATTACCGTGATTTTGTTGCCATTAACTGCTTTTAAAATATTTTTTAAATGTTATTAATTGGCTATTTAAAATAGGCAAATATTTAATCTAGTGGAGGATTTATTTTTCTCTCTCAATATATAATTTTTTAGCTTTGTACAAAGATCAACATTGAAGTAGTTTTTTTGTTTTTGTTTTACTTTTTGGCCTTAAAAAAATAAAATCCCCAGCTGTCCCATTTGCTACGCATTTAAAAATAGCAAAATGTAGCCCAAAGACTGATTGAGTTTAAGTTTTATAACTAAAAGTGAGAGAAAAAAAAATCTAAAATGAGTAAAACTTTCAAGAACACCGCCCTTTGAGAACTCCAACTTGTGCTCCACAAATCTTTTGTCTGAATTTATTCTTATATGGTTGAGTTTACGCATGGTGTTTGTCTAAAACCAGAGTCTCACGTGGCCCCTCCCTGGCTGAGGACTATCTCTCCTGCTGCTCACAGCTGTCTGTAAGCCCCGCCTCCTCACTGGGTGTGTCCAGTCCAGGGTTATCAAAGCCCTCGTTCTCACTGCTGTCCTCGGGGTGTGCGCTGATGAAGTCGTTCTCCCACTCCAGAGCGCTGGATTCCTCAGAGGCCGACAGTGGGCCGCTGTCCAGCCGGGTGATGCCAGGACGAAGCGCTGCACGGAGGATATCCTCCTCTGTTTTCGATCGCTCCCATGCAGGAACCATTCTGTTCATTCCTAGCCGGAAGCAACATAAACACAATACTTATAGCTTATTATTGAGAAAGAAAAAGTCTGACTGAAAAAAATAAAGTCCAAAAAGAAACCCATTCTCAGCTGAAAGAGCGTGGTTTCTCTGGTCAGTAGAACTTTAAATACACACAGCTTTTACAGGGTTTCTGCAGGTTTGATGAGGTCAAATGTAAGACTTTTTAAGACCATTAAGAATGAAAACATAACATCAAAAATACATATAAAACGTTTTGGCATTATAAACAAAATGCTTCAAATGTATTGTTTAAAACCATAACTTTTATGTGTTTAAGAATTTACAAAGGTTTTCTCAAACTCTGGCAACTCTAACAATCACTTTGAAGATTTAGAGCATTTATGAGTATTCTCAAACATTTTCTGAATCTCTGGTAACCCTAACCATGACTTTTTCACAATTTTGAGAGAATATAAACCTTTTGTCAAACTATGGCACTCATAAATATTTTTTTAGCATTTGAGAGCATTTTCTCAAACACTGGCAACCCTAAGAAGCAAGAAAAACAAATATCAGATGAGCTTTACATGGACATCAGAAAATTAGCTGTGAAAAAATATTTTAGAACAGTGCATTTGAGACTTTTTTAATGCCTACAATTTGGGTTCTTTTTGAAACCCTGTGGAAACCCTGTTATAAGAAGATCTCTAGAATTGTCTGATTGCCAAAAGAGAAAAAAGGAATCTGAATGGCTTTAAACCCGAGGGAAATGCTTTTGGACCACAGCTCTCGTCATCATTGTTATGATATATAAAAAGAAACCCACATTCAGTCTGTCTAATCCCAAGTGTTTCTATACATTTTAGGACTTTTCAAGTACTGTGAAGGTCATATTTAATGAAACCATTTTCTGGTGTGCTTTTATTCCATATGTATATTGACATTTTTCCCACCTTTTAAATCCCATAGATTTAAAGACAATTTCAGCATGTAAATTTTTTATCTTAAAATGGTAGATTTCTTAATTCTTAATAAGACTAAAATGTCTTCTAGGCATTTTTTGTACTAAAAATAACCCCATATGAGCATTAAAACCGCTAAAAAAGGAATACCATCTTACCCTCCTCATCCTCCCACTCGAGCTCCAGCGAGGTGGCGTCCGTCCTGCTGGTGAAGTCCCAGCTGCTCTCTGTGTTCGGGGTCACCACATTTGTTTCAGAGTTTAGTCCTTGAAGCACAACAGGCAGCTCTTATTTTTTGAAGGCCATACATATGGCAGCAGTTGATTAGAGCACACAGCTATTTAACTTGAAACTGATATAAGAAGGTATTTCTGTTTTGGAAGTAAAGGTCTAATATGTGTTATTTCACAATATTTGCAAAAAAGAGATACTCAATGGTCATGTATGTGTTACATAACTTGTTTACGTTTTGTCCCCTGCCAAAACAGGCATTTTGAAGGTACTACTGATATTTGGACTGCATTGCCTTGAGAGAATTTGGTCAATTTTCCACTTCCACCTTAAAAACACTTGTTGAGCAAATCAGGAAATGTTGCTCTAACGCGCTGCACGGGTGATCGACTAGTACTATCTGACTTAACACACTGACCTGGACTATCTGTGTGGTCATTTGAAATTAAGCAGGTGCGGAGAGTCTTCTAGGTGGATGCTGCACACTGATAGAAAGTCTATCTGGAGAAGTGCTGTGTCTATGTCAGGAATTTATATTTCTGTTGCTGTAAATACTTCACATGACAAGCTATATTACATACATAAATAAATACAGCTATTAGCCTACATACTATCTACATAAATGTTTTAGCACAATTTGTTCGCTGTTTTATTTCCCTAACCGTACCACATTAATATAAACCTATTTGAGTATTTACAAACATTTTAATCCACTGAATGTAAAAAAAATGAGTAGAGAGGAACCTACTGCTACTATGAAACACTTCAGATTGAGTTTTGACACCTTGCAGATGCACCCCAAACTCCTGGTTCGGCCCTTTCCTGTTGAAACACACAACAGTCATCAGCAGACACATGCTTGGAACATATCACCATCTCCATTTGAAATTTTTTTTTATTTTGTCACAGACTGAAAAGTAGACCAAAGTACTTGTAACTCAAGATGATAAATTAAAGTGTGACTGATTAATACTGATAGAGTATTCACGGTTTAGTTACGCCTGTTTTCACCTCTGGTTATTGAAATGAGCACAGTTAGGATGAGCTTGTATACAATAAAACATGAATGCTACTGATATTTAGCTGTGATGGATAAATATGTACAAATACATAAAATTACTAGTTTGCAATTTTTTTGCAACGAGTTTGGGGAAATTAAAATGAAGTTTTTTTTTTTTTTGTTCATCTGGACCCAAGAATTCCAATGATATACATTTAAAATTTCAGACAAATGGTATGGCCAATTGGTGGGACTTTTCTCAGAACCTCTCCCCAAATTGAGGACTATCAGGGCAAGTATAAAAGCTGTGTGGTTTGGTCTGCACTGCAAGAAGAAGACAACGCAGTCAAAATAGACAAAGAAGACAGACAAAGAACATAAAAAACAAGACAAATCAAATTAGACCAGGGTTTCCTAAGCCTGATCCTGGAGCAAAGTTTTCTGGGTTGGTAGAGAAGGAGAAGCCTGCACCGATGCAGGCTTCACAGAAGACCACATAAAGAGCCCACTTCAGAGCCTAAAAATGACAGGTAAGACATCCTACAAACTTTTGCATTTCACTGACACCTGCAATTCAAATCCACAAGTTCACAAGTGTGCCATTTGGGACAGGGCCTAAGAAGACAAAGACAAAGTAAACAAAGACAAAAATGATGAAGAAAAGAAGAATGACGAAGAAGACAGTAGACAAGACAGAGACAAAGAAGACAAAGGAGAACACGAAATAGATGAAGATAAGAAATAAAATGCCAACAAAAAAGTAAACAAAGACAAAGAAGATGACGCTCATGAAGACAAAGTTGACAAAGACAGAAACAGAAACAAGAAAAATGAAGAGAAGGTAGATGAAGACTAAGACGACTATGATGAAGAAGAGTGCTTCTGCATCTGTGATGACTGAAACTGGTCTTGCTTACTTTTGTAACTCGTTCTCACTCTCTGATGCTGCAAGTGTACTCCTATCAGCATCTTTTACTAGCTGAGACAGATCAACACTCTTCAAGCCTCAGCTCAGCTGTGAAAAAAATATACTAATGTGTGGCAAAGCCAGACGTACTGAAAATGTCTGTTCTGGCTACAGTGAGCGCCCTTACGTGGCAATGAATGGAAAAAAAAAGTGCTGCAACAGTCCACTAAACATGTTGATGTAGTTAATTTATAAACTTCTATTTTTTACAGTTGCTGTATTATATATATATATATATATATATATATATATACATACATATGTGTGTGTGTAATTTTTTTTTGCTTTGCATTGAATTTAATCACAAAAATGCAGATAAGAATTTTCTGTTTTTTTGTGTTTTGTCGAATGTTGGGTTAGTATTATACAATTAAATTATATTTAAATTTATTTGAGGTTTATGTAGTCAAACTACATGCATTCAAGAAAGACACAAATGACACAGCTTTTGAAACTTAGTTGCCTTAAAAAAATCAAGATCGATGCCTCACCATCAGACACCTACTGTATTCTGAATAAAAAAAAAACACATGTAACTCTTTCTCTCTTCATTTTTTTTAAAGTTAAATAATAAAAAAAAACATCTTTATTTTGAACTCACGGACTGCATCGAGGCTCCCTGCTCTCGGCTTCCGCTCTAGGTTTCATCCTCTGTGACTTCCCCTAAAAACAGACCCGTTATTGATTATATTTCCTCCTCTAAATGAAGAAATAACATGACAGTGATGATTTAAAACTCATTCAAAAAGGCTCTAACCCAGCAGATGAGGCATCACACATTGATGATGGTGCAGCAAAAACAAAGAAAATGTGGGTAAAAATCATGGTGATAAACAGCAAACACTGAATCCTGGCAGATGTTATTTAATTTCACAGGAGAGTTGAGCATTTAGCATTTTCTCAGAAGGAAATTAAGTTCATACTGGTTAAAAAGTTGGGAGTTTTTTTTTTTAAAGATTCATTACATTTTTTCTTATTAAAATGCTTTTTTTTATGTTAAATAGAAGAATTAAAAATTAAATGAATGTTACATACACACTCTGAGCATATCACACAATGGTGCATGCGGGTTTTAACGTCAGGAAATCACGAGTGGAAGAATATTAAAAAAAATTTCTTCAAACATAATTAGAAGTCCCTGCTGTAGACTTAACACAAGTTTCAAGTGGTGTAGTTTTTGTGCTTTTAACTAAATAACTCAATTAGGCTTTTAGTGATGTGCGTATTTAGTGTATTAAATACAAAGCTAAAGCTGTTGAAATATCCTAATTATTAGAAAGCTGACCAAGATCAAAATAAAGTGGAGTAATTAAACCCTTTATTTTGTCGGATTTATGGCTGCACTAATAGAGCCATAATAAAAATGTACTTATTTAAATTGTTAACAAAAAAAGATTGCATGTGCTGGTTTAAAATGTTTTTTTATGCACTTAGATTTATCCTCTATGCTATTAAGTATAATGCAGTCTGTAACAAGTTCAGGATGGGATGATTATTATCTTAAATCAGAAAAATGTGTTTTTTAAATAACAACAAAAAGAAAAGATAAATATAGTTTGGTGTTTTTTTTTCTCCACATCAATCCTTAAAAGTGTCAAAAATGAAAGAAGTGTGGCTAAGAACAAATGGAGCAGGGTTTTGAGAAGGGCTGGGCGTGCTCAGTGCGACCGCCTCACCTCCTTTATCATGCGTTCCTTAGCAAGCTGCGCTGCCTCGCGCTGGGCTGCAAAAATAGCCTCCTCTTCTAGCCTTAACTTCTCCTCTTCTGCCACTAACTGAGCAAAAGTCGAAACAGAAACAGAAAGGGAGGGTTAACTGAACAGAACACAAAAGCAGGGGGAAAAACAAAACTAAGCCATGGAGAAGAACTCATAAAAAAGGTGCATCTTCAGAATCCTTGTACCATTCGTTCATGTGATTTTCAATTTAAAAATGAAGACACATTTTATAACTTTTTAGTGCACCTCCAAATAGATTGTTTACTGAGAAATGATTGAAAAACATATGCTTGATACCCATGCTGTTTTACAGTGTAATAACTCCCACATGTTTCTTTACAGTTGTTAACATGCGTGTGAAACGCAACAACCCATGAATTTGCATGGGTGAAAGTACAAAACTGATTTCATGAGGTCAGCAAGGAATAAATCTTTACCTATAGAGTGGTACCTCGAGATACGATAGCTTCATGTCATGAAAAATTCCAGAATTGAAAGGCCATGCAAAGAGTATTTTGTTTCCTAATACAAAAAAAATGTAAAGATACGAAGAATGTGCACGAGAAATACATATTCGACATTTGAAATTTGACAAAACTGGGCATCACCTGACCTCATTCAACATGTTACTTTCATTTAATTTATTTGTTTTATTTATTTCATAATTATTTAATTTCGTATCTTGAGGAATCGCTATATTACCATTTCCCTCAAGCGTTGCCATTACTTTTTTCGCTTCAGTTGTCATTTTCAATAGTTTCCAGACTCTCACTACAAACCAAAAACACAGTTGGTGACGTCATTGGACTTCAGGTATTGCTAAGATTTGAATACAGAATCAAAAAATTAAAGAGCAAATAGTTTTGAAAATAAATCACTTTCGCTTAAAATGTTTTTTATTTTTGTTTTTAAATTTAAAATCAGTACATGGTAGAAAATGGTACATGGATTCTTCAGTGTGGCTCACAGTACCTCCGCAGCCAGCTTTTTGTCGATCAGCGTCTGTTTGTCAGAGATGGCGGCATAGCGATGCTGTTTCAAGTGGTGAATCTCTTCCTCGTTGATGGGTCTGAAGGGACGACAGGGGAGAGTATAATTTAGTACATGATGGAATGTTAACAAATGAGTGCTTTTTCCACTGAAAACCAGCTTGAATCATGATCTTACTTGGGACAGATTTGAGACGTCTCTCCCTGAAAAACATGACAGAAGTGCTGTGAATGGAGTAAAATACTAATAAAAGAGCTTGAATAACAGATTTATTGTCGTATACTTACCTCATCGCTCTCCACAAGGTTCTCAAACTGAAACGAAATATAAATGTTACACAAAAATAGCAAGCAGAATATACTGTTACAGTCATTGCTAAAGAGCTATACCTCAATTGTGTAGTGTTCCCCTGGTGTGCTACTTCTGAAGTACTTTGACCTTTTGGATAGAAGATAAAAAAGTAATTCAGTGGTCCAGTGAGAAGCATCTGGGAAGTTGCGGACAAATCATGTAATGCTTTTTCTTCCATTAGAAATATTCTTATAATATTGCAATAAGATTGACCCTTTAATAAATAAATAGACACGAATGATCATTCCATCTCAGTGTATCACCAAGGTTCACAGCTTTGAGGGTGTCTGGTGCACATTTGGTTTCCTAAGAATTAATCTTGTGTTCAATTAATTCAGTGTTCCAATATCATAACCTGTCACTAAATTAAGATATTTGGTTTTTAATAAATTATTTGTTAGTTCATATTTAAAGTAACTGTATCATTTAAACTCGACCAATATAATTTAATATTGTTCCCATATAAAAAAACATCCTTGAGTAACCTTCAGATTGGTTCATGTATGTTTGTGTAATCCTAATTTCTGTACCTGGGAGCTCAGAACGACTTGACAGCTGTAGCCACACCCATTGGCCGAAATACCACCCACTAACCAATCAGATGAAGCACTAATACAGCTCATCCCAATGATGAACATACACGCTGACTGACCCAGAAATGAACAGTAGCAGAACCTCAATGATTTTTGACACTCCTGAAAATTAATGAATTTGTCATAACTGGGTGGATTTTCTGTGTCAACAAGCAAAACCCAGCAGGGGGTGTGGAAGGACCAGAGGATATGTAACATTTTGCAAAGTACAAACATTTGATGTGATTAAGAGACTTTGTTTATTATAAATACTGCCTTTTGAAGGTTATTAAGGGTGCAGTGATAGTCTAGAGAGGTCAAATATGTATTATAAATAATTTAAAAGAACCCTAATATGGCACCTTTAAAAAGTGACTAATACCATAAGAATATGTCTGCGTTTAAACATTTTTTTTTTCTCAAATCCATCGTTGCAGGTGCATTTTCTCTTGTGGGCCCCATGGCACCGGCTGCTTAGTTGAACACTTTCTGTATTATTTAATTTAGCTTTTTGAGGACAAAAAGATGAGCTCAAGTAAAGTTAGTGTTTGAAATAACCACAACAAAACACACACTCTTATCAATAGGATGTCAGTCATAAGATTATAACATTCGTGTACGCTAAGGCTTTGTGCGAGGTAAAAAAGGCTTTGTGAGTCAGGTGGACCATTTGACAGTTGTTTCAAGTGCGTGATACGAACACTACTCCACTGTAATGCAACATACCTAAAAAAAAAAGTTTCTTACACTCCCTTTAAGTCAAATTACAGTACATAAAGTGAGTTAAAGTGAAGTGATTTAAACATAAGGGAAAATAAGTCTCAACTAAAAAATGTAATATATAGGTAGAACTCTGAGTAGTGCTCCATGTGGAAAAATAGGGATCAACACTTAAATTATATACTCAAATACATACAAAACAGGTCTTAAAATAGGTCTACATTAAAAATGCAGGTCTAGCTCGAAATCGATGTCCTAGGGCAGAGTCATAAGAGGACTCTGGGCGGGGTCCTGAGATCAGACATCAGCTAATGCGGAAACAAGGGAAGTGATCCGAATCATACGAGCAAGTCGATTCGCTCGAACATTAAGTTCTAATGTATTATTTACGATAAAACGCTGGTTTATATGAGGACTCATAACGCATTTTCAAAAAGTGCAAAAACTGGTATAAGCTTAACAATAATTAATTCGCGAGGCAAAGATGTTGTGAATCGATTCAGTTGAATGGATACAAAAAACCGCTAAATGTGAACAATTCATTCAAAGAATCAATACTTGCCATCACAGTAAGCTTGATATATTTAAATTATTGGTTAAATAATGTAAATTTGGCAAACTCTGTTAAAAAATAGCCAGATTAGTCAGTATTTCGTAATTTTTTAACAAAAGCACCTGCCAGCTGATGAATCATCAAGAGCTTTAATAAAATAGCACACGTAAAATAAATTCCTCACCCTCCTCCTCTTTGAATCCTGTTCGCTTCCCTCCTAAATAGCCCCAAACAACGAGCCCAACAGTTACCCATGGCTCTCGGGGATCAGGTGTTGATATTAGCTAAACCTCGATTCATTCCTGACCCGTGTCCGCGGCGCTTTCCTGCGGGAAAAGAAGAGTTCATGTCTCGGTGAGCCTCCAGATCGCTCAGGTGAGTCACCTGCGGACTCTTCGCTTGCACTGCGGCATGTTTAACATATTCGGGGACACATATTGGACGCTGACCCAAAACACCGCTTTTGTTTCCTTTTCCTGACAACTCGGACATGTGATTAATGTTTAAACTACGGCAACTCTCGAGGTTCAAAACCTTTAGTCATCTTTTTGAAACACCAGATGGCGACAGAGCTCATACTATGAACACATCACCATGGTAACTGCAATTCATGCTAATCAGCTAGGCTACAAATTGGCGAAAAGGAAGACGGTTCAAAAACGTTGGATTTTCCTCCAAGAATAAAAACAAATGACTTTATACGCTTTATACCGACGCCTACTAAAAAAATCTTAATGTGTTGTTGAGAAGTCTTGTTAAAGTTAAAATAAAAGCCGTTATTTTCTTGAATCTACACACGAGTTCTGAAGGATTTCACAGTTGTGCACTTAACAGGTTGCATCAAAGGTTCATTTAGAAAAGTAGTAGAAATTCTAGGTAGTAAAAACAACCTAGATATTATTTAGTGACTTGTAAAAAGAAAAATAAATCAGAACAGTGCTATTTCTAAACAAAACTGCATCAGCCACCTCCGTACTGTATGGATCATCCTCTTACTCAGAAGCAACGGGGCCTTGAGTATTACTTCATCAACCTGAGCGCCTGTCGCTTTTTTAAGGTCACGAAGGATTAAAATCATATTAGGCGTGATGCTTTGATACTTTTTTCAGAGCGCAAATTGCTCTGAACAGCAGGCAAAGCCGTGTGCCCAGATTGCACACCGGGTACAGTAGTGCCACCTTTATGGGCCGCTGCCTTGAGAGCTCGTATGGTTGCTCTCCTAAACACACAGTTAAAGCCCTACGCACACCTGCTCCTACCAGCAGGCCAGATCTGCACTTAATGAAAACTAGATTATACCCATAGACAGAAGGTCCTCTCTGTAACGAGATGGCACGATCATCCTGATGGAAAAATTGTTTCTGAGTTAGATGGATCAAATAAAAAAATGTATCAAATATATTTTCAGATATATTCCATGGTAAGGGTTTTATGTGGTTTAACATTACTTTGAACCACTTTGCATTTATTCCAAGGTCAATTGTTAGTCTTTATCCGACAAGCCAGAAGGTTCCTGCTTTGCCAGCTTTGAGTAGATGAAGTAGGTCATTTTTATTTGTTCCATTGAATACCTACCACACTAGAGCTAAACAGTGGTTTAGTTTTGTATTAAAAGTCCACTAGGCAGTGCTTTAAGTGGACAAGAAGAAGTGGGGGGTTTCTCTTTCATTTCATGGGGGCAAACATAAAACAAAGGACAGGATCAGTAAATAAAAGAGGTTTTCCTTTCTCTATGCATCATAATGTGAGGGAGATCAGGTCAAATCTCTTATTTAAATAGTCATTTATTGACTAAAGCATACAATTATTTAAAATGAGAGTCTAAATTTACAAAAGTATTTTAAAATATGATTTACTAAATAGCAAACAAAAAAGTAGCAGTGTATCCAAAATGTTTCTAGACATGGAAAACTGTAACTTGTGTGTAGTTTGTGTGTAGATTAAAAGAATGTTAAACCATATCTGGTTTCTCTCAACCCCAGCTCAATAATGGTGTGCTGCACTTGAGATGAACATCAAAAATTCACCAAAAATATTTTCTACTGGGTCTCTTAAAAAGTCTAAACTTTAAGAGTCCAAATTTTAGACCCTAGAAATCTTAAATTTACTGCTCTAGGTCTTCAATAGTTGTTCACAGCTCTTGTTTTCCTGATATCCATGTAAAGCCCATTTGATATTTGTTATTGCTTGAGGCTGCCAGAGATTGAGAAAATGCTCCTAAATATTAAAAAAGAATGTATAAAATGATGATTAGGGTTGCCAGAGTTAAAGAATAAGGACGTGAATGTTCATAGATGCTCAAAACCGCAAAAGTGATGGTTAGGGTTGCCAGATAGACTAATACTCATTAGACTCAGAAATGTTAAAAAAGGTAAACATGCTTTTAAGGCTTTCCAGAGATTAAGAGAACATACAGAAATGCTCAAAAGCATTAACGTGATTGTTGGGGTTGCCAGAGAATGTGAAAATGCTCGTAAATGTTGAAAAATTGTAAAAATGAGGTGTTGGCTTGCCAGAGTTTGAACTTCTTCTTCTTCTCCTTCTTTCAGCTGTTCCCGGTTTAGGGGTCGCCACAGCAAATCATCTGTTTCCACCTAACTCTGGCCTCAGTATCCTCTACTCTTCCACCAATTACCTTCATGTCCTCCTTCAGCACACCCATATAACTCGTCTTTGGCCTTCCTCTTGCCCTCTTGCCTGGCAGCTCCATCTCCAACATCCTTCTACCAATATAACTACTATCCCTTCTCTGCACATGTCCAAACCCTCTCAATCTGGCTTCTCTGACTTTGTCTCCAAAACAACCAACCTGAGCTGTTCCTCTGATGTGCTCGTTCCTAATCTTGTCCATAGTTGTCACTCCTAAACTGAACCTCAACATCCTCATCTCTGCTACTTCCATCTCTGCCTCATGTCTCTTCCTCACTGCTACAGTCTCTAACCCATACATCATAGCTGGTCTCACTACTGTTCCGTACACCTTTCCTTTGATTCTTGCTGAAACTCTTCTGTCACACAACACTCCTGACACTTTTCTCCACCCACTCCAACCTGCCTGTACTCGCCTCTTCACCTCTTTTCCACACTCCCTGTCGCACTGGACTGTTGACCCCAAATACCTAAACTCCTCCACTTTCTTGACCTCAGCCCCCTGTAACCTCACTGTTCTACTTCCCTCCCTCTCGTTCAAACACATGTATTCTGTCTTACTACGACTGACTTTCATTCCTCTTCTTTCTAGAGCAGACCTCCAACTTTCCAGGTGTCCCTCCACCTGCTCTCTACTCTCACTACAGATTACAATGTCATCTGCAAACATCATTGTCCATGGAGATTCCTGTCTGACCTCATCTGTCAACCTGTCCATCACCATAGCAAACAAGAAGAGACTCAAAGCCGATCCTTGATGTAGTCCCACCTCCACCTTGAACTCCTCCGTCTGATCTACAGCACATCTCACTGTTGTCATACTACTCTCATACATATCCTGAACTACTCTGACGTACTTCTCTGCCACTCCTGACATCCTCATACAGGACCATAGCTCCTCTCTCGGCACCCTGTCATACGCTTTCTCTAAGTCCACAAAGACGCAGTGCAGCTCCTTCTGACCATCTCTGTACTTCTCCATTAGCATTCTCAGAGCAAAAATTGCATCAGTAGTGCTCTTCCTGGTCATGAAGCCATACTGCTGCTCGCAAATATCCACTTCCCTTCTTAGCCTAGCTTCCACTACTCTTTCCCAGAGTTTCATTGTGTGGCTCATCAACTTTATACCTCTGTAGTTGTTACAACTCTGCACATCACCCTTGTTCTTAAAGATTGGCACTAGGACACTTCTCCTCCATTCCTCAGGCATCTTCTCACTCTCTAGAATCCTGTTGAATAACCTAGATAGGAACTCCACTGAGGTCTCTCCTAGACACTTCCACACCTCCACAGGGATGTCATCTGGACCAACAGCCTTTCCACTCTTCATTCTCCTCAGAGCCTTCCTCACCTCATCCTTTCTAATCTTTTCAACTTCCTGCTCTACAATGTTCACCTCTTCCCCCCTTCTTTCCCTCTCATTCTCCTCATTCATCAACTCCTTAAAATACTCCTTCCATCTTCTCTGCACACTCTCCTCACTCGTTAGAACCCTTCCATCTCTATCTTTAATCACCCTTATCTGTTGCACATCCTTCCCATCTCTGTCTCGCTAATCTGTACAATTCCTTCTCACCTTCCCTCGTGTCTAACCTGGCATATAACTCATCATATGCCTTCTGTTTGGCCTTTGCCACCTCCCTCTTCACCCTGCGCTGTGATTCCTTGTAGTCCTGTCTACTTTCTTCAGTCTTTTTGATGTCCCACTTCTTTTTAGCTAGCCTCTTCCTTTGGATGATGTCCTGAACTTCCTCATTCCACCACCATGTTTCCTTATTTTCTTTCCTTCTTCCTGCTGACACACCTAGCACCTTCCTACCTGTCTCCCTGATCACTTCTGCTGTAGTTTCCCAGTCCTCTGGAAGCGCTTCCTGGCCACCCAATGCCTGTCTCAGCTTCTGTCTGAATTCCTCACAACCGTCTTCCTTTTTCAACTTCCACCACTTGGTCTTCTTTTCCATCTTTCCTCCCCTCTTCTTCCTGACCACCAGAAACATCCTACATATCACCATCCGATGCTGTCTGGCTACACTCTCTCCTACCACTACTTTGCAGTCAGTGATCTCTCTCAGATTGGCTCGTCTACTTAGGATGTAGTCCACCTGCGTACTCCTACCACTACTCTTGTAGGTAACTATATGTTCCTCCCTCTTCTGGAAATAAGTGTTAACTACAGCCATCTCCATCCTCTTGGCAAAGTCCACCACCATCTGTCCTTCTGGATTCCTTTCCTTAACACCAAACCTGCCCATCACTTCCTCATCACCTCTGTTGCCCTTGCCCATATGACCGTTGAAGTCTGCTCCCACCACTACTCTCTCCCCTCTGGGAATACTGTCCATCACCTAATCTAACTCACTCCAGAATCTCTCCTTTTCTTCCAGCTTACAGCCTACTTGTGGAGCATAACCACTCACTACAGTCAACATCACCCCTTCAATCTCTAACTTCAAACTGATCACCCTGTCAGACACTCTTTTCCCCTCTAAAACATTCCTCACAAACTCCTCCTTCAGGATCACTCTTACCCCATTTCTCTTCCTATCCTCACCATAGTAAAACAGTTTGTATCCCCCTCCAATACTACGCACTTTGCTACCCTTCCACCTGGTCTCCTGCACACACAGAATATCTACCTTCCTTCTCTCCATCATGTCCGCCAGCTCTCTACCTTTCCCGGTCATTGTACCAACATTGAGAGTCCCTATTCTCAAACCTATACTCTTGCCTTTCCTCTTCTCTCTCTGCCTACGAATCCTTCTCCCTCCTCTCCTTCTTTGACCCACAGTAGTCCAATTTCCACCGGCACCCTGTAGGTCAACAGCACCGGTGGCGGTCGTTGTTAACTCGGGCCTCGACCGATCCGGTATGGAAATTGAATTGATGACTTGCATATTTGGTTTTGGCATGTTTTACGCCGGATGCCCTTCCTGACGCAACCCTCTCTATTTATCCGGGCTTGGGACTGGCACAGAAGTCACTGGCTTGAAACCCCTGTGGCTAGATTTGGCTTGCCAGAGTTTGAACAATGATCATAAACATTCAAATTTGAAAAAAGCCAGAGGTGGTCTGCTTTGAAAGATTGCTTTGAATGATAATGGAGTAGTGAAGGTCCTGCTCTGCACTAAAAATGTTAAGTAGCGAGTGTTAAGTTGTTAAGTAAATGTTAAGTAAATGTTAAGTTTTGTCTCCTTATGGCTGCAAATGGAAGTGTTCTAAAGCTTTTTGTCCAACTGGATTTTTTAAATGCTTATAAATCTTCTTCAATCCCTCAAGCGTGTGTGATGCTTTCTCTAATCTGTGAGATGAGCTCTTCGTTTGCTCAGCACTTGCTCCTCCTCATTAATACTCATAGTTGTTTGAATCAATCAGGGAGACTGTTGTGTGTGTGTTTTTTTTTTATTTGTGTTTGTTCATAGACCAGTCAAAGCATCCTTTGTGCAAACTTAATTCGTGTTTCATTCATTCATTTGATTTTCAATTTAAACAGAAAAGTTAAAACAGAAAAAAACAGATTTAGTTTTTCTTAAATTTTTTTATTATTCTGTGATGAAAACGGAAAAAAATGCAAAACGGATTTGCGAGCCTTACTTTTGTGAATGCTCAGCATGAAATTAATAGGTTCAATGACCACTTGAGTGTGAGAGTGAAAACTGAAGCGAATTAAGCGATTGCTATTAGAGTATAATTAAAAAACAAAACTCCACTCTGGCCAAACTCATGCCTTTGTTGACGAGCAAAAAGTGCGAGAAGATTTTGTGTTCTTCACATTCAATGAAAAAAAGAGAAGTGACGAACACAGAAATTGAAAGATTTCACTAAAGTTATCCTCAAATTTAAAGATTATTTTTCCCAGCTCAATAACTCGAGGTAGAATCACAAATGCACTACAGTTGCTGCAAATGACTCCTAGTTGTCACTGTGGGGCCAGGTGTCAGATTGATTTGAAGCTTCGAACCAATACAATAGGTTTGATTCATCAGTTTGCCCATCACTGCTGAATAAAATGACAAACAGCTTCACTCTAAAACGCTCAATTTACAAACAATTAACTTCTCTGTTTTCAAACATAAAACTCATTGTCGCTAAAGTCATTCATCGTAATGAAGTTGTTGACAACATAAATCACTTCAGAGAAATTCCCTAAAGGAAAATTAAAGAACAATAAATGCAACAAGCTATCACAGAATCAAAAATGTAAATAAAAAAACAAATTTTTTAGGTGTGTTTTGAATTCTCACCAAGTAGGGCAGTATAGAGTTTCTTTGTTTGGTGTGGCTCGGTGGAGAAACATCTACAGTTTTACCACACAAATACTCACAGAAAGACATATTTTCACTCTAATTTTATTAACCATTTTTAAAGAGCTGAAAAGCAAATTTATCTACAAAGCCAACAGAAGGAGTAGCCAAGTTTCCCACTGGTGCAGCTGATTTTAACAAGTTACAAAATATTTTAACAGAAATCTCAGTCTGTAAAATGTTTACATTTTTTTAAAGGAGTCCAGAGTCTGTATTGGTTCTTATGTACATCAATTTAAGTAGTAAATGCATCCATTGAACCCAAACATCACAAGGGCAAAAGCATCTTTGTCCTGTGAAGTTTCCGACTTTTGTTTTCCTTTCAAATTCAAAATGTGCTACTTTCAGCATTCATCTGAATATGTAAAGCTCATTATACGAAGATATTTGAATGGCAAATGGAGCGGCATGTTGGAATATGTAAATTTTTGTAGCATGCAGTCTGTGCGGTAGCATCTGTGGAGTGCGGAGGTCAATGGGAGTCCGAGGATGGCGCTCGGTTTCGCCCACAGCAGGGAACACTCTCTCCAAGTAATCACATGTTTTTTTTGCTGCACTGGCAGAATTGTCAGTTAACCCTTATTTCATCTGCCTTCCACTTCTTTGGGGATTCTAAAGAGAGCTTCTAGTTTTTAAGCTGTCTTCAGAAAAGTAATGCAACTTAAACGTATGTTGTCTAAATCATATTGTTAAGTTAATTGCAGGACCGAATACACTCTATCCTATGGATTTAGATCCACAGAGAGGATGACTGAAGGAAAGCAGCATAAGGAGACCCTCCTAGAGTTCAAGACACAAAAGAACCTGGAACCTGTTGGGGAAACACATTTGTTAAGTTTAGTTATGAAGATTAAGGAAATCAACAAGAAAATTAGAAGTATTTACTCCTTTTTGACCATTTACTCCTCTAATTCTCACAGACACTGGCACAGTTTTCTTCAAGTTATACCTCGACAGACCTTTGGCTTTCAAACAAGCTGTAATTGGATCAATTGGGTGTTTAATTCAGGTTTCGGTGAAAATCTGCAACAGGTTGTCCCTCTATGAATTCAGTTTTGCGTGTGTGCTGTATACCAGTGGCCTCTAACCTTTTTATTACTATGGATCGGTCAATACTACACAGTCTTACCATGCACTGGGAGGGAATAAAAATGTAAAAGTTGAAAATCGAGGGAAAGAGCAAGAGCTTTTAATGATCAGTGCAGTTTGGAGCTACTTACTTTTAATATTTTTAGGGGAGAAAATGAACATCTCCGGGACACAACGTCACAACCCGGGGTGCGTTTTTACCTTTACTCAACAAATTTCATCTTGATCTGACCACAGGTAGTGCAGAAGAGTGCTTCAATTTGTCCGAGTCCGAGCAGAGACGCATTCTCTCTCTACAATTGATGGACACTTGCACGAGTTGAAGCCATATGATTAGTCACTTATCAGCCAAGCTCCTGCCAAACTTATGTCAATTAGATGATTAACGTCATGCCTTGCAGCAGCTTGTGGAAAAAAATATATACTGTATCAACAAAAAGTACAAAAACAACAAAACAACAAATATTCATATCATTTTCCAATTGTATGTGAAACAATGAGTTTTCAAGTTGATTTGTTAATTTGTCTACAGTAATGCAATAGGCACTGTCCACAGGTAACTGGTTATTTTGTAACCGCTTTTTTTTACATGATTAAGCTGTGCCCTGTGTTGTTAAGTAGTCAACAAAGACTTTAATTAGCTGACACTAATCTTTCAGCAAAAAATCTAATTCTGGACGGTTTAAATTGCTGGGGTCAAATTAGCACCAGAGGATAAAATGTGTTTCGGATCAGGAAAGAATTGAAACTTGTGATGTTATTTTTCAATTTCACGAGGGTATGTTTTTGAAATTGATGTTATAGAATTTAGAAATTACATTTATTAAAATTGTATCTTGTTTTTTGAAGCCTTGAGAACATGATTCCAGTCGAAATAATATCTATTCAATTTGATTGGTTTTGAGAAATAAATTAGTGGATGTAGTTAGTTAGCTCAGGCTGCTGTCCCAAAGAATAAAACATTCCACCAATGCAGAAAGTGCAATATATGTACTCTTTACACACAGTTTTTTTATTAATAATGACTTCCATCACTCCTGCAAAGGGTTTATTATGCTCCATTTAATAAGTAACTGGATGGATTAAGAATGAATGGTGACAGGATTGAAATTGTGTATGATTAGTGGCATTAAAGGTCACAATGTGAGTCCCATACATGAACCTCTGCTCTCAACCTGTTGTGTAGTCGTCCATAACTGCACATTTTGACCTGTGTGAGTTGACAGATGGGGATGTGGTGGGACAGAGTGCTGCGAACATGTGTTTAACCCAGCTGATGCCTCGCTGCAGCTATGTCTAATCCTGACTTTTCTCAACCGCTGATTACTGTAAATCTAACTAAAGCCTCAGAGAACACAGTGAAGCCGAGTTTCCGTTTGCTTTTCATTTTCCAAGGATTGTTGCTATGGTAACTTAATTACCACAGATCTTGATGTAAAGCAGGGTTGCTGGCATCATAGCAGTGCACTGAGACAGATCACCGGTGAAGACTACCCAGGCCAGGAACTTCTGTGGAGCTTGTCATCGTGTCACTAACTTTGGGAACTTCTCTGCAATGGTATAGATAGTCACAGATGTGATAGAGTTTGAATGTGTGCTTAACAATGTATTGTTCACGTTTGATAGGACAAGACATCTTAAAATACAAATTCTCAAAAACAAGGAAGAAAGTTATAAAATTTGTTAAAATTGCAAGTCAGTAAACGTATTCTCAAAGACCCTACAGATGTCTTGAAACTAGCCTTAAAAGAGTAAAAACAAGCACCTTTTTTAAAGGTGACGTATCATTCGCTCATCGAAAACATGCTTCAACTCGTATTTAAATAATTTTCTTTTTCTGTGAAAACGGTTATTAATAGCGCTGACTGACCCGGAAGGGAAACTTGGAAGAACCACATTGACAAATAATGAAAAGAATGAAAATTGTTTTTTGATGTCCTTGAACAAAAGTGTTTTTGGCACTAAAAGATGAATGTATTCATCAGAAATGACTTTTCTATGAGCCAACAAGCTAAAACCAGCAGGGGATGTGGTGAACGTATGTGGGAGGAACAAGAGGTACATAACTCATGTTGCGAAGCAAAATGGTGGCTGCCCACTGCTCCGGGTGTGTGTTTACTATGTGTTTGTACACTGCTGTGTGTATACAATTGGATGGGTTACATGCAGAGTATAAATTCCAGGTATGAGTCCAAATCTGGCCAACTGGTCACTAACAAAAAATAAATACAATAATAAATATTTATTTAGATAAACAAACAGGTGATGACTCTATAATTGCATTTGCATTGACTTTATATGTATTTGTAATGTATTTGTAATTTAGCAGTCAATGATGAGTGTTCGCAGTCTCCCAGTGACCGTTAGCATGCTGTTCGTTCTAGCTTCACACTCCTGCAGATCTAGGTTGGTCTCCTCCTCCTGCGCTTCTCTGTGCACTGATCCTCCTCATACACACACCATGCCAGGTTGCATCATGGAAAATATCCACACGTCCAAGTTAGATTTTTCCACTAAACCTGCAAAACATCTTCCAACGGCTCTGCTAGAGTGTTGTGCATCCTGGAGCGGGTCTGTCAGAAAGCATTTGCTACAAACAAGTCATCGTTACAGTTTTAGCCAATTATATTCGAGGTCCAGTTTATCCGCCAGTTCCTGTGCAGATTTTATATCCTGCCGTTCTGACTATTTGATAATTTCTCCTCTCTCTTTCTCTCTATCTGTACTTGAAGGAACTCATTGATTTACTGTATACAACAGAAGATCATTTTTTCATTTCCATGGAAACTAAACCCTTAGTTCAAAGTGCCGGGGGAATGGTGTTTGGGTCTTTATGGAAGCTGAAACGCTGTGTGATGTTACTAATGTATATAAGTCTCAATGGCGGAACCAAAGGGATGGTTCATTAGAGAAAAATGCTGTCAGTTGTTCTGCGTCTGTCTGCTGTGCCATAGAGGGCCACAACACCTCCCTCTTCAGTTTGCTTCAATCACACTAGAATATATTTTGACTGCTGAGCAGTCAAAACACTATGCAAGCGTGTGTTTGCAACCCCCAGTTTTGGAGGAGCCTCTAGTGGTCACAGACAATAAGGATTGGTTATAATAGTAATTACTTGCAAATAACCCACTTACATGTGTTGAAAGGTGGTTCGAAGCTAAATCAATTCAAAGTTAGAGCAATATTTCCACTCTGAAAAGGTGTCATATCATGCGAAAGCAACTTTCAGAAGTTTCTCTCTGTTTTAGTATTGTTCTCTCATCAAAAACATCCCTAAAGTCTATTCAGATTGGTTCATGCATGTTTGTGTAATGCAAATTTGTCTGGGAGCTCAAAGCGGTTCTGTCATTTCACAGCGTCATCCACTGACAAATCAGATGGACTGCTAGTTTAGAGCTGACGTGCTTCTGACATGTCAGCGTCACGGTGGCGCAGTGGGTAGCACGGTTGTCTCACAGCAAGAAGGTTACTGGTTCGAGCCTCGGCTGGGTCGGCTGGCATTTCTGTGTGGAGTTTGCATGTTCTCCCTGTGATTCGCCGGGTGCTCCGGTTTCCCCACAAGTCTAAAGACATGCAGTATAAGTGAATTGAGTAAGAACGATTGTCCATAGTGTGAATGAGTGTGTGTGAATGTTTCCCAGCGATGGGTTGCAGCTGGAAGGGCATCCGCCGCATAAAACATATGCCAGAGAGTTGGCGGTTCATTCCGCTGTGGTGACCCCGAAAGGGAAGAAAGCCGACATGAAGATGAATGAATGAATGCTTCTGACCCAGTAGTGGAAGAACAACAATGCTGAAAAGTGTTTCTTTAATTGCCAAAAAGGGTTTTATTGCATATATTTATCAGAAATGGATAGAGTATGTGTGTGCTATTAAAAGAAAGACCAAGTGCTAGCTCTTTTTGAAAATAATGATCAATATTTTCAGAAATGTTTCAGACATTTCACCAAATTCAGACTAGCATTTGAGGTTCGCTCAGCAGGGGGCGTGGTGGAAGCATGGCAGTGAGAGGAACCAGGTAACTTGACTTTGTCTGTGTAACAGATTGCATATTGTCTCTGCCCTAATGTAAGTTCCTTTGGACAAAAGCGTCTGTCAAATGCATAAATGTAAATGTAAACAGAACATTTCAAGAAGCCCGACAATTTGAGATGATTCAATGACATTGCTTACGTCAAATACTGCCCTTAGAAAGTTTTTAAGGGTGCAGGGAAGGTCTAGAGGGGTCACATATGTGTTAGAAATTATTTTAAAAGGGCGTAGTATATTGTTAATTCAGTCTTTCTTGCTTTGCTTGGGGCCATTCAGTAAATAGTAACTATGGTAACTATGGTAATTTTTTGCTCATGGAGTTCCTCTACTGTCAACAGGCTTGTTTTCATCATTGATGAAAGCAAAATAATAATTTTGTAGATGATAACGAGTTGGTGATCAGCTTAACACATCTCTGTTATGATCGAAATTTGACGAAACGCGTTTGAGTTTTTCATCGACGAGGCGAGAGTGGATGAAAATGTTTTTGGGGGATGGTTATACTTTCCAAGTGCATCACATTTCTGCCTCTCATGATTCGTGACTGTATCAGGGAATGAATTATGGAGATGCTCAGGTCCTCTATCTATTCATGGGGTCCCCTGAAAGAGTTTTTTTTTACATTTTGGGGCGTCTCAAAAATTGTATGTGTTATTGTTATCTGCAGTTTCAGTTTTATGTAATTTGATTATAGATAATTATTGTGTATAAAATAACTAATTCATTCATCTATGACAGTCATTTGAGCCTAATTTTGTTGAACGAATACATGCTATTCTTTCCATAAGCATCAAGGTGTGTGAGCACTATAGCCCAAATTGTGCTTAGACCCATTGTTTATTCAAAGACCGAAATATAAAGGATGAGCCTGCTCAAAGTAATTAAAATAGATTGAGCATTTTCATCCTGGATTAAGGGAGGGCATCATTCAGTCACTTCTTCGATTTCATAGGAAACCGCAGCCTCTGAGGCTGATTAAGGTAACAGAGTACAGGAACCTGTTTATAACTTATAAGTTAAAACGTAGTGTTTATGTATGTTGTAGCGGTTGGTCTTCATATCAGTGCAATGAGAAATTATTGTATAATTTTTCTATTCTTTCTTTTATTCTACTCTAGCCAATTTTATACTTATAGGAATACTTATAGACACACGCACACACATATACTAAATAGTAATATAGTATATATATATATAGAGAGGGACAGTTGTGTATGGCAGTTTCATTTAAGTGTGTTCCAAAACTTCACTGCTTGATACAGAAATTTCTTATGTTCTTCCGAGTCAATTCATCAGCTTCAACCTTCAAAACTTCAGTCGCAATATTTTCTTTTTGCTTTTAAATATGTAAGTTCATGTTCTTACTGCAGCTCTCATATTTCGGGCATACTTATGTTTTTTACACTTTGGGTATTGTAAAAATGAAAGCCACAATTGCCAAAGTAAGAATAAATATTTTAAGTTTTAGATAAATTCCAGTGTTTTGCATAGTCCTTACATAAAACATATGAATCATTGTATTTATTAATGAAGAGCTTATCTACTATCTCAGAAAGTGAAAATATTAATAATTAAGAGTGGTGAAGAGTATTAATTAAATAAATAAACAGTTTTTATATTTTAAAAAATAAAATAACATATTAAAATAAATTTTTAATAAAAAAATTTGTATATACATTCACTAGAAATGTTTATTTTTTTGTTGACCAAAATAGACTGAAACATTTTTTATTTTTGTCCACTAAAATAAGTAGAAGTCTCTACAGCGAGTTGTGAAGTCAGCTGAGAAGATTATTGGAGTCTCCCTCACTGGCCTGTCAGCCATTTATGACTCCCGCCTCACCCGCAAAGCCATGAGGATAGCAGGTGACCCATCCCACCCATCCCACTGCCACTTCAGGTTGCTGCCATCGGGGAGAAGACTGCGGAGTCTTTGGGCCAGAACCAGCAGGCTCAAGGACAGTTTCCTCCACCGGGCAGTCAGGAAACTCAACTCCCTCCCAGTCCTACCCTCCCTACCCAAACCCCCTGCTGCTACGAACTTTGACTGAACCTCACACCTATACTCTATCTTAAACCTTTCTTTGCACTATTAGCACTTTATGGGTTGTCACTTTACAGGTATTATATTATATTATTCTACACTGTGGGTTGAGAGGACTGTAATTTCAAATGTGTTGTATTCCATGCGTATATAGCACACTTGACAATAAAGCTGACTTGAACTTGAACTTGAACTAAAACATGACTAAAACTAAAACATTTTAAATGACTAAAATGTGACTAAAACTAATGATCATTTTCGTTAAAAAGACTAAGGCTAAAACTGCCAAAAACAACACTGACCTTCAAGAATCATGGAAATTTATTTTCAATTTTCACAAAATCCATACTATTTGTAGTTCTATTTTAACAAAAGCCATGCCATACTAGTGTAGCAAGTTCAAAAAGTTTCCTGCGCAAACTGGACATCATTATTAAAAATCATTACTGACATAACAAGCTGCTGACCTGTTGACCATTGAACTCTGAGTCCTCGTTAACCAGGACCTTATTTTTGCTGATAGAGTTTTAATGACACCGCCAGAGACAGAAAATAAGTGCATTGTTAATATTAGCGTCACCTTCTGGTTTCTGTCAGGCAGTGGCAGACCCAGTCCCTGAAAGGCTTGTAAACAATTGACAATATAAATGACTCTCATTACTGCAGCCAGTGGCACATAACAGAGACCTCCAGAGACATCGCAGTCACAAATGGACACACAGGAAAAGCACTTCTCTCTCCTGGCTGAATCTGTGGCAGACAGGCTAAATGCATTAAATGCATCCCTGACTCGCTCGTCCCTCGATCTCTCAGAGCTTCTGTCATACTCTATCAGGGATCAGTTGGACTCTCTAAACGTCTAGGCATGAGAGGCTAAACGAGGAAGGGTTGCTTGACTTAAGGAAACTAAATTAATCACCATAATCTACAAATTTGTGGAATTGTATTAAACGTCATTATTACATGAAACTTTGCTAAAATCATGAGCATAATAAGGTTCTCTAGATCAGTGACCCTCAACCTTTTTTGAGTCCCATACTCTAATATAATCAAATTGAGAGGCACACAGCTAGTATAATCATCTTGTGACACTCTTGTCAAAACAAATGTCTTAGACTGGCTTAATACCAGACACTACTTTGATGGACTAGCCTTTATGGTATGACAGACAAATACAAGTCAAACGTTTATGAACACAAAAACTGTGGTATTGTTAGGAGCATCCCACAGGAATCAGAGAGAATCAGTTGCAAGAGTAAGCCTTTTAATTGAGCAGAAAATGACAAAATAATCCAAAGCAGATAGGCCAGATAATAGTCACAAAACAAATAAAAAGGCACAAATAATTGACAGACAGAATACTCGGAAGGGTCCAATTAAGAAGTCCACATGCAAAATAATCCACATGCAAGTAACCAGTAAAACAAACTAAATTCAAACTGGAATCAGGTCTGGACAATCTTGCAAACCAAGGAGTGATCCCAGAGTGGATCCTCTGAACCCGTAACCACAAGACACCAGGTGTCAGGGCACAAGACAGACGAGGACCCAAGTGAGTCACGTTTAAACAGAGATTCTTTATTAAGTGATAGACAAGGAAAAATGAAGCAGACTTCAATGCCCAGCTGGCTGTGTCTCGTGGTGCTGCCGGGAGACGAAGTCCTCGGGGTCTTCACCGGGTAGTAGATCGAAGAGGCAGGGCAGGAGAGTTGAGCATGGTCGAGGCGGTCTGAGTCATCGGCAGGCAGGCAACAAAACAGAGCCAGTAGTCACAAAAAGCTTGCCTCAGCGTGCTGTATGTTCGCAAACGATCTGACACTGACTGTCTGAAACCAGGCGCTTAAATAGGGAGAGGAGTGATTTAGGATAATCTTCAGGTGTGGTGGTCCTCAGCGTGAGAGCCAGGGGGCATGGATACCAATCAAACTCAGGTGTATTGGAAAACGAACGTGTGAGAGAGAGACTTCGAGTAGGCTCGTGACACCAGGGCTAGGAACCTGAAGACCAGACCAGAGCAAAGCAGAGCTAAGCTAAGCTGGAGAAACACAGGCACATCCGGGGTAACTTGACCAGGGTATAACTGAAGCAGCCAGGGAGAGCTAGAACAACAGACTCACAAGGAAGGAAAGGAAACAGGGGTTTAAATAAGGGGACTAATTAACAGCAACAGGCTGCAGCTGTGCTTGAATGAGGAAACGGGACGGAGAGAGCAGACAGGGCCTAACAGGTATCTTGTTAAGACCATTAAAAAAGCCTCAATATATTGTGTACTGTATTTGCAGTGTCCTCAGAGTTCCACCCACAACATAACAACCTTCCTCGCGCTCTTGGGGTAGGCTTCGAAATAAAACACAAAAATATACACAATGTTGGGGAATCTCCTTAAATGGTTGTGTCCTGCAAAATGAGCCTTTTACCCCTTGTTCCTCCCACTGCCATGATTCCACTATGCCCCCAACTGGGCGAACCTCACTTGCTAGTCTCAATTCGGTGAAACATCAACATTGAGCTATACTTACAAAACTTTTTAGCTTTATTAAGTAATTATGTAATTAATCAAAAAAATTGCTAAAAAGGTTTCGCTTGATAGACACTTTATTCATTTTTGGTAAAAATACGCAATAAACATTTTTTGGCTTGAGACTTTTTTTTTTCCAATGTGACTTACAGAAGGGGAGAGACAATCTGCAATCTGTTAAACAGTTAAAGTCAATCTCAGTTTGCTCATAATAGAAGTTGTATCAACTGATCAATAAACCATAGCAGGAAGAAATAAAGACAGAGCAGGAAAAAAAGTTTTTTTTTCAATTGTAAGTGTCCCCTGAAGAGAAGAGTTTTCAGTTACATTTTGAAAGCTGTTGCTGCTTTTCTGGCTGGATCAGGGAGTTTGTTCCACCAGCCAGGGACAGTGAGGGAGAAGCTTCTGCTTAGAGATTTTCTTCCTTTGTGGGACGGAACCACGAGTTCCTTTTCTGTAGGCATCTGGAGGGCATGTAGGAGTTTATGAGCTTGTGGAGGTAAACAGGGGCTGATTTGGACATAGTTCTGTACTCCAACGACAGTCATTTGAATTTAACACGAGCTGCAATGGGGAGACAGTGAAGAGGGAGTAACGTGAGCTTGCTTTGGTTCCTTGAAGATAATACAAGCTGCAGAGTTATGGATCATCTGCATCTGGTTTAAATGCATTTGCTGGAAGTCCAGCTAGGAGAGCATTGCAGTAGTCCGTGAGAGGACCAGAGCCTGAACCAGGAGTTGAGTTGCATGTTCAGTTAAGAAGGGCCTGATCTTTCGAATGTTGTGCAGTGCAAACCTACACGCTGGAGTTGTCTTAGCAATGTGGTCTTCAAAGGACAGCTGTTTATCCAAAATCACTCCAAGATTCCAGACCAAAGAAGAAGAGGTGATTGTTGAGGATTCCAGCTGGATGGTGAGGTCGTGATGCACAGAGTGATTGACTGGGATCACCAGAAGATCTGTCTTGGCCATGTTGAGCTGTAAGTTGGTTCTTGCTGTATCTGTAGCGGATGGTTCTTCATCCAAGTAGAGATGTCGTTCAGGAAGTCAGTTATGCGGGTAATTAATGATTGATCATCTGGGGGGAACAACAGATAGAGTTGAGTGTCATCAATGTTGCAGTGGTACGAGAATCTGTGTCTGAGGATGATTGGGCCCATGGAGGTGGTGGCCCAGGGAGGTTCTTTTTCTGCTACTCTTCCACTTCTGGGTCAGACAGCATGTCAGCTCTCCATTAGCAGCTCATCTGATTGGTCAGTGGCTGGCACTTTAAAACGACAGAGCCATTTTAAGCTCTCAGAAAAAAATAGGATTACACAAACATGAACCAATCTGAATATGAGTCAAGGCTTTTTTTTATGAGAGAAACTTCTAAAAAATATCTCACTATATGCTCATAAGTGAAATTCGTAAAAAAAAATTTTTTACAATTAGCACAGAATGGGTATAATACAGTTTTAATGTAGTAAGCCTCCTCAATACACATTTTTTGATCTGACAGACACTGCTTTTTCTCTTGTTTAAACATTCAATGTTTAAACCTTAGTAGAAATCTCAGAGAATAAAACCAAAGATCAAAGCTGGTTTCAGGTTAAAACTTTTATTTAAGAAATAAATATGCAAACGTTTTACCCATACATAACAATGAAAGTTTTAGAACTAACAAATTTCCTTTATAATAAATATAAATATATATTAAAAAATCACACTCAGTGAAGAGGTTTTGGTTAATTTGAGAAGTAGTTTCAGTAGGCTTCTCAAAACCATCAAAATGAATTTTATTGACTGTGGATGCCAAGCAATACCAACTGCCATGACCCGCTACTGCCAAAACTCAGCCCAGTGCGGAAGCATCCAGAGGCTGGAACACCTGGCCTCATCATTAGTGGTGTTTGCTGTAATGAGAGCTGAGAGTGATAAAGATGTAAAAGGACGTCGGAAGACAACAGATGGGCTCCAACAGAGGGCATCCTGTCAGCGTTTGTAATGGCAGTAGACTGATACACGGCCACCGCTTCGTCCTTTTTGCTCTTTACGGCTTGTTTGGGGATCATCGGAGAGTTATGATGTCACCTCAGGCATGGTTTCTAATAGAGGGTCTCAGGGGCACTGAGCTTTCGTTATATCTCCCTGCTCAACCTCCAGAAATCTCTGAAGGACAATCAAATGAAACATTTCAAAGACAAAATCCCCAAGAATCATAATTTGATGAGTGTTGAGGAGGAGCCCTTGTATTGGCACTGGTTAACACACACACACATCTCATTCATATATCTCCTGTTACTCCGTTGTTTGTTCCAGAGTGGTGAGTGCACGCATCATCTCTGGTTCCTGGTTTAAACAGAAAATTTCTCATTACCCATAATAATATATTTCAGCCCATCCAACGATGAAATATAATGATTTTACCTTTTGTATTGTGCAGCTTTCCTTGGGTGGTGTTTACAGGCCCAAACGGGCATGGTGGCCAAACAGAATAGAAGCAAGAAGGGGCTTTTATTTTGAAAAATGTTTACGTCCTGCTCCTGTGCCAACCCGGAAGGGGAAATGGGGAGGTCAAAGGAAGGGTATAAAAAGGTGCATGAGCTCAGTGTTTGGGAGGAAGTCGAATGTAGTCAAGGGTGAGCAATAGTAGTGCCACAGATCGTTTATTAAGGACAGCATGTTTTAGATGCCTGTTACTTGTGTCAGCGCTTATTCAATTCCTATCTTTAATTACAATTTTCTGTCTGCCATCGTGCAGTATTTCTTTTATTTATGTACAGTGTTGTTGTTTTTTAAAATATTTTCTTTGTGGGTTTTTGCACAATAAAATCACTTTACACGGGAGTGCATTCTTGAGTTTGCCATCATTTTTTTATTTAATATCTTGGACCCTCTAAAATGTCCTAGAAGTGGGCAGAAAAAAACGTCTCAACAATGAGATTGTATCACAAAAGCATGTATGAGAGTGGAGTTTTCACCTTAGATTTTCTGGATAGCTTTGCAAACAATGCCAGAGCTGTCATTTTTTTTAGAAAGATGTTGTTTTGATTTTGAATCTCACTGTATGTTTGAGCTTAAAACATCAGTTGAACAGCTAAGAGTCATTTTGGGAGACGTTTCTCTGAACTTATTCTCTTTCTTGGCAAATAGATTAGCACTATGCCATCTCAGTGTCCCTCAAGTCAATATAAAATGAGTTTTTAATAAGGATTTCATTTATTATTCCTCCAAATGATTTAATCATCATTGGAAAGCCCAGTTCTAGCGGAGTATCAGATGTCATCATTTCAAGAAAACATTAACTGTTAACCCGAATCTCTCAATCAAGCTAGAAATACAGTGCTCTGTCAAAAAATATATCATTTATTATTGTTCTGTTTATTTTTTTCTTTTCATATTTTACACTCACGTGTTTCTCAAAGCAGACTTTTCCTGTTTAAATCACTACTTTCATGATGGTGTGATGTAATCAGAATTTATGACTGATAACAAAATGCTAATTGTTTTGGAAATGTAATCTCAAGTATGAAAATATTCATTAGTTGCTTCCTTTGTGTCCAGATTATTAGCAACATAGTAGGGCTATCAAAGATTTTTATTTTCTTTTTACAAGAAAATCCTATTTAGGATTCCCTACTAAAACTAGTTTCATCTTTATTTTGTTTTGTTTTGAGTGTGTCACACCTGTTTTCTCTCTCCTCATTTCCCTTGCTCTCATCTGCTCCTCGTTCTCTTAATTAGCTGCACTATTTATTTATAATAAATCAATATTATTTATTACTTTTGGTTATTCCAGTTTATGTTATTTTTTTGTATTTATTTTTTTTAAAATTTTTTTTTTTACCTGTCCTGTCCTACTTCAAAGCAGCCCCATGAGAAGGGAGGTGCTTCATATGAGTTGGTCAGTTTTGCTCTTTCCAGAGAATTGAAGATATTATATATTGATTATTCCTCTGGATAGAAGCTTTTAATTTATTTCATTCGCATTCATCACAATAATTACATTAATCAATCATAAAAACATACATCAGGACAGGACGGTGTTAAATTTAAAAAAAAGGGGAAAGAGGAGAGAAGTTTTGGAGGGGGAAAGAGAAGGTGAGAGGTAATTTTCGGGGGAAGGAGTCAAGATTGAGTTGAAAATGAGAATAAGTAAAATAAATAATATTAGATACCTACCTTAGTACATCCAAGTAGTTCGCATCTTTCTACAGAGATGCATACAAAGATAAATAGACAGACATACAGACAGACAGACATACAGGCAGAAAACAGGCAGAAGAAGAGGAAGAAGAAAAAAGAGAAGAGGAAGCAGAGAGGGGGGGAGAGAAGAGAGAGAGAGAGATAAGAGAGATAGAGAGAGAGAGAGAGAGATAGAGAGAGAGAGATATAGATAGAGACACAGACACAGACATAGACACATACATATAGAGATATATATATAGATATATATATATATAGAGAGATATATATATATATACACACATACATACACCTATACATATATACATACATACACATACACATATATACACACATACACATAAGTAATTGAGTGTTACAGGACAGGTGACCTAAACCTCAAGCATCTAACAGTGACCAAACATCCCAGGTGTCGTGACTAATCTTCTATGTCCCAAATGAAATGTGGGATCTGCCTCAGGCAAAGTCCCATATATGGTCAGGAACTACCCAGTGATCCAGTCCGGACCCGCCCCACCTCCCCTGGTAAAGTCGGTAACCCCAGAGAGCAATGCCCGGGGCCCCAGTGGGCCCGCTGCAGCAGGAGGTCGACCAGCCCAAAGCTAGGCGGGAATGCAGCCCCTGACAGTGCGGGCAGAGACTGGGAGGCCCCACCCACATCCCCCCGCGGTAGGCCTTCAGTCTCGGGCACCTCCGTGGACCCGCCAGGAAAAAGGGAGGACGGCCAAGGGACCAGAAGGGGGCGGGTAGGGACACCACTCCAGACGCGGCAGGACCACCCCCCGGCCACACCCCGACCCCATGCACACATCAACCAGCAGTCCCCCAACACACACTAACCCCTACCAGCAGCCCCCCAAACCTAACCCCACGCACACCCCTACCATCAACCCCCCCCCCAAACTAAATCAACCCCATCCAGTCATCCAATCACCATCCATCTACCCACTCATTCAGTCTTCCAGTCCCGCGCAGTAGCCAGCCGCTCACCTGCAGCCCGCACCCACCCCAGCAGCCACCCACACCCCCGCGATGGTGGGCCCTTACCCCCCAAGAGGGAAGACGGGGGCAGTCGTCCACCCATTCCCCAACATCTGCTCCCAGTTGTCATGTAATGCAGGTATATGTGGGTGTGTTGGAGAGATAAAATGCAATAAAAGAGGGAATGGTGTCCTGGAGTGTCACCGTCGTTTGGCGGATGATGTCCAGGCACCACCCCCCGCCCTACATATCTAATGTGTATTTAAAATGAGGGTAGCCTTCTCCGTCGTATATTGTGGGAGGTGCCACAGATCTGCAGCCTCCTCCCACCAAGATTTAGACAGAGAGACTAGCCCTCCAGGCCTAAATGTAGTGTGTCCTTGCAAGTGTTGTAAGGGGCCCAGGGGTTGCCCAACCCCGGAAGTGAGGCAGTGGCAGGTGAGATTGGTTTACTGTCCGCTCCGGGAGGAAGGCCCACCTGGTGCCCTGGAGATGTTCTGTGTCCTATGTGATTAAAACTGAGAGTCCCCGTCTAAAGGAGGCAGGGCGGGATCGCCGATAGGTCACCCCGCCTGCCTGATCCCCCATGGGAACAAGGACCCTCATGATTCTATTTGTGTGAGTGAAGAGAGTGTGTGTACTGGGATCTGGTGTGGTGAGTGGGAGCAGCCGACTGGCCACACCGTCCATCTCCCCAGAGACAGCACTGCCCCCCACCGCAGGGGCCACGGGAGACCTGTGAAGGATAATGCAGGCAGCCGGGAGACAGCTGCCCCCCCCCTCAGGACCAGTCCTACTCATTCACACGCACTTACGCACCCACCCGTCTCTCAAATGCACATACTCGCATACACACCCTCCACCCCATCCACACACACACACACACACACACACACACACATATGTTCAATCACCCCCACCACACACACCACACACACACACACACACAAACACACACATACACACTGGAGCCACTGCTTGAGCATGCACAGGGCCGGCCCCAGCCCGGTAGGAAGCCTCACCCCGCCCAGACCGGAATCGCTCCCGCGCCCAACCGATCCCCGAACCGATACCCCCCCTAACCCGCAAGTCCCAGAAGCACCACGGGTGCTGGCTAGCCTCCCGCCCGGAGACTGTGGCGATAGCAGCAGCCGTGAGTTCCGGCCCCCCCCGTGCCCCCCCCCTCACCGCCCCTTGACAACCACCCTGTCACCCTGAGCTGGCCGGCACCCCGCAGGCCCGGGCCCCCCTAGACCCCCCAAGCCCCACCCCCCCATGGCCACCGCCAGCCAACGGAGGAGCAGCCAGCCAACCCATCATAAGGCACCCTGCCCGACCCCCCACCGCCCCGGGGTGACAGCAGCCTTAACCCAGATGCCCCAGTCCAGATACAGGACTCAGCTCAATGCAGACAGTCTCTAACTAGAACTGGAGGTAGCTGGGGCATTAATAATTAGAGAAGTTTACAGTTATTTAATTGAAAGCAGATAACATTTCCAAGGTGAAGTAGTCTATTAGAATGTTAGTGTACTGAGTGATGCATAGTTTCTTTTTAGTTTTCCAGTTCATCAGAATAATTTTCTTTGCGACAAGCAAAGCATTGAAAATTAAGACTGATGTGTTGACCTCAAGATCAGACTCAATACTATCTAGGTCCCCTAATAGACACAGTGCTGGTGTTGGTGAGATGAGGTGTCTAACCCATGATGATAGCTGTTCGCAGACTCCTTGCCAGAATTTTTGTACTGGTAAACATGACCATGTAAATAGTTGTCCACTGCATTCTCATTGCAGTGTTGGCAGATGTTGGAGTCAGAGAGACCCATTTGAAACATTCTTTGACCTGTATAATGTGTTCGGTGAAGAATTTTAAATTGTATTAGCTGTAAATTTGGGTTTGAGGATACTTTAAATATGTTTGAGCATATACGATTCCAGAATGACTGATTTGTAGTTGTAGATAAATCTTTTTCCCATTTGGTAGTGGGTAGACCTACTAAATTGTCTGTTCTCAATAATAAAATACATATTTTAGAGATTAGCTTAGGTGTTGTCAATCCAATAAATTTTTCTAGTACTGAGGTTAACTGTAGATCTAGGGAATTTATTTTGTGTGTTTCAGTGAGTAAAGACTTGAGCTGTTGATATTCCAGGAATCTACTTGTAGCTAAACCGAAAGTAGAAACCAATTCTTCGAATGAAATGATTTTATTGTCTGAGATGATATGTCTGAGATGTGTTATTCCGTTATTTTGCCAGCTTGGAAAATTTATTGCCTTTTTTGTTTAGTTGAAAGTCTGGATTGTTCCAAATTGGTGTGCGTTGGCAAGGAGCAAGCGGTGAACCAGTCATTTTCAAAAATTCCCACCAGGCTGTTAGTGAAGTACGTATGCTCACATTCTGAAAGCAGTAGTGATGTTTTAGTCTTACACTTATAAATGGTAAATCTGCTATTTTGGTGTCTTTGCAAAATGTCTGCTCAATGTCAAGCCAGGCAAGGTCGGTTGGGCTAGAATTTATCCATTGATGGACATGTTGCAGTCTGTAAGAGAGGAAATAGTTGTAAGGGTTCGGTAGCTCCAGGCCGCCACAGTCCTTAGATTTTCTGAGCTTTTGTAAGCTAATGCGTGGTGGTTTGTTTTTCCATAAAAATCTGGAAAAATAAGAGTCTAATGACTTAAACCAATCCTGTGATGGGTGATTAGGAATCATTGAAAACAGATAATTAATTCTGGGCATAACCATCATTTTAATGCTAGCAATTTATGTTATTTCCAGACACCCAGAAGACGGTGCTTCTGTAGTTTTTAGTTAATAAACTTGTGTACTCACTGCATTTCAGTCCTCCTCCGTTATTTGCCTGACAGAATACACCTGTTTGTCTTGAACCCAGCAGCTGTAGATGCCGTGCAGGACACAGTTCAGCGTCAAGGTGTGTTTATTAGCTGACACTCAGTCATTCAGAATAAGTACAGATCAGACTGATCTGAAAAAAGGTTAATTGTTCCTACTTTTGGAGCATTTTGAGGTTAAAATGTTGGTCTAGAAGAATTTTGGCACTGATATTTTGAAAAAACAATTTGAATCCTCTAATAAATGTTTTCCTCTATGTAAAAAGAGGGACATTTTCTGCTCCTGAAGCTTCAAGAGAAACTTTTTTTGTGATTTCTGTTTATTTATTTATGTTTTACTAATTTCAGGGAAATTTGTGTTTCAGGGGCTTAGAGCGTCTTGTATTTTTGAGGATAATGGTAAAAAAGGAGGATATTATTTGTCGTCAAGCATGACCTGTGAAATTGTTCCAGTTAAATGTGTAAATCTGGAGCTTTATAGTTTAAAAAATATCTCTGTAGTACTTTTCTTTAAAATAATTTATTTGTTTACATTTATTTTACAAAAAAAAACTAATTACAATAAAAACGAATGTGGTTGCCTATACAAAATAATTAGTAATACTAATGTAATACATTTTTGGATTTAGTTGCATGTAACCTTAATAAACATTATTTTTAATACAGGGTGTGTAAGATAACTAACCCCACAGCTTTTGCTGTACAGTATAACGGTTTTATGCTTTTGACAATATTTTAATTTCTCTCTGTGTGTGTGCGTGTATGCGTGCGTGCGTGTGTGTGTGTGTGTGGTGGTGGTGGTGGTGGTGGTGGTGGGGGGGGGGGTTGCCTTCTTTTTGAGTGACATTTAAGTGTGTAAAAACCTTGATAAATACCCTTAAATTACACACAACATAAATTGCATCTGGATAAGAATAAAATTTTTGTTTTCAGTGATTTTCAGTCTATTTTATCTGCAGAAATAAATAAACAGAAACTGTGTTTCAGAGTGAGAAAGAGAAGAATCCCAAAGCTCCTGAGTGTTTGTATGGTTATATATTACAGTTTCTGGTATATAGGTTCTTTGTTTCAAATTGAAATCAGTGACACTTTGTGAATTTACACTGTAGTATTATCCAGTACATCCCGAGTCCCGAGTCACAGGATTCGCTCCATGGGACCAGTCACGAGTTCATCACAGGGCCAAATTCACTTGCCATCCACTCTAAAGAGGAAAAAAAATGAGAGGCAGCAGTGCTAACCCTTCAAGTTTCACAATATATAAATGTAAATATTGCACAGATAAATCTAATGACCTAATGCTCCAAAAACAGCAATAGAAGTGCAGCAGCGTTTATCCCAAAGAGTCTCGGAGTTCTGGAGACTTTGTTTGTTGAACATGCTGTAATGCGCAAAAACTGGTTTCATCATCTGCTCAGAGTCAAGAGTTGTGTTTAAAAATGATCTTCTACAGGCTTCTGTTATACTCATAAAAAAAAAAGCTCTCCTTTCAGTCTGCTCCTTTCACTCGATATTTTCACCTTCTATAAACATTCACAATTTGTGAAAACCAGCTAAAAGGAAACTCAGAAAATCTGTAGCACTCTTCATTCCAGTCCAAAACACCAGCTCTTTTCTCTACTCTTATCTTGTCCAACTGCAGCTAGTGCTTGCAAGTCTTTGGTTGATTATAACAAGTTATTAAACAGCTGCAAACTGGCTCATGCAGTCTGCGTCTGAAAATGTAGCTTTCAAAAGTCTCGCTTTAAGCCAGCAAAGCATCATGTCATGTCAGAATCCTAAATTAATCTTGCTTCACTTCGTGCATCCTGAGAGACCTTCATATGTCAAAGCTAGAAGCCAGAATAGATGCGTTCTTCTCTGCCTTCAGCATTGCATAATCCTATGAGCTCTGCTCCTGACAGGTGCTCAAAAAAAAAAAAAAAAGAAAAACACTTGGTGGCCTCTTGTATGGATGGTGTATTTTTGACCGACATTTCTACATGGGTGTTTTCTGGGAGTGATGTCTAAAGTTGCAAAATTAAAATAATTTGACTACTGAATGACTACTGAAAGTGTTTTGAAACTGTCAGGTCCTGTTCTGTATTTCTTAATAGTTTTTTTATGTTTCTTTTTAATCGGGTCTGTTTGCCCTGATTAATGTTTATTTGAATTCCTTGTTCTGCGCACCTTTATGGTTTCCCAAGTTAACTCTCAGAGTCCAAGGATGCACAGACATGTCAAAATCACAAGTTTGAATTGAAAAGAAATATTGTCACACAAAACTTTGGGTTAAATTTAACAACACCAAACTGAGGTAATACTCAACTTTATTTATCAGAAGTATTGTAAATTTGTAATGTAATTCAATAATGTAATGTAATGTAATGTAATGTAATGTAAATTGTGAAAATTCAAATTGTGTCCTGTTCTCTGTGTCCTATGGGTTCTAAGAGTGTTCTCCACTGTGCTTCTTCTGTTTAATGTTTATTTGATTCATAATACTGTGCAGCCTTATGGTTTCTCCTATTTAACTGTTAAGAGTCCAAGGTTGCAACTAGGATATAAAAATCACAAGTCTGAATTAAAAATGAAAATGAGGTATATATTTAAATATAAAAAAACAGAGCCATGCAGAGATCAGCTTTCAACTTCTCTGGAAAGTGCTAACCTTGAGCATTAACTTGGTTTTTGAATGGCGTCACATTTAATCACATTTAATCCATGGTTTCTCTTGCATTTCTTTGGGATGGTGTAAGAAAACTAAAATATAACATTTAAGTTTGGCAAATATAAAACAACTGTCTCAGAAATGGAAAAAAGCAAAATGTGATTTATGGAAAATAGTCAACCTGAAGACAGAGTGGTGCCAGAAGTTCTGCAGTTTTGCTAGAAAATGAATCCATCTAAACAATCAACGTTCAGTAATTAAAAATGTCGAAAGTGTCCAAGAATGTAAGTCATTTGTCATCTATCTTTTTTCTTCCTTAAGGAGGTTTTTAAAGACAAGATGTAAAAGAAACTTCCAAGTACCAAAGCAAGTCAGACTACGGAAACAGCGTGTTATATGATAGGTTTCATTCTGTCCTGTCTGTCTATCTGGAGATGTTTAAGGACAGTAAAAATAGCACAAACATAATTATTGGAACCGTAGAAAAATGGTGGTGTTTATTAGTCAAAAATACAGAATCCAGAAAATACACAAATCCAGAAAAGTGATGAAAAAAAGGGCAAAGTTCATAAGAAAAGCAAGCAAAATGTAGATCAAAAATCTCAATAGTTTGTATCTCCAATTACGGATTCACAGCAAACACTTGATAAACAAGTCCAGAATAAAAGCTGGACCTGGGTTTTTATACGCCAGGTTCCCAATCTTATTAGGAGATACGATCTTAACACATGTAAGTTTAATTTCTTTTTCCACTGAAAAAGGTAAAAAAAAAAAAAACTCACTGGAAAACAATTGCATATTCTATAATTTAAACATTTACTTAACTCTGGTAACTTAAAAAACAATAACCATAACATGAACATTATTAGGGATGTCCCGGGCTCAATCACATGACTCAATCAAAAAATAGACTCGAGTGCTGAGAGAGTGAGTGCACCGAACCTGAATTCAAAGTCAGAGATTCAGAATTCAAAGTAACAGACTTTGAAAATGTAAAAATAATTGTTTAAACTTGTAGAGAGTCAAACATCGTTGATGTGGTTTAAGAATTTTGTGGAAAAACTTGGTGAGTCTGCAGACCGATCTCAGATGAAATGAGTGTCCAGAGTGTTTCACCTGATGAACTTGCATTTTTGTTCTGTGCACCATCATAATTTCCTCAATTAAACTCTTAGGAGTTTTAATTCCATTAAATTAAATGGACATATTTAAATTAAAACTAAGCCACAGAGAGCTTAGTTTTCAACTTCTGTCAAAAGTGCTAACATTGTACATTAACTCAGTATTTGAATGATGTAAATAGTCAAATTTAATCCTTAATTACAATACATTAAATTACATGTCATAAATTGTGGAAGAATTTTTTTCTGACTCCAGTAAAACTTTGCGAGTCTACAGACAGATTCTCTTTCAGCTGAAGTATCCAAGTTTTTTCTACAAAGGGTGTATATCAGCTTCATTTTCCATCAATACAGCCGAGAAGAAACGTATACATCCCCGTGTGAGCCACTCTCAAGCTCTGCATATAACTCGAGCTCGATCCGGAGATTCTCTGAAGGTTATGAAATGTTTGGATTATTGATGGAAGACAGTTTTCTTTCAAATGAGACAATTCCTAAGGCTTGAATAAACAACTATCAGCTATTTCTAATAAAACTCTATTTCTGCTAGAGAACTGCGGCCAGAAAGAGCAGGCTAAGATGAAGGTGCACTTTTGTTGTAATAGTTGAGTATAACCAGGAGTTTCAAACAATTATTTGCTTTATAAACATTTTCACCACTATGTCAAATTTCAAATAAATTCTCTATAATTTTTTAAGTGTTTTACAGTGAAAAATATGGGTTTCAATGGGTTTATTGTAGTTTTGGGTGTAGATTAGAACATGAAGTAAGATTGTAAATTTTACAAATATTTTACAAAAGAATGTGTTCTGAAAAGAATGATTCCCTATCATTTAATTATAAACATATTTAAGGTCAAATATTAATCTAAAGGTAGACAAAAACAGACAATTGTGGCAAACGTGTTAGACTCTGAAGGACTGAGCAATTTGAGAATTAAACCAGTTGCTGGCACCATTAATCAGTGTTCCTGCTGTGTCTTAAAAAGTCTAAAATGTAACAGTCTAAAAACTTAAAAAGTCTTTAATTCAATATTCTAGGTCTTTAATAATTTTTATTTTTCAGTCTTATTTTTCAGATGTCCATGTATTGCTTAATTGATAATTGCTCAATGTGTTCTTGAAGTTGCCAGAAATTAAAAAAAAGAGTTCCTAAATGTTAAAAAAAAAAGTTGCCAGAGTTTGAGAAAATTCTCATTGCGCTTTGTAAAAGGCATGGTTAGGGTTGTCAGAGTTTTAGAAAATCTTTGTAAATGCTAAAAAACATAAAAGTGATTGGCTTTTAACAGTTTATTTTGCAAAACAGTTTGCACGTGTTTAAAGTTATAATAGAGGTCTTAAATTGGGCATCATTTTTGGGTCAACTTGTCCACAGTTGCAGTCACTTTGATGTGGGTAATGCAGTGCACTAGTGTAGATACATCACAGCCTTTTATGTTTAGGTGTTGCCCTGTAAAAACATCAATTGGAGGTTTATCCAGCTCTACAGAGTTGGGATAAGCAGGGCTCTCAAGTGACTGTGGAAAACAGGCGAATGGCAGAAAACTGTGTAAAAAGGGCTTGACATATTTTGTAGATTAACTCTGTTCTTTGTCTTTTGTTATATTCAAATGAAGCACTTAAACATTTTTTTTACAATTTGCAAACACACCACTGACATTTGGAAAACTATTTCTTCAGGACAGACATCAATAAGCTTCAATTCATCTTAACCTCCTCAGCTTGAGGATTGTCCTGTAGTAACCTAAATTAAACAGTTTAATTTCACCGCCTGCATCAATGTAAAAATATATTAGAGGCCCCTTGGTGGAAAGAAGGGTTCAATTTTAGCTGCGCGCGTAAGCAGGGCCGCTCAGAGACTTCTGAGACAGACACCGTTTTACTGAGTATATAGGTCATTTAGCATGGGAACTGATGTTCGTGGGGAACCTCCATCCCTTCAAGGTGCTCTTGAACCCTTAATGTGTCTCTAAACGATCTCTCAAAAATTGAAAATTAGCTCATTCACTTCCAGTGCAGTGACTGCTTTGATTTTTACTTGCTTTTCCAAGAGCTAATGCAGTTTTCGTATAATATGAACCAGAAGGTTTTATTTCACGGACACAAAAAACTGTGAAATGAAAAATGACAATTCCTCCTTTAACCAAGAGGAGAACATTCACAGAGATGATTTTAAGAACATGAAAATGTACGTTTCTGACAGAAAGTGTGCAAACAAAAGAACGATTAAAAAACATTCAGTATTAGCTGAAGATATTCTGGGACTTCTCCAGATTTTTGGAATACCTCCAGCAGCAACAACAAAAAAAACCCTCATAAAAACAACATTTTTTCTGCTTCATTGTGGTTTCCATGGAGACAATCGATGATGTGAGGATGGAGAGCTAGATGTGGAGCATGCTTCTTCTCTCAGCTCAGTCCTGCCCTATCTTCATGGCAGATGATGAGCTGGGGGGGGGGAGGTGCAGTGAAAGCCCTTCTGACGCAGTGTGGAGATCATTACCCAGCTTCCCCAGTGGTGCCCGTAGCCTACTTTGTGCAATACAGGTCAACTCTAGAGTCATTCTCTGAGTGGCACTATAATACGCACAATATAATACGCATAATATAATAGGTTTACTGAAGTAACATTCTCACTCAATGTTTCAAGTTTCAATGTCCTGTTTTAATATTTAAAAACTGTTTTGATATTAATGACTGGAAAGCTTGGAACTAACCTCGATCCAAGGATTCACCAATTTCAAATCAATAGTCCCCTGATTATAACGCCAATGAAATCCAATATGAACAGAATTTGTCTCTGCTAAGATCACACCCGCAGACCACTGATAAAGCCCTGCAGCAAAAGGTCAGTTAGAAGACTTCTGGTTATTACTTGCACTGCCACAGGGTTAGCCATGTCTACCCAGACAGAAACCACCGCCAGCCCTACAACTACAGAAACTACTGTCTCCCTTGTTTTCTGCTATCATAGTCCTCAGTTTCTGTCCAGGAAGTCTTGTTTTCTTCCCTCAATCCTGCGTTTTCTCAATTCCAAATCGGTTGATCCCACTATAAAAACAATGTCTTTTGGAAGAATGGAGCCACTTGTTTTCATTAAGAAAGGTTAACGTTTTATGTCACACATTCACATATCAGCAAGCATTGAGAACATACAATTACAACAACAGCGATTCCCAACAGCGATTAATTTGAAGTTTCCCACAATGCTCCAACAGTGGCACAGGTGGCTACTCTACTACTTCGTTAACCAGGTATAGTGTCCCCACAAATCTTATACATCGTCAAAATACAAAGCATGAACAAGCAATATAAATTCCAGTTCAATCCACCCTCAGCGTTTGGTAAAAACACGAATAGAGACCAAGGGAACAGGATCTGGAGCATTCCATATGACATCCTTTGATCCTCAACCAACAGTACCTGATGGCCAGGCACAGCACAAATGGACTGTGAACTCCCGGAAAGGATCGTCCGATGCTCCCATCCATTCAGAGCTTGTTTCTGACTCAACGAAACCTACACCCACAAGCAAAGTTCTGGAAGGTGATTGTTGGAAAAATGGAGGTATATTTCTTTATAAAGACACTACCAGGTTCATTTTATAAGCTCTTTTAATTCACACATACACACAACATATCACAGCTCCACAAACACAGCGCAGGGCAAGATTAAGAACACAGTCACAACAATGGCCATCCACAATTACTCACAGTGCATCTAATGCTCGAGTCACGGGTCACTATAGTTCCCCTCACTATAGTATCCTTAGATCCTCTAAACACAAACAATGACTAAACACCAGAAAGCCATAGCCCGCTAATGAAGCCCTAGAAGATGACTCCTAGTGCTTGTAAACCCACCATGCTCAACACCACGTTCAAGACCTTGTCTAAAACTGGAGAGGCATTTAACTGATTTCCGATCATAGTGAGGAGATGATTGCTTTTGACTGGGTGAAAAATCAGGAAGCCCCCAGAGAAAAGATCAGTCAATCATGATTGAGGAAATTCAATCGAGTTCAAATTTAGAGTCGTTTTCACATTTTTACATTAAAACCAGAAAGTTGCTCAAGGAAAATTCTGAAAAAGGGCATTCAAAATATTGCTTTCAGATAAAAAAAACCTTCTATAAAATAATCATTCCCTGTTTGTTAATTTATTTATTCATTTTACTTAGAATGCAATGACTTGAAGTTGATAATATCTTGCTAATAATAGAAAGCATATTCTTGCTTTGTGGATGAGTGAAGGACAAATTTAAAGTTTATATCTGTGATTATACAATAAATAAACCTGTTAGCCAATCAGAATCAAGGAATGCAAACTATGCATTCTTTAAAAAGCAGCAGCTATAAATCACTAGACTAGGAATTGCTGTAAATGTGAAAAGAAATTCAAACTTCATGCCATGACTTTCTCCTGCTGAAAATACTTTTTTCTGTACTACATTCAATATCTTTCATTTTTCTTTTCATTTTGGATGTTGTACAGGCGTGGGTGCGACAGTGAAAGATGGTTTCCGCTTACGTTTTAGTTCCAGGCAAGGAGTCGACTGAAATAAAACTAATTCACCTAATTATCCTTCAGAATGTGTGCTATCAAATTAAATGATAGCAATCTAAATGACGGGTCCTTTGCGAAGTGACTTCTTTGAGTAGTGCGGCGCCCTGGCTTGCTGCAAAGCACCTGGCTCAACTAGAACCATTGATCTGATATAAAGAGGGAAGGAGAAGAGACATATAAGAAGTTAGAATGAATGAGTGTCAGTCATGCAAAATGATTTTCTCAAATTTACAGTAACACTCTGCACTGCTGGTCTCATAAAATGATGTCAAATATGACCTTTATGTCAAAAGAAAACATAAAAAAGAAAAACAGAGCTTTTTACACCGAAAATAAAAAAAACTCAATTTTTTGTTACACTTTATGTCACTATTTAATATTTAGTAGTACTTTTTTTTATTTTGCTTTGAAAAAAGTTCATAGTTCATCATACTTGCAAAAAAAACAATATTTAGATAGAAAACATTTGATTTAACGATGACTGTACAATTTTATGTAAATACATACAAACCTTCTCTAGTAACCGACTAAAAAAAGAAGATAATTATAGTCAGCAGGTGTTTCAGATATGCTTTTGATTAATTTGCAGTCTACCCAGATTGTAAGGAGAGTTTCAAAATATGGATAAAACCCTGTAAATCAATAAAATACACCAATTTCGTAAATGTAACAGGGCATTTGTCATGTATTTAATTTCTTTGGTTATATTTTAGGTTATATTTCTTCTCCGTAATGTAGCTCAAGCAGTGATGCCAGATTGGGCAGTGTCCGCTCAATTCGGTTTCTTTTGGTTATGTTGTGCTAGTAAAATTGACATTGGGGTGGTCTACAACATTTGATTGGCTTTTTTTCAATATGTTGTGGAATTTACTGTCATTATTATTTATATAATAAAAACATATATAATAAGAATATATATATATATATATATATATATATATATATATATATATATATATATATATATATATATATTCATGGTGATTACATGAAATAACAAAAAAAATGTATGTCACTTAGCTGTCCAAAAATCTGAAAAATATGACATCATGAATCAGCAACAGTCATTAGTTAAATGAAAGTCCTTTGAAAAGGTAAGATTTGATATATAAATATACATAAGATTTGATATGGAAAACTGCATATCACTGACTAAATAGTTCTCATTTTTAACTGATCCTGTATACAGAAAAGAAACGTATACATTTATTTACATTTACACATATACACATGAATGTAAAAATGTTGAACATGTGTTATACAAATATATTTATGTGTAATAAAAGGGAAAATTTTCCAAAAAGGGCCAAAATAAATTTTTTAAGTAAAATGTTTTTACCGTATAGATTTAAATATTGTTCAAATATTTATTTACATATAAAGTGTAAGGAAGACATCTAAATTGAAATATATTAGCTAAAAAAAAAAAAATAAAATAATAATATATTAGATATATATATATATATATATAATAATATAAATATATATATATATATATAATATAAATATATATATAATATATATATATATATATATATATATAGTTTTTTGGTTTGTTTTCAATTAATTTAATTGATATTATATACTTATCATTATTAGAATATATTTAACAATTTTTCACTCAATATATTTAAATGCATCTAAACATATAATAATATATACCACTCATGTATTTCAGTTTATGTTTCTTTTGTGTAGGAAAAAAGTTTGTTTGTACCTGTTCTCTGTGTTTTTAAACAAAACCGTTTGTAATGTCATGATGTTTTTTATCAGACTACTATATACTTTTATTTGTCTATACTTTTATTCATTTACTTTTATTAATGAAGTTTTTGGCTCTGTGGAGATTTCGGCTGGTTTTTATTGGACTGGGTGGGTTTTAAAACTGGAAACTATTGCTCATATCTGGCATCCCTGGGTGCAAGCCCAGGTTTCACAAGGACCTATAGTCATTTTTCAGAGCACACGTGTTATATTTATGAAGAAAATATTTTAGAAGCATGCATCAACCACCCCCTTGCTCTGTTCTGCTCCATTAGCTAGATCCTCAGTCTCAACAATCTGTCTTCCCTCGCTAGCTTGCTCAGAATGCATTCGCTACAAAAACAACGTTCTGTCATCATTTACAAGCCCTCATGTTGAGATAATTCAAAACAATGACTGCTCACATTTTTGGTCCATGTTGACAAAGAGGTTTAGAGTAATTAGAACTGATGTTTGTCCTTTACTTTGAGTTCTTCAGGCAAAGAGAGCTACAAAAGTGTCTGGTGCTAGCCTGCCAGTTTTCAGACGATTGTCTGAAAACATTACACAAAACATTATACAGTGAATGTGAGCTGAACCCTTGAGCTTTTCTATCTAGCGCTTGCTTCATCCAAAGACTGATTGTTACACACTCATGAGAGGCTGATGTAAAAGAATAGCTGTATTTTTAACGACACTAGCAGCACAGCTCATTAGCAATGCACAGTAGACCACCATCCAATAGTTTCTTCCCACACACCACTCTCACATTGTCCTCTTTTTGCTTTTTAATTAGCGCTAAGTGAAATCTCACTTGATGATATATTTTCAGGATCAGTGATGGAGCTTCCTCTTCTTTTTTTACACGATCAGAAAGACAGATTGGCCCAAATACAGTATCGCATGATAGAATCAAGTGCGAGGAAGCCTCTTCCTGTCAGCTGATCGCACGGTGATTTTAATTTGAACAGATGGCACTCACCGGAATGTGAATGTGTGATTAATTTTGAGTATGCTTCAAATGAGGTTTGTAATCACAAGCCTACATCTTTTGACGTTTTGTGAAGGTTTAGCTTTAACTCAGCCTTGTTGCTAGGTGATTCAGCTGAAAAAAAAGTGTTTAAAGTGGAGAGTGACCTCTTTAATGCAAATCTATGATTTTGTGTATTTTTTTACAGAAATGTTACATGGAAAAAGAGATTGTTGGATTTGGCAATTAAATGGCTTAACAACATGTTTCATTTAATGTATTAGTATGTCTTTGACTCATGATTAGCCTCACCCAACTCTGTCTGTAATAACTTTTTCATTGGTTGTTCTTGAAATAAGGCTATTTTGACTTGGTCAATCAGAGCAAATAGACAAAAGGTAAAACTCACCAAATATGTGGCTATAAAGATTGAAGTATGTGACTTAAGTATGTGAGATGCTGATCAAGAAATGGCATATAAAGTGCTGATAAGTTACCGTACATCGGAATCAAAACGTCCTGTATCAAATGCTCAAGAATGCAGAAAATGTAATTGGAAACCTTTTGTTAGGATGCAATTGGTCCGAGAGGAATTACATATACACTTACTATATACTTTATTAGATACACCTTCCTAATACCGAGCTAGACCCTCTTCTGTCTTCAGAACTGTTTTAATACTTCTTGGCATAGTTCATAATAATAATAATAATAATAATAATAGTAATGCGTTCCATTTATATAGTGCTTTTCCAGAGCTCAAAGATGCTATATATAATGTTTAGACCATTATTCATTCATTCATTACACATTCACACTCTGGTAGTGATAAGCTACCTTGGTAGCGCTCAGCTGCCCTGGGGCAGTCTGACAGGACGTGGCTCCCATTCCACAGCTACTGCCTCCAGACCACCACCACACGCCACCAGTCACACACATCCATACAGGGCAATGTGGGTGAAGTGGCTTGCCCAGGGCCACTATGACAGAATGGACCTGGTGGGGATCGAACCTCCGATCTTCCGGTCACAGCATCACAACTTTAGCTGCCAATCCTGTAATTTTGGATCCTTTAGTTGGATCTCTGTAGAAAAACCCACACGAGTGCACAGATATCACATTCATAAATTTGCAAGTCCTCATGTGCTAATAAAATATAGAAAAAAAGTGTTGTGTCAAAGCCGCTTAATGAGTGTTCATGCCCCCTCTGTGTATTTATGACAAAGATCCCTCCAATCCATTGACTCTTTAACATACAGTAGAAGCTCAAGCATATGTTTTCCCCGTTCAGGACCAACAACTGTCATATGATTAAAAAGATGACATTATTTTCACTGGTGCATCAACTAACCCGTTTAGTTTCAACAGAATTAGTGTTTTTTTCCCCCCAATTCCCTCAGCCTAAGCATGTGGTTGTAAATAATCCCATCATCAAAGCTTTTCCTAAACATCTTGGATCAATCAACAAAATTATCAAGAACCCTGCATGAGAGCATTCATCTCTATTGATCATTTTCCTGTCCAAGTCTCCAGCAGGCCGGATTGTCCCCGTGTCCTCACAAATACCCTCTAAAACACCAGATGTTTCCACACACAGAAGTAGCCAATGAGAACTTGAGATTCTGCCACTCCGAGTCAAGTCCACCAGGTGGCATTGGCAGATATTAGCGCGTACTCGTCATGTTACGTAAGTCTCCTCGTTTTCTCAAACAGGTTTCCATGTCAATCGAAATGAGTTCTGATGCTTTAAATAACTCTTTTATTAATGCGTGTGTGAGGGCTTTAATGGTAAATATATAGATGTGTCATAAATCAGCAATCGATTTCTCTCTGTCTCTTGTACAGAAAGTACAAGCAGTAACAGAAAGAGACAGATATATACCACCACCCACACATGCATGCATGACCCTGTAGATCTCACAGCAGTGAGTCGGCCCCCACATCTCCACACACACAACAGTGATTTAGAGATTCAAGGGGTCAGAGTCGCTCCCAGAAACACATGCATGGGCTGGTAGATGAAGTCACGCTGCGTTGTATCACATGGACCGAGGGCTGCTCCACAATCATGGACATCAAAGTTCAGAAGGAAAAGCATCTCCCTCACCAGCAAGCAGCTAGATGTAGGTTGGAAGAGAAAGAAGTGGCTTGTGTGCCGTATTTAGCACGCTGCCTGTTGATGAGGTCTTGTACAGTTCGCTGTCAGTTGTGTTTCGAGAACGCTGCTGCCGAGCTCTGCCTGGGATTAGAACAAATCTGTCATGAATTTTAGATGCTGTTAAACACAGGGATTGAGGAGCTGGAGAGATGGCAGTTTGCTGTGAATTGTCATTAGCAGCTCATCCCTCTGAGGCTGCGAGTGCTGTAGCTGTACTGGGATTGAACATTCTCGGGTGGGAATACTTGCCTCCCTCAGCTCAAATGCCTCCGCATGGGTTCTCAAGCGTTTCACACCTGGATCACGCCTGCAGTTTTGTGCAGTTTTTTGGTTGTTTCATAAGTGAACAAAGCAAGAGAACACCAGTGATTGGTCTGACTTGATTGAGAGCAGATTATAAAGCTTATTTCTCATTATGGGGTAATGATCTGCAAACCATCAAACCAAAGGTGAACAGAAAATCTGGGAGAATATTTTTTATTCACATCCCATTTCCAGTATTTATGTTTGTTTAGAGATAATGTTTAGAAAAGGAGCTCCCCACAAAATCAAATGAATATTTCTGCTGGCTGGGTTGGGACCAAAAAAAGGCCCATGGCAGCCCACCATGATTATTTACAAGATGTGCCATGGCACGTATGATGATTACTGAAGCACAGGTTTACAGTAATTTACTCAATTTTCATTACTTTTTTTACACTGCAAAAAAACAAAAACAGAATATAAGCAAAGCTGTAAATGCTTAAATTTAGATTGATAATCTTGATTGTTTATTTATAAAGAATTTTCTAATTTAAACTTTTAGAGCATAGATTATTCAGCTTTTTTTTGTTGAAAATATTACAAAAAGTCTTTAGAATAAAAAATGCTTATTATGAAAATGATTTTTGAAATAAGAAACTTTGTAAAGCAAGCTGTTGATTTTGCCACTGATCTTAAAACAAGAATCTTAAAACAATATGTTTTGACCCAACACTTTCTTATTTCAAGAGTGTTGATTAATGTTAAATACTGATAAAACACTCATTTTGCAATTCTCAATTTTAAGACCCCTTGTGACTAGATACAAGTTGAGTTATTCAAGGTTCAATTCAGTTTTACTCTCTAAATAGTTTTAAAATAAGTGTTTTGAGAGTTTTTGTGTAATTTTAAGATCCAACAGGGTTCGCTGTTAGCTCGACAGTTTTGCTACTTTTAAAAGTTGCTAATTGTATTAAAAAATAATAGTTGTTATCCCTGTAAGACACACAACAACATTGGTTGCATCCAAAACATAGTTTTATTTATTTTATTTTTTAAATATTGCATTTACATCTCTATCTTTGTTTAAATTACAAACTTGTTCGTTTAGTATTTTTTTGGCATTAGCTCTATTTTCTGGTGCTCTTAAAAAAGCATGAAGATGATAATATGAGCCTGTGTTTTTTTATGAAGTCTGACCAACCTTCAGATATTCATCTTGGATGTTTTATTGTTGAGTGTTTATCTGTTAACCCTAAACCTAACCCTAACCCTGTCCACCGTCACATTATATTAGCAAAGAGTAAGGTTAGAATAAACTTGTGCTGTAAAAATTTATCAAAACTAATTAAATTCTGAATGTCTGGTTAAAAACAGTTAATTTGTGGTTTCAACTTCAGACATTAGTGATATATTTTTATTAACTTTGGAGCAAAATCTTCCTGCCATCACGACAGTTGCATGAGCCCTTTTGAGAGGGGATATCACATGCCTGTGATTGACTTCACTATTTATTTACCAACAAAAGGTTTTATGCCTGTGCAGGAATATTGCCAACATACTTACAACATTGTAGTAATTTGGCTGCAATCCCTGTTATTTTGCCTGTTTAAAATGAAACTAGGCATGAGATTAAACATAGAACAGTGCATTTTTTAGAGAAAAATAAAGACATTTATCCAGAGGCCAGGGTGAACAGGAGTGACTAATAAGTGTTACAAGATTTAGGACCACATATGATAGCATCCAGGATCAGACAGTCATTAAAATATCCTATACAGGTCAAATATGGGAAAACAAATCAGTCACTAAGAAAAAAAGAATCCATGTACAGTTCACTGATGAGAAGTGTGCTTACAGGCAGACGTCTCTAAAGCACAAGGTGGTAAATATACTCTTGTTGTTCGAAGCATGATGAAATGAAGAAGTAAAAAACTGTGCAGGTCAAATCAAATGACTCAATATAACAGAGTATTTTAGCATCTCTGCCTTCCTACAGCAAGCCAGATAAATAGAGTATTTGAAGACTTTAAAAATATGCCTTTGAATGATTTCATTTTTAGGTTAGATCTGTATGTCTCTGCAACACTAGTAATGAGAACGCTTGCTGTAAACCACTTAAATCTCTCAGCGAGCAGATGCTCTAATGGGTCTATTAACTCAGAACAGGCCTTGAAGGATTCCTAGAGCTGCTTCTCAATTTCTTTAATTCAGTTTTTACCTCCTCCGGGTTTTTTTATCCAGTTGTTGGTAAGCTTTGTGAAAACTTTCCTCAGAACAGAACAAGCCAGTGTAAAATCTAAGGGCTTAACTGAGATTATAATATAGATGAAAGAGGCAGTCTGTCACCGGGCGAGATCTTAGATGAACTCTGTTGGTGCTGACATTGATTTCAACCTTCATTATCCCAATGGAATTGTCCAGTCTTGTTGACCGTGGTCCATTGTGATATGGTCAAAATGATTGTAATTATACCATAATCATGGCCTCCTATGCACCCAAGGTGAAAATCGCAGCTCAATGTCGGCCTTTGTCCAACCCTGACATGCTTTCCAAAGCTCTTTAGCTGGCAATCTGAGCATGGAAGGCATATCTGAGGTCTATTCTTACCTTCTGATAATGCGCAGCTCATCTGCTTTTCAGGTCTTGGCGGTCTGACGGTCCTTCTGTCTTATTATCCAGGGACTAAAGGGATTTATAGTTGCCTTCCAAATGCGGGATATCAACAATCTGCTATCTAGAATGATTATCCCCCATATCTTCTTTCTATTTTGCTATTTTTTGTATAATGGTTTACTTTTATTAAGAGGGATTTTTTCAGGGGTTATCAAATAGTGTCCTGGAGGTCCAGAGCTCTTCACATTTTAATTGTGTCCTAGTCTAGTTTCAGAAGAGCCAAGAGGAGCTTAATTGGAGCATTAGGTGGGTTTCATGATGGCTGAACCAAAACTATGCATATCTCTGGAGCTCCGGAGCCAGATTTGGTGATCCCTGTTAGTGTTTTTGAAAAAATGTTTACTTTTATAAAGGTGGATTTTTTTAAGGATCACCGACTATGGTCCTGGAGGTCCATAGCCCTCCACATTTCAGGTGCAACCCTGCTCTAGCATGTATTCTACTCTAGCTTCAGAAGAGCCAAGAGGACCTTAATTAGTACCAAATATGTTTTTCATGATGGTTGAACCAAAAATATGCAGAGCTCTGGAACTCTGGAGTTACACGCAAGCTATTTCATTACATTTCCTTGACAAACACTATGACTCTATATTCACAATAGCGTATTAATTCATGTTGCTGCTTGATTGTTCAGTCTACCTGCTTTCTCATTTATCTTCTCCTCTATGGTTATGCCAGTTTAAGTTCTTTCTAAACACTCAGAAGATGTTGCTTCTGTAGTTTTTAGTTAATAAACTTTTGTATTCATTGCATTTGGGTCCTCCTTCATTATTGGTCCGACATGTATTGAATGTTTCTTGTTCCCTTGATTGTGTATGTACATTTAAACATATGTTTTTACATGTATTAATATTATTGTAATTTTAATGATTGAGTTTAGGATGTCATTTGGGCTTAGTTAAACCAAAGACTGCAAATGCTGGGTGGTGTTGCTTTCACTACAAAAAGTTTTAATTAGTTTATTTAGTTACTGTTTGTGTTTTGACTGACACAAACGCTCCTCGAGCAAAAATGATGTGTGGTGATGCAAATGCACACATTTGATCGAGCGATTGCTGTGATAGAAAAAGTTCAGCCCTGCCACATCGCCTTGATTTTTCAGGGAGGAAAAGGAAACAAAACAAACTCAACTATACGACTGAGAGAGAGATACAAAAAAAGTTCAAACACAGGCAAACGTTCACCTGAGGAACGGTTATGATTATGAAGAGGATCCTAGAAAATAAACCAGAGAATAAAATCTTTCTTTAATTAACAACCCATAAGTCTCTCTTGAGCACACATGAGCTTTATTGCATTGCTGTTTAGCGCTAGCTTTATAGTGCTGTTGAATGCAGCGTTCTGACAGCTTGATGAATGTTCTAAGGTGGCTACAAGTTATTTTGAGGGGAGAGCGCAGCTATTGTGGTTCCGATCATTACAGCATTCTAACTGCTCTGATTTCAGCATTCAGTCCCCACCAGCAGAAAAAACAATCCAAAAACAATGAGCATCAAACAAATTCAGTTTACTCACAAAACTGAATAAATGAGCTAGCACATGTGTACTCACTGCAATAAGCTGTCTGGTTCACGATCGCGCTTGAACACCTTACCAGCTGTTCTCTGAATTCAAAGTTGTTGACTGGAAGATTATACGCTGCTATTCCTCATCCACCACTAATAACTGTCAGATCTTTAGTAATCAAAGCAATGCACAATTTATGTAAACTACATGCACAAACAGACAACTCTCAAAAATCGGATTGTTTAAAGAGTCAAAAACAAACCATGTTTTGGCCACTCTCATTTGACTGTGAAGTACATTATGTCACGGATCACAGAAGGCAGAGGCAAAAGGTGTGATTCACACAGTGTTTATTGAACACAATAGTCTTCGTACCGAAGTACTAGCAACAGTTCAATGTAGAGTCAAGGTGGTTAGTAGTGTTACTTCCCTCGAGCAGAGCAAGCCGGTAACAGGGGTTAGTCTCTGGGTGCAACGAGTAGCAGAAGCTCCTGGCAGAAGATCGAGATGAGAAGACGGAGAGAGGTGCAATCCTGTGAAGATGATACCTGACAATGAGTGAACGGAGTGGGTGAGTCTTTATAGTGTGGTGTTGATGACTGGAACAGATGAAGGTGATGAGTGCCCAGGTGTGTCTGATTAGTAAGCGGGTGATTGAGTGCGTTGTGTATTGGCTGGAGACTGTGACTGGTGATCGGGGCTGATAGAACGTGCAGGAGGTGTGACACATTATGGTATTATTTTATCAATATTTGTACCCAAAAAGTAACACAATGGCGCTTTATAGTAACTACAATCTTTGAATTGTTATTTAAGCATGAGCAAATGATTAATACATTATTTATAAAGCATTGTTTCTACATTAATACACATTTTTAAGCGGTTTATGACTAACTTTAAAGGCTTTATTCTTGATATTTAAGCATTTTTGTGTTTAATAACATTAATTCCATGCTTTATTGGGGATCAGTTAATCATTTCTAACATTTTTTACTACTTTTATAACTTTGACTAAAGTTTTACTATTCAAAAACTTTTTTTAATCGTGTATAACTCGAACACGAGAGTAAATATTTCACTGGTCTGGTACCCTCTGTGCTGTATTTTATTTGTCTGTTTAGCATATAAACTTACAATCTCATTTGTTCATTGCTTTTAAGTCATAAATAATCCTCACCTAGCTGAATTAAACCTGAGTTACAGTAGGGATATTCGTTAATGAAGCATTTATTATCACTCTGAGTAACAGTTATCTCTGAATAATAAGATAATTGAATGTGTTTTCAAATAGTTTAATAATGATGCATTAATGTGTTCAAAATTATCTCATGAATCACTAACAAATAATAACGAACTGGTTTTTAAATTGTAAAAAGTTTAACAATTTATAAAACTGCTCTTCATTAAAGAATGAAATTAAAAAAGCATATTATAGATTTTATTATAGATTATAAATTATGTTTAAAAATTGCTTACAAATGTGTATAAGCATGGAAAAAATGCTTTATAAATTATTAATGAACTATTTCTTAATACTTAGTAAACAATTGGTAGTTATTATAAAGCGCTACCAGGTAACACTTTACAGTACTCTTCCTTAGCTACTGTAAACAGAGAACTACAGCATAATAAAACGCTAACTATTTATTAGTAACTTAATGGCAATTACCGTTAACTACTAGTAACTACTATGTTAATTACCATTAACTATTGTATTTACTCACGAATCCATAATAACTACAACAAACTCCAAAATAATTACCTTTACTCAGAAAGTGTTCATTTTAATCGACTGCAAAATTAATTAGTTTTCCAATAAAAAAAGAGTCTCATTCCAGAAATGTATATATATTTTTTACATTGACTCTTCCAGATTAAAATTACGGTATAATTTACAGAATGAACCTTTTTGTTTTGTAAACAGTCAAAACATGTTAAATACTTTACAAACAGATCACATCAAAGAAAATAAGATGTCATCATTAACTCAAATAAATAGTTAATTGATGCGTTAACTAATGCTTCAACTTAAAAAGTAAATAATTTATTGTAAATGATATATAATTATGAACTATTAAGAGTTATTCCAGCGCAACACTGTTTTTTCTACCCCTCATGAGTCCTTTCTGCTCCAGTAAGGATTCTTTACCAGCTTTAGTGTAATTTATAGACTGAAACCATTCCTCAAAGCTTCTTTCATTATCCTGAAATGCACTCGTATCAGAAACCAGCTTTTTGTTGACTTTAGATGAACTTAAGCTGCCCTTTCCAACCCAGGAGCTGCCCCTCACTGTGTCTTTGCTGTACAACCTTCAGATCTTTTTGGCGTGTTCGTCCGAGCCACAGTTTCTCACCTGAGCGCCTGCTCTGCCAGCCAAATCCTGCTCGGGCAACCTGTCTCTCCAGCTTGAACCCTGAAGATTCCAATGAGTCTCTGGAGTCAACGGACTCCCTGGCAAACCTTGACTGATGCCCCAACTGCACCTGCAACTGCTCTTCAGCTACTGCAGTAAATCATTTCAAATCCTACTGTAATTCAGGTAGTTATAAAGCATTTACTATCTGCTAGTTAACTGTTTGTGTGAGCTCATCTAAAGTGAGGATTATTTATGCTTCTCAAAGCATTAAAAAATGAGAAATAAAGGCTCCGTTTTATTCTAAACCGACAAAAAGCACACATCGCAGAGAGAACCAGAGCATTGAAATTATTAGTCTCATGTTAATGCTTTATAATGCATTAATAGTCCTCACTTTAGAAGAGCTTACACAAGCACTAGAAGGTTAACTAGAAGGTAGTAAATGCTTTATAACTACCTGAATTACAGTAGGATTGTGTAAATAAAACATTTATTATTACACTTAGCAACTGTCGCTATATATCTGACTAATAGATTGTTTGAATGTGCTTTTAAATAGTTTAACAATCATGTATTAACATGTTCTAAATTATCTAATTAAATGCTTACAAATACTAAATGTTTTTGAAATAGTGAAAAGTTTAATTTATAAATGATTAACTAATCCTCAGTTTGGCATGAAAAAAGTGTCATTAAGTATATCCTATAGATACGTACTACGTACTAGTAAAAGTCCTAAAACCCAGTGAAAACCAGAACATTTTGTCTGGAATTTTCACCTTCATTCATGAAGAGAACATCAATTAGAGAGTTTTTTTCATGCCTTTAAAATGTTGATTAGTTTATTTCTTTTACTGAGCATAATATAATATATTATAAGGTTTTACTGTTGAGGATGATGCTCATTTATCCTTGTATTAATTGGAAAATATTAGAACACATTTTCGTGTAGGCTTTGTTTAAATAATCAATATATAGAATTTGATCCAGAGACAGAATGTTATATTGTATGTTGTTATATATTTGTAAATGCTATAAAAACACAATTTGTATAGTTTAAATCCACTCTGGGAAGTTTTAGTGTTTTTGTGTTGTTTTTTTTTTCTCGCGTCAACAGCATCCAAATAAAATAAGGGCAGCCAGAGGTGAAACAAGTTCGTGTAAAGTATGACTTTAAAAACATTACCTGAAGACACAATTTAAAATGCATTAAGGAAACATGGTAATAAATAAAGTGTGTAAATGTTTAATCACTTCTACTGTGACCTGGCTAGCTTGTATCCCGGAACTTTTACCAAAGCCTGGCTGGGGAGTATATATATGTATATATATATATATATATATATATATATATATATATATATATATATATATATATATATATATATATATATATATATATATATTATTATATTTTTTTTTTATTTTTTTTTCTGAGCAAATTGTCTTGTTTATATCAAAGGTTAAAAAGGCATTTACTTAACAGAAATATATACAAAATAAACCAAATCCTCCTTTAGTTTTGGTGGTGCCAATCAGAGAAAAGTTTCAAGGTAAGTGTTACAAGTGTTTTCCATTCACATGATCGCAGAAGCTCCCATCTCTCTTTTACGAGACGTTTTCGCAACTCCCCAGAGCTTTCAGATGAACACTCCTCATAGATATATTTTAAACTGCTCTCATTTGCAATGAATTTATATAAAAACCTTTTCAGCTTGTTGCTATCAATGTTCTCAACATACATTTTGACTGAAGATTTTCTCAACAAGACTGAAAAAGGCCTTTTCAACTAGGATAAAAATAGTTTTTTTTTCAAGCAGGCACAGAAAATGGTGACAGGAGGTCCAACAGACGCAAGTGACTCACAGCTCATGGATGTCAAACAGATTTGAACATCTTCAGCAAGTGTCCCGTTTCTGCCTGCTTTAACCTCTTTGTGGGATTGCAAGCTGAATTAATAGGATAATAAAATGGAAAATATTAATAGCAGCAAACAAAAAGAGCTAATTTAATATTTGACCTTCTACAAATTGCAATCACAAACTGTGAAATTGAGAGCTGAAAAGGATTTAAAGGGACCAAAATGGATGATTTGGGCATATTTCCTGTCTGCGTTGGTTCCAAACCAGTGTTTTTCTATAGATGTGGAAATGGAAAGTGTTCAAAACATATATAGCTGCAGAATAAAACATATCCCTCCAATGAAGACTAATACAAAACATATAGATATAAAATAAAGAATGTTTTGTCCTTAGGCAAAACACCTACAAAGCAAAACCTGTTCAATGATAATGCTGTTAAGTCATAACTGAGATAACATCTAATGTTTTTTCACCAAAAACTGTAAATATTATTTGACACAAAAGAAATAGTGTACAACCTTCAGAGATCAACTCATTCAACAGCGGTCGCAAGCAAAGCTCAGAAAGATGCTCAGAAATATGTGTTAGTTAATTAATCACCTGACTCCAGAGTGCACGTAACTGATCTCAGATCAGCTGTTAAGGTAAATAGAAACTTTTACACTTTAACTAAGGATGACTTGAGATGAAATTTCACAAATAACTACAATGTAGAGTTTTAAATGAGTGTGTATTTTAATAAATGCTGTAATTTAACTTTACAAATAAAATATGAAACATTAAATGAAATGCGTATAACATATAAAAAATTTATTAAAACAACCCCCCTCAACCAGAGCAGTTTATGGAGCTGCTGAATCAAATATTGCTGGTTTTGACCATATTAAGGCAAGGCAAGTTTATTGGTATAGCACATTTCATACAATTCAAAGTGCTTTAAATTGGAAACAAAGAATACAAAGAAAGTACATTTAATAAAATCAAGCATAAAAACAAGTCATGTAAAAACATAATGATTAAAAAAGAAACATTAAGACAGAAATTAGGATGCAGATATAATGCAGAGATAAAACAGTTGTTTGTAAATAAACAGGTAAGTATTTAGCCTGGATTTAAACGTGACTAAAGTGTTAGCACCCTTGATCTCCTCTGGACGCTGGTTCCATTTGTGGGCCACATGGTAACTAAAATGAGTATTTATCCTTTGTGGAATTAGCCTGTGGTAGATAAAATTTTTTTTATCTGATTTGATCTTTTTTGATCTCAGCTCCCTGTTTGGTGTGTATGCACTGATCATGTATGTTAGGTATTTAGGTGCTAAGATATGTTTTGACTTATATGCGAGCAGCAGAACTTTAAAATATATTCTGAAGGAGACAAGCAGCCAGTGTAGAGACTTAAGAACTGATGAAATGTTTTTATAACTTTCTAGTTTTATTAGAATCTGAGTCGTAGCATTCTGAACGAGCTGAAGCTGTTTAATGATCTTTTTGGGAAGACCAGTGAGAAGAGCGTTACAGTAGTCCAGCCTGCTGGAGATGAAAGGATGAATCAGTTTCTCTAAGTCTTGTCTGGAAACAAATATGATTCTTGCAATGTTTCTAAGATGGTAATAAGCTGATTTGATGGTTGCTTTTAGCAATGTGTTTGAACAGCTCAATTCAACTTTTTTTTTGAACCAGGTCACTTCCATGTGTAACCTTTAATCTTTGTAAGATTATTAGAGACTATATGAGAAGAATATTAAGAATGATTAGAGATGTATCTCTTATTCTCCCGAGGTACGGCACACTGTAGAAGACGTTTGTCGAGGATTAAGTCGTTTTTTTAATTAAAAAAAACTATGCAACAGAGGAAACTAAAAAAGGTTTTATAGCAGAGTACATGGCTTTTGAACTGTGTTGGTAATCTTTAATAACATGCTCCAATTGAACCCTACAAGATTGAGAACTGATTCATCATTTGCACTGCAGACCCAAACGAGAGGCACAAAAGCAGCTGTCCTTATTCACCTTGACATAATAAATGCCCTCGCTGCAAAGGACTCAATCAAGTGGACGTGTCCTGGGGGTAAGTGAGCTTTCTACCAGATCTCGAGCACACCCAGCTTTGTTCTGCTTTGAGGTGATGGAAAAAAGCCATTTCCATAAATCTACATAATAATTATCAAAAGTCATTAAGAGCATTTGCTTTTTAAAAAGTGCTAAAAGTTAAATGGTGGATCAAACTTTTTGTTGTTTCAGATTCCGATTTGATTTGTCCCTGTCCACAAACTCTAGTTCCAAAAGAAACACAGAAACATTTTATTTAAAAAAAAGCAGGTTCTCACAATCCATAAGCAGACTCTCACGTCCCATATGTGGTTTTTAGAACCAATATAAAAATAGCTCCTACTTCATTAGGCTTCATGTAAATCTGTCCCACTTGAAGTATGTTCAAACCCATGGAGACCAGGAGAAGCAGGAGAAAGGAGCCGATCCCTCTCCCCCTCCTCCTCGATGCATGTGTTCTTTCTTTGTTATTACAGATTTATGCATTTATGACTCACCATAAAACATTAGCAGATCCATACATTCCTCTAAGAAGTGATGGTTAGCGATAGATATTATATAGATATTATTCGACCAGAACTTGGTGATTTGATTTATTGATCCCAGGAGATTAACTAAGTATCCCTTGAAGATTCAGGATGCTTTCTCACTGGGTTCCCCAAACTTGCTCCTAGAACACATGGCCTTGAGATTTGTGCAAATGTGAATGCAATCATTCCACTTCTTGGAACACACCCTGAGAACACTTATATATCGGTGGACTGTGGATTCAAGACTGGGACCCGAGACTCAAAACAAGAAGATTCCTGCTTGGTGCAGACACATAATTAGTATTGACTTGTTCATGTGGAGTTACAACAGAATAACTAACCTGTATGCATGGATATCCCTCTTCTTCCTGTTCTCGTTCCTAATATTTTTCTTCATTGTCCTCTTTTTTCTTCCTGTGCATTCTTTTTGTTTCTCTCCATCCACTTTTTGTTTCTGTTCTTGTTCCCATTCTCTTTTGTCTTGGCTCTTTTTCAAGTATTCTTCTTCTTTGTTGTTCGTTTCTTGTTCTTCATCTTGTTCCTCTCTGTCTTCTTCTTGTTCCTTGTCTTCTTTCTCTTGTTTTTTCTTCCTGTTCCTTGTCTTCTTTTCCTGTTTCTCTCTTTCTTCTTCTTTTTCTTCTTCTTCTTCTTTTTCCCGTTCCTTGTTTTCTTCTGCTTGTTCCTCTCTTTCTTCTTCTTGTTCCTTGTCTTGTTCTTCTTGTTCTTCTCTTTCTTCTTCTCGTTCCTTGTCTTCTTCTTCCTCTTGTTGTTTTTCTTCTTGTTCCTTGTCTTCTTTCTCTTGTTCTTGGTGTTATTGTTGTTCCTTTTCTTCTCGTTCCTTGTCTTCTTCTTATTGTTCTTTTCTTTCTTCTTATTGTTCTTGTTCTTCCTCTTGTTGTTTTTCTTCTTGTTCCTTGTCTTCTTCCTCTTGTTCTTGGTGTTATTGTTGTTCCTCTTCTTCTTGTTCTTTGTCTTCTTCCTTGTGCTCTTCTTCTTACTCTTCTTCTTGTTTCCTTTTGTTATTGTTCATTTTGTTCTTTTTCCTTTGGTTGTTCGTCTTCTTGTTACTTGTCTTCTTCTTCTTGTTTTTGTCATTTTCTTCTTTCATGACAATACAGTTTTACAGATATTTCCTAAAAACTATTACATAAGTGTGTGTAATAGTATTGTGAATTTTCTGTAAATATATAGAATTTTTTATTTTTTAATGAAATTAAATATCCATAAAAAAGAACAGGAAAATGTACTGGTAATTTTCTACCAGTACTTTATTCGTGTTTTTTTTTTTACATTTTTTGCAGATAAGTTTTTCAGTGCACATTTGCTTTGTACAGTTTTGTACCATCCATTGTAACTTTGTGCTGAAACATTCAGAGACTGCATATGCTTATTTAGTTTATTATTATAACCTCTTTGAAAGATAGTGCAGTCTCTGACAGTGTTTGAAGCTATGACATGTAGAGGTTGAGCAGAGGCTTACCAGACACACACCTGCTCCCTCAAGCGCCTTGTTTTACCCCACCTGACCCTCCATCAGATCGTTCATCTTGAAATTGTCTCCCTTGACACCTATCCGCATTTAGTTGCCTGGGTGTCCTTTACACACAATCACTGCATTAACCTGCCTCTGGGACCGAAGGGGGCATGTGTCACCCCGGCTAAACCCATTGTTCACTCACACAATCCCTCTCTCCTCTCACACACTGAAGGTGTCCTCTGCCCCACTCTGCCAGTTGGTAATTATCAGTGCTCATCTGGTCCTGCTGGCCGGACAGCCGGTCAGAGAGAGATGGACAGAGATAGAAAAATAGACAAAGACACAGAGAGTGAGATGGACAGAAAGGAATACGTGGTGTAATCTCAAGAGGCCAGGGCATCGACTCTTTCATGGCTTAACTGTTTAAACAAAAACAGTTTTGAACCTGTTGTACTGGTGACTAGATGAAGGTGGTGTTACGACCTGCTCGTTAAGAGCCGCAACATAAAAGAGGTTAAGTACAAATGGGATTAACTTAAAATTAGATTACATACTTTCCTAAACTCTTAACACGATTAGCACAACATACATCTAGGTAGAGGATATAATTAACATATTTTTTGTTGCTTTGATACAAAATCCATAGAGTTAACTCAAATTTCAAATGCTTGATTTTCTTTTAAACTCGAGCTCCACTAACACCAAAACAATGTATTTTTAACGACAATTTTTTTCTCAATGTGTTATGATTGACTAAATGTTGCTGTCGGAAGAAAACGTGTGTTAGTGTTTTGAAAACTGTATTATTGTATTTTGAAAATGAGTTTTGTTTGTAATGGAGTATTTTGAGAATGAAATTAACTGTTTTGCCAATTGTGTGTTTTAACTGATTCGGTGCATTAAGAGTTAAGCAAAATTGTTAAATGTCTTGAAAAAACTGTCTTAGCAATTGGAAAAAAAATCTGTAACTATGTACATGAATAAAGAAATAACAGAAGTCTATGATATAAATCAAATAATACAGTTAATTGAAAAAACTGATAAAGCTGCAGAATAACAAATAGTAACAAAAGAGAGAGAAACCAAATGAGAGACACTCCAGAGACGGAATTCACTACCCTGAAGTGCCCGCACAACTACATAAAAAAAACACATTAAATATTAAGCATAGTTACAGTTTTTCACAATTGTTTCACAAAACTTTTTTCAATACATTTAACAAGTTTGCTTAACTCTTAAAACTTAGAGAATGTTCAAATATAAGCACAGACTACCTCATAAAATAATGCTGTTTATGTAATATCAGCTGATGATAGTTAATTACTAATTTACTAATAGAAATTTTTCTAGCTTTGTTAATTGTTTGTTTTAACTGAGTCATGCATTAAGAGTAAAGCAAGCATGTTAAATGTACTAAAACTGTCTTAGCAATTGTAAAAAACTGTAATGATTTATAGTGTATAGTTTTATTTTAAAGTGCAATCAAGATTTTTGACATAAATAATTTCATTTATCAACATCTACCTTGACTTTCCTATTCTTTGAGTGTCCAAACCCCTCATGATCAGTTCAGAGCCGGAGACATTATTAGATGTAAATATTTACCACAAATGAGGAAAAAGCTTGCAGAGCTTAACTTAGCTTCCACTTAGATCTGTTCCTCTAAAGAAAAACAAAGCACTGCCTCCACGCATTAAATCAAGCTCTCCAGCAGGAATTCCAAGAGCCTCTACTTAAGCCTTTAATGATCAAAATGCGTTTGGCTTTTTCTTAATCACTATCAAATGAAAGTTGTTCCTGTTCTCTCACTGAGTTTCCAAGCAACTGTAAATGCATTCACGTCTCCTGTGTTAGAGGAGTATGCTGCAGCAGGTGGAAATACAGGAACTAAATGTATTCCTGTTAAACATGCATGCTTTTTATTTATAAAGTAGACGCTTGAAGATAGTGCACTCTGGGGCTATACGGCTTGCATAACTTGTGCTCGTCATAAACGAAGTGGTTTAACTTTGTTAAACCTGATATTATCAAAGAAAATGGTGAAACATGCTGCACAGGAGTGCCGCATCTTTTCTTGGTAGCTATGTACAACAAACAAAATACTCTTACTGTCAGGGTTAAGGCTAGCACACATTGAGTAGAATTTTTGGTTAGAATTTTTGCGTGTGCAAACACGCAATGAGCCAAATCATTGGGTGTCAACGCAAGCTCACATATTTGGCAAAGAATAGGCATGCATAAAAAACTAATTTCAGCTCTGCCCTGTATGGGGCTATTGTTACATCACAATTCTATGCACAACAACTCGGTTGTACTCTTGAAATTGATTGTAGACACTCAGAGAGAAGTTTTCTATAGTCTGATTGGCTGACCTGTAAACCAATCACAACCTTCTCTCAGTGGAACCCAGTACGGAAGCTAGCAAAAGCTTTACTAACTCCAGACTAACTTTTTCGAGCAATTCTCAAAATGCACGTAATAGGAAATCAATGGCTAGGCGTGTAGTGCACAGTTTTAAATGGACAAGCTGGAGGAGTGGAAGCACCCAATATCAACTGTGTTCATGCTTAACTACTAATTATTAAATTTATGCCAGGGTTATATGCCATGTCGACACTCACTTATTTAGGTTGTTATTAATATTTTGACGGCAATAAATGAGTGAACAATATAAATCATTGACAAAACCTCTCATTGTAAACAAAACTACAACACTCATTTTCAAAATATAATAAAATATTTTTAACACTTTTTTTCTTCTGACAGCAACATTTAGTTTATCATAACACATAAAAACACCTTTTCCCAGCGATGGGTTGCGGCTGGAAGGGCATCCGCCGCGTAAAAACATATGCCAGAGAGTTGGCGGTTCATTCCGCTGTGGCGACCCCGAAAGGGAAGAAAGCCGACATGAAGATGAATAAAAACACCTGAAATTACAGAAATAATTTTATGAGTTCATCTGTCCTTATACTTGAAGATTTTCAAACATTTTTTTTTTGTTGTTGTTTTATTGGGTTTAGTCAATGCATTCATTTTTTCTTTTCCTGCAGAAATTCAATATAAAAATCAGGAGGTTCAGTCCAAAAACTCCTCTTTTAGAACATATAATCATGTTTAGGGGGTTTAATACAAAAATCACACAGTTAAATTTAAAATGCTTGAACTTTTTCTTTTAAAATGCTTGAACTTATGTTACACACAAGCTCCACCAACATCAAACTATTTTAAAGCCCAATTTACAAATGCTTTTACCTTGTACGTCTGAACATCATGCTCAACGTATAAAGGTCAAATTCAAAAGTCAAAGTGAACCGCTGTTCATATTGTGATTTGATACACAAAAATATTTCCCTGAATTTATTCCATAACAAATAAGAAATTATTTATTACAGCTCTGAAATCACAGTTGAAATCACAGTTGATTCCATCTAGAAAACATACTCAGTGATGAGTAGCTTCAAATAGACATTCATATCACCTCTATATGACATCTTTTGGTTCAGAACTAGATAAATTGACATCCTGTTTACGTTCGCTGCTCAGGGGTAAAAAAAAATGTATAGCCTACCTAGATGTTGTGCTTACCGTGTTAAGAGTTTATGATACTTGTTAAATGTCTTGAAAAAACTGGCATAGCAATTATGGAAAAACTGTAAAGCTAAACATCAACTATTGATGTGATCGTCTGGGCCAGAGATGATAAGATCTCAGTAGGCTGTTGTTTTAAATCTCAAGTTAATTTCTGCGAATAAAGTTACAAATCAAACCAGGCTAAGGTCTCTAAAAAAGATAACACAATTATGGAGAAACTGCTGTTTGCACAACATGGCTGGAAAAGGACATTAACTGATCGTCATGACAACAGCAAAGTTTATGATGCAGAGCAGGAAGATACAATCATTAAAACGAGTAATACCTTAGCTTAGTCAAAGCTATATATTTTTGTTATATAATAGACAAACAGCCCCCCAAATTTCATTTCTAGTGCAGGTGAATAAACAGCATCGCAGCGCTGGAGCAGTTCGGTGGCTCTCACTGAGAAAGTAGACATTAAAATGGAAGATTTTTTTTTTTTACCATAAAGCATCCTGTGCAAGATGTCGTTTCGAGCCAATGGAGTCACTTGTATGAATTCACTCAATCGTTGAAACACTTCACTCAGCTCAGATATTGTTCAGGAATGATCTATTCACTATAAAGGTTTGTAAGTGATAACAAACTGCACACTTTCAGTCTCCACATAAATCAAACCCTCATCAGGCATGAGGTGGTCACTGACAGAACAGGACAGAGAGGTGTGTTTTGTTCTTTCTTGCTCTCAACTCTCTTTTAATTTGGAGCAAACTGCTTTTATCTCACTGATGAGAGTTTTTATTGCATCATGTGCCCTGCGGGGACAGTAGAAAATGAGTGAGATTTTCAGCCAGGCAGCATTCATCGAAACCATTCTCTGTGAAATAATGCATCTATTGCTCTCTTTGGGACTTCTGATATCACAATAAAAAGCTGGAGACTGCTGCTTTGTTAGAGAATGCGTACATATATATATATATATATATATATATATATATATATATATATATATATATATATATATATATATATATATATATATATATATATATCAATCAACATTTAGTGTGTTTACTGACCTAACTGACTGAACTGTAGTTTCTAAACCAGCCACCGGGGACAGAAATAAGCTGATTTTCATTCACTCCTGTGTAGCAAAAGTTCATCAACGTAAAAAAAAAAACACATTTAACCAGTGGTGCAATCAATGTTTGTTGATTCAGATTGCTAGTTTTGACCTTCATGAACACTCTGAGAAGGTGAATTACTTTTTTAAAATTGTTCGTTTAAGACATTAAGATTTAGAACTTTCTGCCAATCAGACATTTGTCCTCCATCTATAGGTCTTTACACACGTATGCATCTTCTGCAACCAGGGGCTGCACTGCAGTGAATCTTTCACTGAAGTACATGAGAAATAATGTGACTTCACACACCAGTGTGTATTCAGTTTCCAGGAAACGCAGTGCAGTGTGTCAAAACGCTGTGATTGGTTCCCCTGTTCATGTGACTGAAGTTACTTGACTCACCAAGCTAACGACACATGATACACCCATGAGATGAGCCCAGAGGGAAAAAAGACGAGAATAACAGTGTGTCCATGTTTAACAGTAAAGCGATCGTTCGATCACAGACGGAGAAAACATCTGAAACATGCAGCTCACTTTCCTCTTTCTGTTTGTTTTCGTGTTTCATTAAATGATAAAGGAACTTTATTTTCAGCAAATGAGTGCTTTGAACGTGAAAGTGCAGACATCTCTCTCCCTTCCGTTCTTCACCCCTCTCTCTTTCTCTCTTGTTTATTTCTCTCTCTCTCTGTTTCTCTCTCTCTTTCTCTCTCTCTCTTTATCTCGTCTATAACCTCAGCATCCATTTCTTTCTCTTTCAAAATGACTACACTATCAGTCTATGTTCTTAAACTAAGGAAACTCCAAAATCTACAGTAATCACTTTTCAAGCATCCATAACGCATATATCTGTTAATTTTTCACGCACTGTCAGCATTTCGCATCCAGGTTCTGTACACACACTCAAAAGCACTTTTTTAACTTCAGAAGCGCACCTCGTTCCTCTCATGTTCTACGCCGTACTGTACATGACACTCTCTCCACAGGGACACTGATGAATGAGTGTTGATTTCCGACCCTCCTGATAATGTAGTTAGCAACACGTTTCCTATTTTCATTTCTTCTTTTTCCCAGAAGAGACTAAAGCATTTTTAGAGTGGCACAGAGAAGCAACGTAGCTCTTCCTCATACATCATATGTGTCAAGACTCAATTCTGCTGCACTGAAAATTGCCCCACAAATCAGCCAGCAATGAGGGAAACAAAGCCTTTACAATTAAACACAGCCATCTGCAGATTTGGATTTTAAGCACCGCTGAGTGGAAGACAAACTAGAGTGCGACTCAGTCTCTTGTTCTATGCTTTGATGATCTTTTAGTCAATAAAAGGTAAGTATGTTTTTGCAGTGAGTTCTTCGACAGAGGGCCAAAAAAAACTAAGTCAAGGTCCGGACGGGTTCAATGTTTATTAAACATGTTAAAATAGCCTGTTGAACCAATACCTAATATTATTATGTATTTTATTTAATGATTTGTTCATTCATTCATTCATCTTCATGTCGGCTTTCTTCCCTTTCGGGGTCGCCACAGCGGAATGAACCACCAACTCTCTGGCATATGTTTTACGCGGCGGATGCCCTTCCAGCCGCAACCCATCGCTGGGAAAATGGTTTGTTCAATAAAGCAATATTTTTTATTGGCTCTGTCAGTCGTTTCAAGAGAAAACACTTTCAACAAGCGAACAGCAAAAAGGTAAACCTCCATCAAAAACAAAATAGGTTCCTTAATATCAAGAAAAATGTAAAAATGTAATGCATTATAAGCTGAAAATCATTGTTGTGTTTCTCTAAGATCCACCAGTTATTTCCTTCAAATAGTGAAACGAGGAAAACAAATCTTAATCATGTTGTATTCTTAAGGTCATGAGCTACTATTCCATAGTGTTGGTGTGTGCAAAACCGTTTTGGAGCTGCAGCCTGTGGGCTGGTTTTAATAGTATTAAAATATCATCTCAGGGGCTATAGTTAATAAATAACAGGAAGTATCTGGAGGGCCTTGACTTTGACATACATGATCTGGGCCATTGCGCATTAAGTTTCTGTGTTTAATTTAAAGGGATCATGCCATGTTGAGCCTTTTTGGGTCTTTTATAGTGATTTATAAGAAAATATTGAATTAAAAACTGAACAGTGGATGTTCCCAAACAAAAAAAGAATTTGTTAATAACGGGTTTAATTGACAAAGTCACACGAGTCTCATTGTAACGTCATGGCAGGACATGAAAGGGCCCATTTCCCTCTGCCGGAAGTGATGCACTATCCACAAAGCAACAACTTCTCTCGTGAAAGATGGAGCGAGCATCACACAACTTGGACTTGTGTTAACTAAGATACCAACCAGGATTAAAAGAAGATGCTCAGGACAGGGTGTACAGAAACCAAGCATCTATATGACTCTGGCACATAGAGGTAAGATTTGTAATAGTGTTCCCTCCAAATGCCATTCTAGTGTCTATCGATGTTGCTAGCTATGTGTTCATAAGTTAGATTTAGGGTCAGTGAATTTGCTAGTAATTAATCCCTCTAATAGCTTTCGAATCTATGTTAACCTTCAGACAGTAACTTTGCATACACTTCATGAATATGCAAATCACTTACCAATAGGTGATTGACTGGGGAATGGTTATAAAGTTTGCGGAATGAAAATCTATGCTCATTTCCGGAATAAGCCCAGGCTAGAAAATCAAGAGATTGACTATGATTTTAATTAAAAACAGAGACTTTATAAGTCAAAGAATCACATCTCCTATACAATTAGACCAATGTTACCAACATTCATTCATTTCATCTTCATGTCGGCTTTCTTCCCTTTCGGGGTTGCCACAGCGGAATGAACCGCCAACTCTCTGGCATATATTTTACGCAGCAGGTGCCCTTCCAGCTGCAACCCATCGCTGGGAGACATTCACACACACACTCATTCACAATCGTTCTTACTCAATTCACTTATACCACATGTCTTTGGACTTGTGGGGAAACTGGAGCACCCGAAGAATACCCACTCGATCACGGGGAGAACATGCAAACTCCACACAGAAATGCCAACCGACCCAGCCGAGGCTCAAACTAGCGACCTTCTTGCTGTGAGACAACCGTGCTACCCACTGCGCCACCGTGACGCCTGTTACCAACATATTATTGACAATAACAATGTCACTGAACCTTTAAGTATCCTGTTACAACTCAGTTTCTGTTCTGGAGAGAAGCTCTCTACGAAGGGAGAAAACTGCCTCAAGAGGAGGTTTTTACAGTTGGATTTAAAACTAGATATAGTGTAACTGTCCTGAATATACACCGGGAGCTTGTTCTAAAGCATAGGGGCCACTGAGCAAAGGTGTGAAGTTAGAGGAAAAACACCTGAATAGAAGCCAAGTGAGCGAGTGATTTTTAATTCATCTAGATGTGTGGAGATCCTTAATTTTTACAAAACTGTCAAAAATTGGATTAGCTATCCACATAAGATAAGTGACATGAGTGGGTCTTGGAAAGCCACCCAATAGCCTTCACTTAAAGAAATAGAGAGATGTTTATGTTTAAAGAGCAAATTATTTAGACATTTTATTTAGACATTTTCCATATGAAAAAAACTTTTATTAAATATAAAAATGAATAACATATGAATAACATTTTGTTGTTTTGGTGAATAAACTAAGTACTGTAAAAATAAAATATAAGTGACTTTTTTAATGTATAAATTTTACGCTCCAACACAGATGGTTGATTATATTTTAGTCACCTTCTGGGTCCCCAATGTACCCTTGAATCATCCACACATCATCCCCCGGTTTGAACTACTGATGGGAAGTTTCATTCGTTTTGATGACTCTTTGAACAATTCATTCTTTTTTGTCTTTCATAAATAATTATTTTCTTAAGTCCCTAACAAAATTACTTGTAAATAGTTATGAGAAAGACTCCAAAACCGAGAGAAATACAATACTAAGATAAATGAAAATAGCTTACATGCATCTTTTGATTATCAATGCCCTAGTAAACACCTTTTAAAATACATACAAAAACATTGAGATTTAGGAAAATCCATAATGTGCCTGCTGCTGCGTGCCATGAAAAATTTGCTTTAGTTTTAATTTAGCCAAAATATAAAAAATGTCACCACAATGCAGAGTGAAATACAATCACATGAGAACGGAATGATTTAAATTCAATAAATTTCTCTAACATCCGGGTTCTGCATCCGTTGTAAACCATTGAGAATTATAAGAACAAGTTGAAGAGCAATTCAAATGAACTGTTGTTTTCTATACCCATCTCTGGGCCTATTGAGAAGCAATCATGAGATTGAACTAAATGGAGAGAATAAATCGCTCGCTAGGAAGAGTAGTTCCTCATGACTCACTAAAAAGACTCATTCTTTTTAAACGAGTCGATAGTTTGGACAAATGGTGCAGCATAACCTAGAAGAGTTTTTCTTTTATTGTGTGAGCATTTAAGGTTGTACACAGATTAGTGAAGATGAAGACAGACTCTCCCTAGAAGCCTAGTGTGTCTAGAAAATGTTTTCACTGTTTTAAATTGCTGTGTGATCACCGAGATGTGCAATAAGTAATAGGTGCATGACCTTGATACAAACATCTGGCCTCTGTGGATATTAAATTGTTGCAGGTGAGAGTTTAACACAAACACAGAGGCTGATGGTTAAGCCCTTGGATTAGGAATTTTCGAATTAAATAAACGTTTAGCCTTATACCACTCTTGTCATTCTCATACGAGCTTCTATTTTGAAGAAGAAGAAGCTAAAACCTCAAAAAATTATGAATTGTGATAATGTTTTTGTTTTTGTGAAAGGCTTTGAAAGTAGTCTAATTGTTAACGTTTCCAACCATTTGTTTTGAGCAAAATGAAAAGCAAGTTTATCATTTTTTTTTCTATGCGAAATGCACATTGTTAGACATTGAAGTTTTCTCATCATTTTAAGTAGTATTTATTAAACTACACTGTAACCCTGGATAAGTTGAGCAATAAAAGTATGTAATTAGTTACATACATTTTTTAAGTAGTGAGGGTTGCCGATTTAAATAGGATAAGCAAACATTGTACGTTTATTGTACTTAAATGATTGATTTGTCCTAAATGCAACTACAGACTAACCCAACATGTTTGTTTTGAAAGCAACTAACCCAAATAGTTCAATTGTACACACTTTATTAAGTCTAAAATAAGTCTATAAACTTAATAAAATGTATTCAATTTATAAAGTCTCCCAAGTCATTACATATTATAATAGTAATTGAGTAGAAGTGATCTGATTTAAAAACCTTAAACACATTACCAAGGAACTAGTGATGGGAAGTTCAAATCTTTTTACAGACTCGGATCTTTGAGTCTCGTTCAGCAAAATTAAGGAAACTTTTTTCGAGTCATTTCATTCATTTTATTAAAATACCAATAAAGTGTTGTGTGTTTCTTCCCTAACACATTTATTATATTCACAAACGTGAATAAACTACAAATAAGTTGTAAGTACAAAAATTACTTAAGCCTACTTGGGTCTTTTATTCTGATACACCTCAGCTCTGATCTGTCTTTAGGTTTAAGTCTCATGCGTTCGACACATTACTTCTCTCTGATATTAACAAGTGCAGTCTGGCCCAGGTCCTTTAGTTCTTCTGTCATGTGAGTGCTCCTTAATATTAACCAAATGCAGTATACACCGGAAACAGAAAAGAATGTAAGAACCCAGAGGACTCGATAAAAGAAGAACTAACCTTTTAGGTTTTCGCCTCTTGACTGCTCCGTAAAATTAACCAAATACATTAGGAGCCGGACACAGAAAAAAATGTCCCAGAGAACTTGAAAAAAAAGAGAACTAACCTTTTAGGGTTCCCACTCGTGAATGCTCTGTAATAATAACCAAATGCAGTATGAGCCTGAAACAGAAAAGAACAAACGGACCCGGAAGATTCGAAAAAAAAGAGAACTAATCTTTTAGGTTTCGGGCTCATGACCGCTCTGTAATGTTAACCAATGCAGTTTGAGCCGTAAACAGAAAAGATTAGATCTTTTTTGAAGTCCTCTAGATCCATTCGTTCTTTTGTCATTAATGATGAGCGGGTTACGCTCGGAAAACCACAAGTATGTTGCGCATGTGCCACTGGACAAATCCTCTCCGACACGACTCGTTCCTACGGAGTCACATTAAAGAGTCATTCAAAAGAACGAATCGTTCATGAACGACACAAACCTAATCCAATATACAGCTTTCCCAAAGGGTAACCTCCTGCGTTCCCTCTCGATGAGTAACCGAAAGTGACTGAACTGTACCTCTTGGGGCTGACTCCAAAACAGCAAGTTCTCATTCACTCCAATGTGTGCGTGCGTGCGTGTGTGTGTGTGTGTGTGTGTGTGTGTGTGTGCGTGTGCGTGTGCGTGTGTGTTTGTTTTTCCCTGTTTTAGAAGACAATGCAGTCCGTATGTATTATTTTATATGTCATAAGAAAATTATATTAAAAGATTATTTATTATTTTATTTCTGCAAGATTCACACTTCAAAATTAACAATACAATAGATAGGTCATTAGTTCAATTAATCCCTCCTGTTACATTAAATTGGCACTTTCTTCTCTGTCTCTCTCTCTCCCTCTCTCTCTATCTGTCTCTTACACACTTCTTTCTCTCTCTTTCCATCTCCTTCCATCTCTCTCTCTCTCTCTCTCTCTCTCTCTCTCTCTCTCTCTCTCTCTCTCTCTCTCCAAGAGTGCAAATAAGTGTAAGTTAGAAGCATATCAATTTAATTTCTCTAGATTTGTTTTGGCCCTATGGATAATATTCAGGGGCTAATTAGGCAAAGGATCTTTCAAGGTATTTAGTATAGACATTTGATGACCTTTAATGTGTTTTATGGTCTTATGCTACCTCTATATAGTCATCTCGGATATATAAGTGGATATATAAGGGTTTATCTGTTGAGTTAGCAGACGCGTTATATTATCACTGACGAAAATGATGTTGGAGCAGCATGGGCACGCAAAAACAAACAAAAAAAACTAATTGGCAATGCATAATGTTACCTTCATGATGCCACCCCATAAAATGCAAAAACTGTATTCTAAGAACGTTAGAATTTGATGGTGGAAAAATATGTAGAGTGGAAAAAGTTTATAAGGCTTTTAAAAGGAGGTACAAAGGAAGATTTGAAAAAACTACTTTCATGAAAATACGTTACAGGATAGATTTCCTCCATGTTTTGAGCTATAACTTTCAGAACTAATTCTAGAGTATTTACTCAATAAAACTATAAATATATACTGAAAACACTAAAACAACATAAGAAACCATGTTTCCGAAGCACCCAATCAAGCCAAGAAAGATGGTTTTACATTTCTACAATGAAATGAACATGACAATCTTCAGTGACACACCTTTTTTACAATACGAGTGCATGTGTTTCTCAGTGTTTTCAACGGCTCATCGGTTCTTCTGCTATGACTTGGAGCTGTTTCCTCATTAGGTCTCTGACTGGAGGAGCTGAGGTGTGAAATGAATCTGCAAAGTGCTACTGTAGGATCTCACCTGTCAAGATATTGGTTCATTTTCATACTGTAGAAACGGCGTTATTGATTTCTGAGAGCCTGCATTGATTGAGAAACATGTTAATGTTTGTTGGACAAAATCCAGATTGATTATTGACCCTGTTTCAGTGGTTCTCTAACTTCTTCACTAGTTTTTTAGACTCCTACACACATTAAAACAGGAATCTCATACGTCAGGGAATCACATGAGACTCAGAAAGGGTTCGATGCTGGATAATCTTGTGTTGACCTTCAGATTTATGCTCCAAATAATCAATCAACTGTAATAACACTAGGAAAACATCTGTTTCTCTCTATATTTTTACAGACAGGTCTGTTGTGGTATGGAGTGCTCTAATTAAATCCCGCCCTACATTTTTCATCCTCATCGAATATTCTGTTTTTCTCAGAGAGACGTGATATTTGCAGTTATAAAATAGGTCGTGAAGCGCATCTTGCTGCGCGTTTAATCCAGCCCATCACTTGAATATCGATTGAACTCTATTACAGAGTAAAACAACTCATCAGAGATTCTCTGGCATTAAACAAAGTCTAGCCCGACTCCACAAACTGTGTGAAGAGCATCTCTCCTGGTATTTTCCACCGCACACAACACCAAATCAGAAATTCTTTTTGCTCTTCTCTGTCTTCTCAAGCAGCACGGTGGAGAGAAGTGAGACAGCTGGAGTTCAGCATGTTGAGAGGACTAGAGATCTCCACAAAAAACACTGCCTTTAATTACACTTGCATAAAATTATGTCTTTAATTATATATGTGCTGTTATACACCTGGGACTCGCCTTTATCCTCGGAACACAAAGGAACACTAGGCTTTCGGTTGTTTTCGCCGTACTATACTGTTCTTCTCAACGGTTTCGACAATAAGAGTTTTTTTAATTTTATGTCACAGTAACGTTGTGTGAAGAAGAGATCATCTAAAGACTTGTATCATTCAGATACACAGTTTCTGATTTTATGTGTTTCTCAATCAAAAAGACAGATGTTAAGGGATTTACTGTTAAAATGAATAAACTATGGAATTCTCGTCTATATGGAAACCGGGTTAAAAAAAAATAATGGCTTTGAAAAGTAAAATTTTTTAGATAAAAATGAACAATTTTGACTTGGAAAGTGAAAACTTTTAGAATAAAAGCATACATTTTGAGATAAGAAGCTGATTGGGCATCTGCATCTGTCAGAAAGTCAACATTGCGTCTTTTGAAGTCAAAATTATGACCTTTTATCTTAAAATTTCAACTTTTTAACTAAAAACTACGACCTTTTATCGCACAAGTTTGACTTTTTATATTAACATTACAACTTTTTATTTCAAAATTACATTTTTTTATCTCAAAATCACAACTTTTTTATTTTAAAATTACTACTTATCTCAATTGTCTGTGTGACAAGTGTGTGAACAACATCCACAATGTCCTGTTCGTATTACCAAAAATCTTCCTAATAAACTCCTACAAGAGGAGAAAAGTTTAGCACTAAATTTGGCTGTGTTTTGCTAGTCATTAAAGTTATTGTTATTAGTAAACATTAACATTACCACAGAGAGTCTATGCGATTTACTTGCCTCTAGTGGTCTGTCAATGTAATATAGTTTCAGTCACTTCGAAGGCATGCAGAAGGTTGCTGTTTGGCTTGAAGTATCACCAAGAGATTTAGCATTTTTCCTCACTTGTTTTTTTAGACTGGGCTTTATATCACAGGGAGTTCTGCATTTGGAGTGAAGCAGTGAGTGATCTCTCTCTCTCTCTCTCTCTCTCTCTCTCTCTCTCTCTCTCTCTCTCTCTCTCTCTCTCTCTCTCTCTCTCTCTCGTATGTGTGTGTGTGTGCGCGTGTATGGGTGTGTGCGTGTGTGTGCTTCTGGAGCTGTGTAGGTGGCAGGTATTTATTGCTTTAACATGGGCGGCAATGAGGCGACAATAGTGACCATTTACACACCACTAACACTCTTTCTTGCCCTGGGTGAGAGAGCGGAAAATCTCAGGTGGATTAACTTGCACTGTACAAATGTCAAGCGACTTTGGTCTGTGTTATGCTTTACAAAAAAAAATTTTCATGATCAACAGGGTATTAGCGAAAAATATACAACCATTACAGACTTAATTTTTTAAATGTTTGCATATTAAGCTAATGCATGGGTAAATCGGTCTTTAAATATTTCTGCTTTTTTCATTGAAAATTCAGGTTGTTAAGGTGGCTAAAAATATCCCTTCATTTGATTATAATTTTTTGTCTTTTAGATTTAACCTTTTAGATTTACACAGGAAACTGTCTAATTTCTATCTTTTATTCGCAATTTATTTCTTCCTGTTTGAAAATGAAATTCTTAGTATGTGACGTTTGTTGTACTGAGTTATGATGTACTGACGCGCTGTTCATCGTGATTATTAATGACCTTGACCTCTGTTATCCTATGAGAAGATGCGGTGTGTTGATTATTAATGACACTTAACTCTTGACATGTCCCGTCTGCCTCTCTCTCCACCGTCCCACACCTCATCCTACTCTGCGCAGCTGTACTCGCCCATATTTGTGCATTTTTTTTAAATGATCATGGCCATATGGGGTCTTTAAAACTCATGTACACTTGAGCACAGGTTTGAAAAAACTTGAAAACAAAAACACTACTTATAACCTTGTAAAGCAGGGGTTAGCAAATCTGATCCTGGAGGTTTGAAGCCCTAAACATTTTTTTTCAACCATCATGAAACATAATAGCATGCTAATCCAATAGGTGACAGTCATTTCTAATCCTGAAGTTATATCAGAAACTTTCAAAGGTCTCCCTGCCGGTGTTCAATAGAAACTGTACCTTGACCAAAGTACCTTGACTGGTGGGGTTAGAAGTACGCAAGTTCTCGTTCTCTCTAATGTTAATACTGCCACACTTTTTAGATGAAAAAAACTTGTTTACACCCCTGGTGCTGGAATTTTTTTTTTTTCAGATCACTAATTTTGACCGTCATGGACACTCTTAGGGGGGTGAATTATTTTTAAATTTGTTTGTTTAAGATATATTACAATTAAACTTTCAGCCAATCAGACATCTATGCTATGCCTATGTCCTGCCTCTCTGGGCCAGTTTTTATGTTCCTGGAAAGTCATGCACTTCCATGATGGCAATAGCTGGCTCCGCCCACTCAGAGCCTCCTTTTCCCTTGATATAAAAAGTTGTGAATGCTACGTCATTGTTATATACGGTCACTGATTCAAACCAAGCTGGACTTCAGTGGGAAAAACTCATGGGTTGGACGATGATCTGGCAACCCCTTTTTTTCCTTTCTATTACACCAAAAACTCATTACAAGAGTTTCTGTGCCGCTCAATACTTTCCCTGTTGGACTGGGGCTGAGACCGAGGTCAGCTGTCACAGTATTTTCTGAAATACATAATTTGGTAGAAATTTTATTTAAACTTTTGCGATTTGGACAATTTTGGGGAGGGGGGGGGCGTAGTTGTTCAATGCACAGTTGAGGTTATGCTGTCAGATGAAAGAGAAAGAGTTATCAGTCTTGGCTTTTAGGTGCTATACAGTAGAGGTTTTCCATCTTTCTTCTTTGTTTTCATGAATCTATCTCCTGTGCTTTTGTGTATTTCACCTAAATATTACAGCAGGAAGCGGCATCCTGTTGATGTGAGGTTTATCGATTTAAATTCTGATGTGTTTCATCATTAGCGCTTTAATGCTCCTGCTGGGATCCCCAGGTGCCAAAACCAGCCTTATCCTGAGGCGCTGCAGATGGGTTAATTGTTTAAACAGAACTAAAATTTATTTCAAGCTTTAAAGAAATTACTTTATTTGGACTTTTTGTGAAATAGAATTTATTATTTAACAGGGTTCAAGCTTGAGAGTCATAGCACAAAACTTAGCATCCACGACTGTATTTCTGACCTTTTTTTTAATTAGCAGACATACTTAAGCACCCCTCCCCCCTGTTTTTCATCCATATTTCCTCTTTTACCTCTCAAAAATTGAGCTGCACAATTTTCCGGAGGTTCCCGTGTAGAGAATCAACAGCCCTAATGAGTTTCATCAGAGTAATTGACGCTGTAGGGTTACTTTTACAACCATCTAGACCACTTGGATCCCCAGGGGCCACAGTCTGAGATCTGGGTCTGAAAGCACTTCAAGCACACACTGTACCAACTAGTTTGGGTGATTAGAAGCATTGTGAATGAGTCTGTATTTTGCAAAGAATGGGGACTTTGTGAAAGTGAGTTGATGCTGGTATAAAAGGAAACTAAACTGGTGAATTTAATAAGAGAACGCAGGGAGTCTCTATGGCAATGCAGTTCAGCTTCAAGTCTTTATAATGTGTTTTCAAGCTTTTAAAATAGATTGTGGATTAAGATCCTAAAAAACTTAAACAGAGCCTCTCATGTGAACTAAATATTCAGAGATTTCTATCATGTTCTTGTCATTCTTGCTCACTCTGAAAAGCATGAATGGCAGGCTTTTATATCTAAAGTCAAAGAGAATATGCAGGAACGAGGGAAAAGCAGACTAGTGAAGCAGATATTGACTTGTTGCGAGGCCGAGCAGGCTTTCTTGTGATCACAGGAGTAGCAAAGAATTACCATGTATGAGTAAAACCAACATAAAGCCCTTCACCTCCATAAAAATCATCACAAAACTGCACAGAGCAGAAAATTTAAGTTGAACGTAAAAAAATAGAAGCAGTCTTATACAGAAAGTTAATTTATAAACAGTTTTATAAAAAAGAACCTTTGTTAATTATTCATTTATAGTTATATATAGTTAATATATAATTTAAATAGTATTCTGAAGAGAAATATCCATACATATCTTAAACATTTTTATATCAAATAATATACTGCAATATATTTTAACATAATATTTTGAAAATGCATGTTTGTAGTAAATGGGAAAAACATAAAAAGGGCCAAAATCAAATATCTTTAACATTAAAAAAAAAAAAAAAAACTGTCAGCAACATTACAAATGCAGCAATTTAACGTAGTCTTTCTTTGTAATTGAGGTGTGAGAATTGATCTGCCAAAATAGTGTTTAACCAATTATTTAGGCGTGCTTTGCCGCAGTCAGTAAATATGAGGGGTCTTTTTTGACACCCGTCATCATCATCTATGAACCTGCCTCTGGTGAAGTTTCACCCCATAACAACTTCCTGTTTTCCCTCTCGATGCGTAATAGGAAGTTACTGAACTGCAGTTCCTGCTGGCTCCAGAAGGGAGCAGGTTCTCATTCACTCCCATGTAAAAACTGACCAACTCTGGAGCTGCAACAACATTTTTCCACCCCTGGCACCATTAGGTTTGTTGATTCAGATCGCTAGTTTTGATCTTCATAAACACTTTGAGGAGGGTAAATTATTTTTAAATTAGTTTGTTTGAAATGTATAAAATATAAACCTTCAGCCAATCAGACATCTTCACTACGGCCATGTCCTGCCTTATTGGACTAATAAATAGTTTTTTTAGTTCTGGCTACCTCTATTATGAGCTTCATTTAACTTTGCCAGAAACCTATGAGTGACATCACAGACACTGTTATAAACATCCAAGTTATAAACAGTCAATAGTGTTACATTGTTGTGTATGACTTGGTATGAAATGGTTTCCCCATAAGGTGCAACGGGACAAATGTTGACTGTCTTTGCTTTTAAAGTGGAATCCTTCAGAGCCAAGTTTCAGGACAACTCATGTAAAATGTCTCTTTTGCACCTATATCTAAGGAACACTATAGCTTGTTTATGACATGGCTGAGATAAAGCAAATTTGAATCTGCCCAGCATTCGGAAAATTATCAAATGCATTAGATGTGTTATTTAGCACAAATAATCAAATTCTTTGGATAAGGGACAATATCCTCCACAGATAAGGCTTTAATTGTTGCAATGACAGTTTTTTTCTGTCTTCTGGGTTTCGAACGTCATCTCCAAGGGCTTCTAATACCCATCAATTTTGGTGGGTGGATTTTTTGAAGCCCTTCAGCAAGTGGAAATCTCCCTACACTAATTGTTCCCCATGTGACCATCTTTCTCCCACACCCCACTTTTTTCAACTGGTATTAAAAACAACAACTTTTTTCCATTCCTTCATGGAAAAATGTGCTCTTTTGGCTGAGGAAGTGATGCAGGAGCCATCGCAGTGGCGACATCACCCCCTGCCACCAACAGCAGATGTAGCCCCAGCACTTTCTGGGGCGAGAAAGCGCTGATGGAGCAACATCAACCATTTGAAAGCCCTTCACAGGCAACACGACACAGATGGAAAGAGAAGGTACCAGGTTGTAGCTGGGTTTTTGATGGTTTCTCTGAAATATTTTAAAGGATGGAGGTGAGCTTCATGCGCTGCTGCTCAAACTTTGCCTCGGGCCAGTTCATAGATTGTGGATGGAATCTATCCACAGCATCACCTTTAAGATCTTATGGTGAAAGTCATGATACGACAGGGGCTCTCGGAGGATTTGTCTTCCTGTTTTTGATGTAGAGACCACCACAGGATTAAAAAATAAAGTGTAAATATGTTTTGATCTTGAATAGAATGGTTTTTAACTGTAAAAGTTCACTTCTTATTGCTTATATTTTCAGGGAAATCGGTCAATTGCAATGACCATTATTCATCGTACAGCAAGCATGTAAACAATAAATGCACAAAATTTAACAAGAGCGGTGTTGCCAATACCTCACAGATAAAAAAAAAAGCATGCACAAAGTAGAAACTACGGTAGCCGATACGAGCAATATCCATTTACAGAACGTTAAACACTTTTACAAGTACAAAACCTTTTTATGTTGAAGAAAAAGCATTTGCATGCTTCAAAGCAAAATAAAAAAATGACGAAACATATTTACATTTTAGAAAGCACATTTACATGTTCTGAAACACTTTTATAAATTCCTGGAACACAAATATATTTCAGAAACCAGAAAGGGTGAGCACCTATGAGAAATAACAAACTTGGCGCTGATTGTACGAGACTTCTGTCAATCATGATGAGCACTCATACAAGAGTAAAGCGACAAAAATTCTTGTCCAATCAAGTTGTCAGTTCTCAAACAGTACCTACTCTTTCTGATAACTTGGCTCTGATTGGACAAGACGTCAGTCATTCAAGACTAGAGCTGCAGTGACCGATTACATTGATAATCTATCACTGTAATAAACTGATTAACTGGATAATCAATCAAGTTGATTGATTAATGAATAAATTTGATTTATCCATGAATAAGGTCCAGCAATCCTGGAAAGCCCCAGAAGGCCACTAATATTTACCATTGTTTGAAAACCACCGTAAAGCTTACAGTTTTGTACTTCTGGGTCTTTTTCAAATAAAATTAGAAAAATCACACAGTTAAATTCCACATGTTTTAAGCTCCCAAAAAAATTAATATAGGAATGAAAAACATGCGCAAACACCTAGAACGACTGTAAATAGATCTTCAGGCACATCTCTGATGAGAGAACCACACTACCGCATGGTAAAAAGCTCAGTTTTTTTTCCCTGCAGTGTGGTGATGCAGCCTGGTCATGATGGCATCTGCCACGTTTGGCTGCTTTCTGATCAGGTGTGCCAGAACACTGAAGAGTTTGATTTCAAATGTCACTTTTGACGTCAAGAAGTGAACATATTGGAGTCAATTCTCCTGCTGTTTAACCCTTTCAGTCCCTGCGTCCATTTCAATGTTAAACCATTTCTTTTTTTTTTTTTTTTTTACTTCTAAAGACTTTCACTCCAGGTAAAGCTTATTATCCATTAAGTTGGACCAATCGAATGGCAGCAAGACCTTGTAAGATGCATTCTAAAGAAATTTCACTATTCCAAACAAAAGCAAGGCAGCACATCCCACCAAGTGGAGAAGAGTGCAAGATTGTCAGTAGTTTTATTAACATTAACAAATGTATTTGGAATTACTTTTCAGATTGTTTGTAAAATAGAGAGATCAAAGTTTCTAATTAAAGTAAAAAAGCTAACTATTCAGAATTTTGTATAACTTGTGAGTCCACTCCTTTAACTTGTTGGAGCATGAACATGTACTTGAATATATATATATATACATCTGGGAGTTTGTTCAAGAGCTTCTGGGCTCTATATAAGCACACATAATCCCCCTTTGGTGAATTTACTAATCTGCGGAATAGTCAATAGTCCTGCTTCTTGGGATCGAAAAGAGAGCAATCTGGAATGAGTCTTAATGGAGGTTTATTTTGTAGTTTTTGGGATTGCTGTGTGGTTTTTATATTGATTTCAGGTGTGGCTGTTAAGGCTGATTGGATTCACCTGAGTTCTATTGGATTCTTCTGCATATAAGCTGTGGATCTGCAGTCAGCCGGTGCCAGTTCGTTAATCTAAATGTCAGGAGCAGTCTTTTTCCTTGGCTTGAGAAATAACCAGCAACCAACAATCTGTTGCGTTTTGATTTTCCACTCTATGAGAGTGTAGGTTTCAGTTTTTGGAATTTTCCAATCTTTTGTCTTTTTTTTATTTAGTAAAAGGAGTTTTTATATACACCGTTTCCTGAGTCATCGCTTGCATTTGGGTTCATCCATTTTCCCATCGTAACGAGAGCTTTCTGGACTAACTGTAATTTTATGGCTGCAATAGGATAATATCTCAAAGTTCTCAATGAACAATGTTTATCTTAATGGGATATTCCAACCCAAAAATATATTTTTGCCACACAGATGCTCATGTCACATGGATTATCAAGACTTAAAAGCACCTAAACAAGATAAAAAGTCGCCATAATATTATGAGGCGAAACTAGATAAAGATGTAAATCCACACTATCATCTCCTGGTTCCATGCAAACACTGCACACCTCCAGACACTCCTGGATGATGTTCAAGTGTTGCACATGCGTAAAAAACAAGAGATAAGCATGCCAAACTACTCAGCCGATTTGAAGATGACACGGTCACAAAGACTTATTGCCTACACTGAACAATGAGCAGACACTGTGTATATATATATATATGCAACTTCTTCAAGCTTCTAAAAGCATCTTTCATCTAGAAGCTTCCATGAAACTATTTTTTATCTATCACATTTTATTAGTACAACACTTATACAACTCTAAACCATTTTTGAAGGCTCTCAAAAGTGTGAAGTGAATTTCTGTTTCTCACTTTTTCTGTCTGTAAAGTCACAAATCCATCACTTTTTCCATCGTTCTCGTGGCGCCATTAGTCAGTTCACACTGTCACGGTATAATGTCCCTTCACCCGAATCTTTCAGAGTGAATAATTACACCTGTGCCTCAAGTGATTCCTCACAAACCATTGGGAGAACTGAAGAGCCATGGATAGCTCTAGAGAAACCTGGAGATGCAATAATCAACTTTGTTTGGATAGAAAAGGTCCCGGTGATGTTAAAAAGTTGGTTTAGGGGCAAAAAAATCCTTTTTGGTTAACCTCTCTCTCTCTTTCTTTCACCTCTGTCTCGTTTTCTCAATCTCTCTTTCTTTCTCTCTCTCTCTTTCTCCTCTCTCCTTTTTCTCTCTGTCTCATTTTCTTCTCCTTTTTATCTACCCCCCTCTCTCTTTTTTTCCTGACAATCTTGAATACAATGTGGGAGATATTTCACAAACATCACTACGTGTTTTTATGTGAGAACATAGTGGTTCTGTTCATTATTATGAGATGGAAAAGACCTGGTAAAAAGTGAAATGGTTTATAAATATCCTTGAATTTATGAGATCTGTGAATTTGTGAGATTTATGAAGATCTATATGTATTAAGTTATTAATGCAAAGTATTTTTATCTTTCTAGCATTGCACCATGATGCCTCTGTGATCTGTTGTTGGAGCTGACTGAGAGGATTTTTTTTTTGCTTCATCAAGTCAGTATGAGTAAAAAAAACATTATATAAATCTTAAATGGATTTTCCACCCTAAAACTAAAACTATTTTTTTATACTTTGGAGCCTCATAATTCCACCTGTGAAGGTCCAGAAAAGAGTAAAAATGGGAGCTCAAAGTGATTGTTTTGAAGCAACTAGATCTCTTTCAGTTCACAAAATATACAGAATGTTGATGTTAATTGGCTGTTTTCACTTAGCAAGTGCTAGTTTTAACTAAAATACATGCATCATTTGAAAGGCAGGGTTTTTTTTTTTTTTTTGCTCTAGATACTTCGTAAAGTTCTTACTATAGTGGATTAAAGCCACTCTCCTATCCTGTAGATGGCACAAATATACAAAGACATACAGACTCTGGCAAACCAGCAAGGACGAGAACAGAAGTTTAGCAGTGGAAAAGCTGATTCCAAGCGGCAGCCCCTCTTTCCCTCTTCATGTGCAATGAGAACTGGCTGGACTTGTAATGTCTCGCCTGACCACTGGAGGTTGAGGCTTGAAGTGAGAAAATTGGATTAATCAAGTGATGAGTTAATCGAGTTATCTTGATGACCAGTCTTCATTTTCAAACAAATAAGTACTCTTCTTTGGGAATTACATAACTGTTTCCCTTTTTCAAGTGGCAAAACTATTTGCTGGCCTTATAGCATTTTTACGATGAGAATAGCAAACACTTTCATTGTAAATGTGGTTGCAAAAGTGAATCAAAAGAAGACGACATGTTACCCTTCTAGATAGCACTTTATAATCACTTCACACTACTAATCATGTATTAAGCATTAACAAACACTTAACAAGTACAAACCTGATTCCAAAAAAGTTGGGACACTATACAAATTGCGGATAAAAATGGAATGTGGAAGTTTCACATTCCAATATTTTATTCAGAATACAACATAGATGACATAACAAAAGTTTAAACTGAGAAAATGTATAATTTTAAGGGAAAAATACATTTAAGTTTTAAAATTTCATGACAACATCTCAAAAAACTTGGGACAAGGCCATGTTTACCACTGTGTTACCTCTTCTTTTTATAACAGTTTGCAAACGTCTGGGGACTGAGGAGTCAAGTTGCTCAAGTTTAGGAAGTATAGAAATGTAATCCCATTCTAGTCTAAAATAGGCTTCTAGTTGCTCAACTTTCTTAGGTCTTCTTTGTCTCATGTTCCTCTTTATGATGCGATAAATGTTTTCTGTGAGTGAAACATCTGGACTGCAGGCTGGCCATTTCAGTACCCGGATGCTTTCTCTATGCACCCATGATGTTATAATTGATGCTGCATTTGGTCTGGTGTCATATTGGACAAGGCAAGGTCTTCCCTGAAAGAGGCGATGTCTGTATGGGAGCATATGTTGTTCTAGAACTTAAATATGCCTTTCAGCATTGATGGTGCCTTTCCAGATGTGTATGCTGCCCATGCTGCACGCACTCATGCGATCCCATACTATCAGAGACGCAGGATACTGAACTGAGCGCTGATAACAATTGATTGATTGGGTTGTCCTTGTCCTGTTTAGTCCGAATGACATTGTGCCCAGAGAAAATGGCTGCGCTTCTGGGCCATGTTTAGATATGGCTTCTTTTTTGACCTACAGAGTTTTAGCCTGCAATGGTGAATGGCATGGTGGACTGTGTTCATCGACAATATTTTCTGGAAGTATTCCTGAGCCCATGTTGTGATTTCATGTGATTTAATGTTGTGAGTTGCATTCCTGTATGTGATGCAGTGCCATCCAAGTATCCGAAGATCACGAGCATCCAGTAAGGTTTTTCAGCCTTGACTGTTTTACACAGAGATTGTTCCAGATTCTCTGAATCTTTGGATGATATTGTGCACTGTAGATGATGATAACTTTAAAATCTTTGCAATTTTTCTCTGAGAAAATCCTTTCAGATATTGCTCCACTATTTTTCACCGTGGCATTGGGGGAATTGGTGATCTTCTTCCCATCTTGACTTCTGAGAAACACTGCCAATCTGAGAGGCTCTTTTTACACCCAAACATGTTGCCAATTGACCTAATAAGTTGTAAATTGATCCTCCAGTGGTTCCTAATATGTACATTTAACTTTTCTGGCCTCTTTTTGCTACCTGTCCCAAATTTTTTGGAATGTGTAGCTCTCCAAGATCCAAGATGAGGCAATATTTGGCATGACATTTCAAAATATCTCACTTTCAATATTTGATATGTTATCTATACTCTATTGTGAATAAAATATAAATTTATGCGATTTGTAAATCACTGCATTCTATTTTTATTCACAATTTGTACAGTGTCCCAACTTATGGAATTGGGTTTGTAATTTATGCATTTAAAAAACGTTTATAAATGTAACATTAAATGCTTTATTCCTGGTTTATAAGCATCTATATAATATGCTTAATAACAATATTTTCATGCTCTATTGAGGATCAGTTAATTATTGTTAAATTAAACTTTTCACTATTTTAAAGCCAATTCGTTATTATTTGTTAGAGAACATGTTAATAAATGATTAATAATCTATTTAAAAGCACATTCATCCGTTGTATCATTCAAATATATAGTAACAGTTTCTGTGAGCTCATCTCAAAGCATTAACATTGACAATTTCTTTGACAAAATAGTTCTATGGTCTGGTTCCATCTGTGGTGTGCACTTTTTGTCGAATTAAAACTAAACGGAGCCTTTAAATATCATTTGTTTATGCTTAGTAAATGATTAGTAGTGTGTAGTCATTATAAAGTGCTACCCACGTCGGTAATGTATTTCTGTAGTAATGAGTTCCTCTCAAAACTGCTTGAGACACATGCAACAGACTTAGGTTTTTTAACAGCGAGACATAGAGAGAACTCTTTTTTTACAACACAAGCTGGACACACAGATAAGAAAGTGACGGCACTCCAAACACAGAAAGAGTGTGATATCTGAAATCTGAAGCCGGGAACCTTTTCAAGCATGGCTGGTGTGGGAGAAGGACGGTGGGCAGCGGATGGGCTTTCTTCAGAGCAAGGAATGGAGGGATTCGTCAGGGCGGATGAAAAGTGATCAGAAGAAAAGGTTGCTTGTTTTGGCTGCGTGTGTTTGTGTACACGTGTTTGCTCGTGTCGAGTGCTTTTCTGTGGATTGGATTTGATTAGCAGACAGTTTGAGTCACGGTTCTGAGTCATTAGATTCGTTTACCAGGCCTTCCATAAACACATGCTGTAAAAGGACCTTCATCTTCTGTCTGTTCATTTTTCTTTTCTTTTCTCTCATAGTTTTCATTATCAGAGCTCGCTTTCTCCTTTCTCTCTTTCTCCTCTCCCTCACTCTTCTCTCTTATATTTCCCTCTCTCTCTCCTTTTTTCTCTCTCATTTCTCTCTCTTTCTCCTACATTTCTCCTAAATCATGTTTGAATTTAACTATAGGCTGGACCATTCTTTGTAGACTACATAACTTTGCAAGTGGCACAAGGCTGGCAATATATTGTTCAAAAACATTTTTTTTGCTTCTTCAACTTTTTAATGTTGTTTTACACGACACTGAACTTATTTTTATTTCATGCAGCATACCTTGACAGTGGACACACGCACACACGCACACGCACACACACACACACAAACCGAACAAGAGATGGAGAAAATAGTACTAACCTACCTGCAAGGTTCTGTGCACAATATTGCAATGATATGAGCTTTTGGCTTAAGAGTCAAAGTCTTTTCACATATTGTTCAAACAAGAGTCTTGAGAAAACGATAATGGTATATTATAGCCTTAATAAAACATAGTATTTTGGATACTTAAGTACATCTTAAGGCAAATACTTTTGTACTTTTACTCAAGTACAATTTTGAAGGGAGCACTTTTACTTTTACTTGAGTAATACTTTATCTCATGTATCTCTACTTTTACTGAAGTACTAAGTTTGTCTCTCTTTACACTCTCTCCTCCACCTCTCTCCCTCTCCAATTTTCTCACTCTTGTTCTCTTTCTTCTTTATCGTTCTTTCTCTTTTGCCATTCTAGCACTTTCTTTCACTTCTCTCCTTTCTCTTTCTCTCATTCTCTCTTTCATTTCTCTCTCTTGTTATCTCTTCCTTTGTCCTTCACTCTCATTCTCTAATTTTATCTCTTGTTCTCTCTTTCTTTATCTCTCTTCTCCCTCTCTTTTCTCTATCTCATCCTTCTTTTCTCTCTTGTTCTCTCACACTGTCTTGTTCTCTCTCTTTCTTTCTCCTCTCTCTTGAATACATTGTGGGAGATGTTCCCTTAATGCTCTCCCATCATCGCTATGTGTTTTAGGTGTGAACATCGTTTAGCAGAGCATGAGCTGCCTTTACGTGAAAACTGGCATCATGCTGTTATATATAGCTCCTCACATTGTGATTTCTGTCTTTTTAAATCACATTGTGATTTTCTAGTAATTTTTATCACTTTTTTATAGTTTTTTTTCTTAAATTTCCTTAAGAAAATTGGAATTTAGATGGACACATCTCCTTAATTGTTCATCTCTTTGGTCCTTTTTTCTGGGATTGTAAGAGTTTGTGAGCAGTAGCATGTAAGACATCAGCATAATGTAAAGCAAAATCAAACTCTCAAAATCAATTCCTGGATGGCCGCAGCCCGACAGTTGTTTGTTTGAAGCCACTGGTGATTCTCTTGAAGCAGGGTTGGAATAAAAACCTGAAGGGGCTGCGGCCCTCCAGGAATTGAGTTTGAGACCTCTGTTGTAAAGCGACACTTTTCTCCAAAAGCAAAATGAAACATATTATTGTAATTTATATTTATATTTTTTTGTACAAATGTATACACCTCAAGTTTTCCTGGATTATATTTAGACAGCTATTTATTTTGTTTTAGAATTACATTCATTTTATATATGATCGTGAAAGGGACAAAAAAAAAAACAACTAAAGAATTTGACTTTGTGAATTTGTAAAGAAACAAGTTATTTTACTGTATTTCACTATATTAAACTGTATTTTGCTTTCAAATAAATTAAAACTGAAAATTAGAAACATAATTTTTTCTTAATGCAATCAACAGCTCACACAAACCAAACATTATTATGTATTTATTAAATAAAAAAATGTGAATGTTGATGTTGGGAAATTGTTGAATCTGTTTTGAGTTAGTGGATGTTTGTTATATTTATATTTGTTTTATTAAGAAACTATAAATACATATATACTTCTCTGGCTGAGACGTATTACTTATCAAATTTAAGTCTTCCAAAAATAAAGCATTTAAAATAACCTAAAAAAAAATTTCAAGCAACAGCATTCATGAAATGGAAAATCAGAAAAAGCCCTGCTAGTAGAACGCCCAACAAACGGTTTTTGTAAAATCAAATTGCCAGATGGAAGAATTTCTGGTGCTGGCATCACTAATTTTTATTGTTTTCATTCATCTGCTCATTTTCTCAAACCCATTGTTCCTAATTAAGGTTATGGGATACAAGCGGGTGTGTCTGAAATGCTCCGCTGATTGATGCTCAACCATCTCCAGTGTAGGTCATAAACACTCACACTGCAAAAAATGAAAAAAATGTAGGAAGAATTTTCTAATTTAAACCTTTTGGGTATAGATTACTTTGCTTATTTTGAGAAAATAACACATTTTCTTGAGGAGAAAAAAATTCTTATTCTGGTCATTTATTTTCTTGAATTAAGAAACTATGTGAAACAAGTTGCCGATTTCGCCACTGATCTTAAAACAAGAATCTTAAAACAATAATTTTTTACTCAACATATTCTTATTTCAAGAATGTTATCGATATTTTATTTTAAGAAATCAATTTTAAAAACTGGTAAAAACATGCATCTTGGAACAAGAAAAAAAATCTTAAATCTAGTTTTAGTCTAGATCAAGTAAAATATCTGAGAATGGAGTAAGAACATTTGATTTCTTGAAATAAGACTCAAATGTTTGTGAAAAGAAAAGAAGAAAAAGGATCTACAACATAAATAAATCATCAATACCACAAACATTAATACCCGTCCAGTTGTGATCTAACTTTGATGGAAGAGATCTGTACTTCAAAAAAAGCACTCTTGAAACAAGAAAAAAAAACTCAAATATAGATAAACTCTTCTTAGATCAAGCAAAAGATTCTGCTAATGGGGTAAGCAAATTTGAGTTGGCAAGAATTCTTAAAATTAGCAAAAACTTCTAGCTGGAAACACAAGCTGTTGGATCTTAAAAAAATACAAAAACTCTCAAAACAAGTCTTTCCAAGCTGTGAAAAATGCATTGAAACTAGAATATTCCAACTTGTATCTAGTCACTAGTGGTCTTAAAACTAGACAATCTGTCTTAAAACTAGAATGTTTTCTCTTTTAGTGTTATATAGCTTATCAGAAACAAATTAACTTGTCGGCACTGATAGCGTAGTGGTCAGAGCGCTGGCATGTGGACCTGCAACCTCTGGTGATGGGGGTTGAATCCAGCTCTGATCCTTCAGTGATCTTCTCCCCTGATCTCTACTAAGTGTTGTTCCTCTCTCCTATCCAAACTGTACTACCTAAAAATGCATCAATAGGCCTAAATGATATATACTTATTTTAACACAAAATTTTCTAAGTTAGTCTTAAATAAAAGAGAAAACATCCTAGTTTTAAGACAGATTGTCTAGTTTTAAGACCACTAGAGACTAGATACAAGTTGAAATATTCTAGTTTTTGTCTATTTATCAGCTAGAATTTTCTTCTAATTTTAAGAATTCTTGCCAAGTCAAATTTGCTTACCCCATTGGCAGATTTTTTTGCTTGATCTAGGAAGAGTTTAACTTTATTTAAGGCTTTTTTTTCTTGTTCCAAGAGTGCATTTTTTGCAGTGCAGCCAGATCAACCAAGCTCTAAGAGTTCATTCTTCTATTTTATTTATAAAACTGGCGACGTTTACATGGATTTTTAAAAAAGAAGAAAAAAAAAAGAATTACATTTTTATTAAAATCTATATATATTTATCCAGAGTTATTTTCTGGGATTTCTCAGATATAGAGCTCCTATTATACAAAAATATCTATTGGATTGAACAAAACATTGCGCTGTGAGTGCACCCATATCACACTATAAAAAGTTATTTTTTGACCTTGTACATAATGGAAACAATTTTAAATATGTTTTACAAATAAATATTATTTTGTGTTTTTACTTAAAAATGCCATGCTTAATCCAGTACATTACTGACAGTTTCTTTGTCATTTATTGTTATTAAAAAAAATACTTTTAGATACAATGTCCCAAGTAGTATTTACTCGGTGTTTGCCATATAATCAAATCGCAGCAAAAAACAGAACAATTCAAGTAAAATGTTAAAGCAAGTAAGCAAGTAAAACGTTAGCAAGTAAGATGTTACATCAAAATAACTTGAGTTAACATGTAAAAGCATTCAATGTAAAAGCATTATATAAGTAAATCAATCATACAAATAGTCAATACAGTTTGCTTGAACATTCCAAGTAAACTTGAGATTTGTGATTAAACTTTACTTGGGGATTTTTTTTGCCCAGCAACCTCAGTCTGAACAGCGAGGTCGCATTTTTCTGGGTTTTCATCATCGAGACCAACCTAAACACAGTTCCTCACAGAAACGAGTCTTAGCAAAAGATGTTCTTATCTTGAAATAGTTTCAAGAAGAAGCCCAAAGATGCATTTGAAGCTAAACGAAGTTGTGGCTGTTATTCTCTCCTGGGAGAATATCGTAATTTGTGTTGATTTCCTTCTCAATTTCTTTCTTAATACTGTTTAATACTAATAAAGTTAGCTGTGATGAAGTTTGCGCAAGAGTTGGAGGTAATGGCTTGGAAGATGCGTTTACACATCCATAGAGTACTCATTTACCACAGAGGTTGTTTAACTTTGTGTGCATATATATTCTCAAAGAACAAAGAACACAAACAGAGAGAGAGAGAGAGAGAGAGAGAGAGAGAGTAAGAGAGAGAGAGAGAGAGAGAGAGAGATCTTAATCTTCTTCTTCTTCTTCTTCTTTCGGCTGTTCCCAGTTTAGGGGTCGCCACAGCAAATCATCTGTTTCCACCTAACTCTGGCCTCAGTATCCTCTACTCTTGCACCAATTACCTTCATGTCCTCCTTCAGCACACCAATATAACTTGTCTTTGGCCTTCCTCTTGACCTCTTGCCTGGCAACTCCATCTCCAACATCCTTCTACCAATATAACTACTATCCATTCTCTGCACATGTCCAAACCATCTCAATCTGGCTTCTCTGACTTTGTCTCCAAAACAACCAACCTGAGCTGTTCCTCTGATGTGCTCGTTCCTAATCTTGTCCAACCTTGGTCACTCCTAAACTGAACCTCAACATCCTCATCTCTGCTACTTCCATCTCTGCCTCGTGTCTCTTCCTCACTGCTACAGTCTCTAACCCATACATCATAGCTGGTCTCACTACTGTTCTGTACACCTTTCCTTTGATTCTTGCTTACACTCTTCTGTCACACAACACCTCTGACACTTTTCTCCACCCACTCCAACCTGCCTGCACTCGCCTCTTCACCTCTTTTCCACACTCCCCGTCGCACTGGACTTCCCTCCCTCTCGTTCAAACACATGTATTCTGTCTAACTACGACTAACTTTCATTCCTCTTCTTTCTAGAGCAGACCTCCAACTTTCCAGGTGTCTCTCCACCTGCTCTCTACTCTCACTACAGATTACAATGTCATCTGCAAACATCATTGTCCATGAAGATTCCTGTCTGACCTCATCTGTCAACCTGTCCATCACCATAGCAAACAAGAAGGGACTCAAAGCAGATCCTTGATGTAGCCCCACCTCCACCTTGAACTCCTCCGTCTGACCTACAGCACATCTCACTGTTGTCATACTCCTCTCATACATATCCTGAACTACTCTGACGTACTTCTCTGCCACTTCTGACATCCTCATACAGGACCATAGCTCCTCTCTCGGCACCCTGTCATACGCTTTCTCTAAGTCCACAAAGACGCAGTGCAGCTCCTTCTGACAATCTCTGTACTTCTCCATTAGCATTCTCAGAGCAAAAATTGCATCAGTAGTGCTCTTCCTGGGCATGAAGCCATACTGCTGCTCGCAAATATCCACTTCCCTTCCTAGCCTAGCTTCCACTACTCTTTCCCAAAGTTTCATTGTGTGGCTCATCAACTTTATACCTCTGTAGTTGTTACAACTCTGCACATCACCCTTGTTCTTAAAGATTGGCACTAGGACACTTCTCCTCCATTCCTCAGGCATCTTCTCACTCTCTAGAATCCTGTTGAATAACCTAGATAGGAACTCCACTGCTGTCTCTCCTAGACACTTCCACACCTCCACAGGGATGTCATCTGGACCAACAGCCTTTCCACTCTTCATTCTCCTCAGAGCCTTCCTCACCTCATCCTTTCTAATCTTTTCAACTTCCTGCTCTACAATGTTCACCTCTTCCCCCCTTCTTTCCCTCTCATTCTCCTCATTCATCAACTCCTCAAAATACTCCTTCCATCTTCTCTGCACACTCTCCTCACTTGTTAGAACCCTTCCATCTCTATCTTTAATCACCCTTATCTGTTGCACATTCTTCCCATCTCTGTCTCGCTAATCTGTACAATTCCTTCTCACCTTCCCTCGTGCCTAACCTGGCATACAACTCATCATATGCCTTCTGTTTGGCCTTTGCCACCTCCCTCTTCACCCTGCGCTGTGATTCCTTGTAGTCCTGTCTACTTTCTTCAGTCTTTTTGATGTCCCACTTCTTTTTAGCTAGTCTCTTCCTCTGGATGATGTCCTATACTTCTTCATTCCACCACCATGTTTCCTTATCTTCTTTCCTTCTTCCTGCTGACACACCTTCCTACCTGTCTCCCTGATCACTTCTGCTGTAGTTTCCCCGTCCTCTGGAAGCTCTTCCTGACCACACAAAGCCTGTCTCAGCTTCTGTCTGAATTCCTCACAACCGGCTTCCTTTTTCAACTTCCACCACTAGGTCTTCTTTTCCATCTTTCCTCCCCTCTTCTTCCTGACCACCAGAAACATCCTACACATCACCATCCGATGCTGTCTGGCTAGACTCTCTCCTACCACTACTTTGCAGTCAGTGATTTCTCTCAGATTGGCTCGTCTACTTAGGATGTAGTCCACCTGCGTACTCCTACCACCACTCTTGTAGGTAACTCTATGTTCCTCCTTCTTCTGGAAATAAGTGTTAACTACAGCCATTTCCATCCTCTTGGCAAAGTCCACCACCATCTGTCCTTCTGGGTTCCTTTCCTTAACACCAAACCTGCCCATCACTTCCTCATCACCTCTGTTGCCCTCGTCAACATGACCGTTGAAGTCTGCTCCCACCACTACTCTCTCCCCTCTGGGAATACTCTCCATCACCTCATCTAACTCACTCCAGAATCTCTCCTTTTCTTCCAGCTTACAGCCTACTTGTGGAGCATAACCACTCACTACATTCAACATCACCCCTTCAATCTCTAACTTCAAACTGATCACCCTGTCAGACACTCTTTTCACCTCTAAAACATTCCTCACAAACTCCTCCTTCAGGATCACTCCTACCCCATTTCTCTTCCTATCCTCACCATAGTAAAACAGTTTGTATCCCCCTCCAATAATACGCGCTTTGCTACCCTTCCACCTTGTCTCCTGCACACACAGAATATCTACCTTCCTTCTCTCCATCATGTCCGCCAGCTCTCTACCTTTCCCGGTCATTGTACCAACGTTGAGAGTCCCTATTCTCAGACCTATACTCTTGCCTTTCCTCTTCTCTCGCTGCCTACGAATCCTTCTCCCTCCTCTCCTTCTTCGACCAACAGTAGTCCAATTTCCACCGGCACCCTGTAGGTCAACAGCAACAGAACGATCCGGTATGAAAATCGAATTGATGACTTGCATATTTGGTTTTGGCATGTTTTACGCCGGATGCCCTTCCTGACGCAACCCTCTCTATTTATCCGGGCTTGGGACCGGCACAGAAGTCACTGGCTTGAAACCCCTGTGGCTAGATTAGAGAGAGAGATCTTAATGAAGAGTTTTAATGAAGAGAAGGCACACTTTCCAAAATTCTGTCTTTCTCGCTAAAGCAACCCGAATTGTGAGCTTCATTATTGCTCAACACATCTGATGCTACACACAACTGTTGGCTCATTATATCATTAGAATATTTTTCCCATCTAAAGCAACCTGTGAAAGCCGCACTCCCACCAACACGCGAGAAACCAGAGCAAACCAGTACTGATTGTTACCAGCTTTTTATAGCTTTCACTTAAATACACGCAGCTGCTCGAATCTTGGGTTATTGCAGTTTGTAAGCAGAATGGACAGAGTTGTTTTTTTTTTTGGAAACCTATAGCGGAGCACACCCATGCTTGAAACACCTTATCCTGTCTCAGGTGAACTGGGATCTTTGAGTTGCGTGTGTTTTGTCCTACTTCCTGTGCAGCGGAACTGTGCGTTGCGACAAACGCTGACCCATTTGGTTTCTCTTTAAAGTAGAAGAGTCGGACAGAGTCTGTGTCAAAAAGCGCACTTTTTATATGTCGGATACAATTAGCTGCCGTTAATTCGGAGTTAAAATCCAGACACGAGAGTTACTGCGTAAAAGTGAGCTCATGCATGCGCACAGCAAGCTCTACATAACCAAAGAGCGCGCTCACAAGCAGTTTCTCTCAAGTGCGCGTTGCGCTTTGGTCGCTCGTCCTAGTTCTGGCACCGAGGCGAGTGTGTAGGAACCCTCCTCTCCTCTTCTCTGCTCTTCTCTTCTCTCCTCTCAGCGAGTTTCACGGGATGCCTTGCCATATGCTTCTCTCAGCCGCTGCGTTCGGGTTGTGGATGTAGGCGCTCGAGCGAGCGTTGGATACGGATGCTTCGCTGGCACGGCTTCGCGGGTGATGCTCGTAGCGCGTCCTCGATCTTTCCTCGGGACGTTTGACGAGGGGACATGTGAGGAAGGTTTAAAGAATGGCATGTAAACATGGTTTCTGCCAAGAAGGAGACGGTGACTGCGATGTGCCCCACTTCTATTTCTGCTCTCCTCTACTTTCTGTGCGTGGCAGCTTGGTGAGTTCCATCTGGATGTGAGCGTTACGCATGGCATCTTTTTTACGCCTCGAGGTTACACGCGACTTGTGCGTAGATTTGATTTGTGCGCGATGTTCAAGTGCTTCAGTTTGATCTGTGTTGTTTTTAGCTTAAAGAGAATATCTGGACAGATCCGAAAGGATGAGAAACTTTACCCGGAAAATTTCACCCGCATTCTGGATCGACTCCTGGATGGATACGACAACAGGCTCCGTCCTGGATTTGGGGGTAGGTGTCTTAATGTGTGTTCGTGTGCTTTAACGCGGAGATCTCTTTCGCTGGAGTCTGCTTTGCGCAGTTTGTTTGGTGAGGGCTGGTGTCCTCTTAGGGGAGACGGAGGTGGTAGCCAACTCCAAATGTCCTTTCGCTGCCCACACTCGTTCTCTGCTCTCCATGGATCTCCTGGATCGCGGCTGATAAGTCATTTAAGCGAGTTGGGTTTATGTAATAGCGCGGAGAAAGCCGCTTAACGCTCATTTAAAGTCGGAAAAGTGCAGATGTACATTTGTGCGCGTAAACCGCTCACTCTTCAGACTTTAATCTGCGAAGGAAAACGCTGCTCTTATTTACAGTTTCAGTGAACAGAGGCTATGGGTCACTTTCACTTGCTTCCTAAATGTGTTTATTTGAACACGCAACGTGTCCTGCATTTTGGAGTCATTATGTGGTTTAGGCTGTTCGCCTAAATCAAATTTTATCTAATTCTTTAGCTAATGCTTTTTTTTTAGAAAGTAGGTTTTACACACACACACACACACGCACACACACACACACACACACACATATATATATATATATATATATATATATATATATATATATATATATATATATATATATATATATATATATATATATATATATATATATATATATAATTTTTCTACATTTTAGTTAGTTTATTTGTTTGCCAATGCAACTAAATTGGATTAAAACAACTATACATATATAACTTTTCAAGTTCGTATATTTTTTATGATTACAGTTGTTGTCAAAGTATTACAAAGAGGCAGCATGTACCTGCTCCACCTATTGGCAGCACAAGGACATTGTAAAAAGAAATTCGTTTGAAGAAACATTTGAGATTCCTTTTCTTTTGCAAGGACTTTTCCCAGTTTCCTAAAAGTGAAAACAGCATTGATTATGTGTTATTTTTGCAGACATTTCTGTATTTTATAATGTTAAAAATACAACTCACTATTAATGCTTTGGAACGTAACCTCTAGGGGAGACCAAACCTCCTCGGAGGTGCTCCTGAGCTTCACAGATAGTGCATAACTCACTAGGAGCACTGGTAAGGGAGGTGTGGACGATATATGGTTAACAAAATTTTAAGTATGATAGTTTCCTGATGCTGGCGTCACGGTGGCGCAGTGGGTAGCACGGTCGTCTCACAGCAAGAAGGTCACTGGTTCTAGGCTCGGCTGGGGCAGGTGGCATTTCTGTGTGGAGTTTGCATGTTCTCCCCGTGATCGTGTGGGTTTGCTCCGGTTTCCCCACAAGTCCAAAGACATGCGGTATAAGTTAATTGAGTAAGAACGATTGTCCATAGTGTTGAGGTGTGAATGTTTCCCAGCGATGGGTTGCGCCTGGAAGGGCATCCGCTGCGTAAAACAGAGTTGACGGTTCACTCCGCTGTGGTGACCCCGAAAGGGAAGAAAGCCGACATGAAGATGAATGAATGAAAGTTTCCTGATGTGCAATGTTTTAGAAGAAATAAAACAAATCAAGTGGTAAATGTTTGACGTGCTTCGCGTTCCTCCAGGGAGCTAGTACAGATAAAATCCTAACCATTGTTATAAACCATTTTTTTCATAGCCTACTTAACTAATATTTTTAAGATATTCCATGGGTAATGTTTGCATGTTTTGTTGATGGGCTCAGAGTAGCTTAGGACCCACAATTATTTTCTTTCAGGGGCCCAAAATAGTAGCAGCGCTCCTTTCCACTACATCACATGAGAGATGAGGTTTTAACTTATTTAAATGTGAATAAAACTCAACACAGACAATCTCCGAATGCAACACAAGATTCAAAATATGGATGACACCCTATAAATTCCAAAAACTAACAGATTCTGTAAAATGAATCATGCATTTGTACTATATTTTTATGAATTTTTCTACAGTGTATGTACAGTAGGTTTGATTAAGATAGTTTTAAAAATAAAAGTAATATAAGGTAAAAAAATATTAGGTCCAGGTTGGTGTTTCGTGGCTTATTTAGTTACAAAATTAAGAAATATCAGTTTCCCTTACTAGGAAACTGATGCCTCGATGAAGTGACTGGATGCAATTCAGACTTTGAACACTCTTGATCCTCATTCGACATTTCAAAATGTCGGTGAAAACCCAGAGGTAAATTCTAAACTTAGACACAAACAGCATCTTTTTAAAGAGACGCAATGACGAGAAGACTGCAACAGACTTTCAGGTTTATTTTGATGAGCACAGATGAAGGAACAGCCGTGACGCAGAACCATACCAAAAACTGAACCCTCCTGTTAGTAATTTGTCTGGTGTCTTATCAGTGCTTTCCATAGCATTTCTGATCAAAGTATCCCAAGCTGATACCGCGTACATGTTTCCTTACATTTGGTCTATCTGATGAGGTCAAAAGAACATTATGCTCTGAAAGTATTGTTACAGAGAGTCAGTCGATGTTTTCATTAATCAAATCATTAATAAAATGTTCAAAAAATGCCTTATTAAGTTAGTTAATTGAAAATCCCACACTTACCTCAATATTCTTAGTAAGTCTTGTTGTCTAGGTTAGATTTATATGATAATGACCTTCTGTACCTGCTGAGGGTGTCAGCAGATGGACTCTGTCTCCTACATCACATGGTAGTTTTAACTTATTTGAACATCAATACAACTCGTTTGACTATCCCAGAATGCATTGCAAGTCACAAAATATGGATAAAACCCTGTAAATACAAAAACTGACAGATGCTGTAAAATGAATCAGGTGTTTGTTTTTTATTTTTATTGAGTTTTTAACAGTGTATGGTTTAATCAAGCTAGTTTTAAAATAAAAAAGATAACCATGCACATATTCAACATATATGATGTGCATTTGTTAATTCCCATTGTTGGTATTTTAAGGTCACTTCTAAATTTTAAAGCAACCCAAGAACACTTTTATATAGAGAAAAAGCAATTGGGTAAGTAATAAAGATAATAAATAAATACTTTGACAGCTAATTTAATCATGAACTCGAGGTCTGATAATTCTGTTCATTTGAACAGAAGTTGAACTCAGGTTCCCATGATGCAAATTTCATGCATTTTTAACAATGTTACTAAGAGTTTGTAGAGCATAATGCTTTCACGATCATTAGTGCATGAAAATGATCCAAAATCAAATAGAATATTAGTACAGCCTAACGTGTGATGCATTAATCGTCGTATAATTTTGACTAATGACTAATTGATTAAAGTTACAAGAAAAACATCACAGCACAGCCTGCTCTGTGGTCATCTTTATGTATTTTTTTAGCCATAGATAGATAACAAGACAAGAGACAGAGTCTCTATGAGAAAAGTGGGATGTGTTTGGAGCTTGGGGAAGGTTTTTATGTAACTTCAGTGAAGAGGCTGAGAGCAGATCCGTACTCCTACCTCCCCATGAAGCGTGTGAAGAGCCCTCCATCAGCTCTCAGAGAGACGCTGCCGGTCAGAGGTCGAGGAGGATCGCACGGTTTAACCTTGCTGGGAATTGTAGTGCTTCAGATGAAGGATATCAGGGCTCAGACGCGTCCCATTATTGGATTTGTTCCATCACTTAACTGAGGGTTGCGGTCGGAACAAAGGCATGGTTTAGGATATGAAGGTGTGTTTTGTGTTTTAGCATGCAAAACTGCACAAACACTCTGAGCGATGTCTTTTTTGTTTGCTTTTTGATGGTGTGCAAGTTGGGACATGGTTGAGTTTTGACTTAAGGTAAAACTTTAGAATACTCTTCCTAAGTTAACACATAACTATGAGACAAGAAAAAACAAAAAAAGTGTTGTTTTATAGTTGCTTCTTGCTTTTCCATGTGAAAAATCTTTTTGAACAACCTCTCCATGTTGAGGACGCTTTTGAGTTGGGATCCATGACATAAATTAACAGATGTAAATAAATGTGAATTGAGCATAAAGATTGGAATTTTGTGCTACAAAAAATTGGATGAAGATCTGCTTTATGACCACTCGTGAAAGCAAACCAACATCGAGTAAAACAATGCACACGATCAGATATGAAAACATCTGAAACAGGTCATATACGGACAATGGATTAAAAAGTCTGGTAACACTGGAATAATCTACCATAGTTAATACAATACTGCAGGACTAGCAGGAAAATATCTAGTAACTAGGGTCAACTAGTTAGATAGGTGACCCTAGTTATATGTATGTATGACATGATGGTTTGGTCAGCTTTTGTTTAATTAAAAAAATTGTGTGCTATTACCTTTCACTTCAATGACGACCAAATTCGCTGATCACATGTTAATTTTGCTGTAACCACTCTGTGTCCTCTAATAGCAGTAATGTTAAGTGTAGTCTTACTTAGTCGTCTTACATTTGGCTGAATATTTTGTGGTGTTGCTGAACTCACAGATGTTTTCCTATGAAGACATGTCAGAATTTTGACAAAAAAGTGTCTTGTTAAAAACAGTTTTGTCTCTCAAGGTGATGCAATTGTAGGAGAAAAGTGATATTTTAGCATGCACTGAAGTGAGTATGATTGTTGCTGGCTTTATTCTTTTATGCTGGATTCATGGCCATCAACGCCGAGAGGTGTGTTTAATGACAGATAATCCATTTTCTTGTATTTGACTGAAGGCACTTCATTCTCGAGTGATTCACTCAAGCATCTATCAGCGATATGAGAGTTCAGCTCATGAGTTCAGCCAATGAGAGCACTTCGATAATCAGCTCTGAGAGCCTCTGTCTGTCTCCCATAACACGTCGTCCATAATTTCGATTTTCCATTGTTTACTCTATTAAAAATCAGCATGCTCCACTAACAACGAATGATATATTTATTCTTTTTTTTTTTTTATAAATCTTGTAATCTTTTGTAATTAAAAAATTAGCCTTGAGTTTTTTACTTCACTGTGAGAAATGCCAAAGTTATTTATTTTTTTATGGCAAACTAAGCACACTCTACTTTTTATAGAGTTAAAATCACTCTCCAACGTTTCAAAGTTTGTGAATTTTCAACCATTATCTCTCTGGCGATAGCTCTTTTAGATTATCTTAGCATAGATCATAGACTCTTATTAGAGCAGAATCTTTTTTACCGAAGACAATATCAAAATTATCAATTTTGAAATATATGATTTTCCTAAATCAGTGTGGTATCACTGTGCCCGCTGCCTCTCTGTTACTGTTGTAAAGCTCCTAGATCAGGGATAACGTCTAAGGTTATGTAGGTAACCAAGGTTCCCTGAGGGAACGAGACGCTGCGTCCAACGCTATGGGGAACGCTTGCTGCGTTTCCGGCTCTGAACTATGTGTCTAATCTCGTCCAATCGACAGGTGTGACGTCATCCGAGCGTGACGTCGCATCCGGAAGGGTGCAGTATAAAGGAGGACGCGATGGAGACGACAACCAGCTTTGAAGCCAGTAAGCGCCGTCAGGACGTGGGCGGAGTGGCCTGGGGACGCAGCGTCTCGTTCCCTCAGAGAACCTTGGTTACCTACGTAACCTGAGACGTTCCCTTTCAGGAACTCGAGCTGCGTCCAACGCTATGGCGAACGAGTGTCAAAACACGCCATGCAGCCCCGGATTGATCTTATGTGACAGCCGAATGAAGGACTGCCGAAGCCGGGGTGTCATCAAGGTCCAAACTATAGGACCGGACGAAAGTCAAAGGCGTGGACCATCCCGCTGCGTTACATATCTCCAGCATAGAAATGCCGGATGAAAGGGCCTTAGAAGCCGCCATACCTGTAATAGAATGCGCTCTGACCCCAAAGGGGGCCGGGAGACCAGAGGCTGCATATGCCGAGGCGATAGCGTCCACAATCCATCTGCTCACCGTCTGCGTGTTAGCAGGAGAGCCCTTTCTGTGTGGACCATAGCACACAAAGAGCTGATCCGAGCTCTGAAACTGAGCCGTGCGGCGGACATACAGGTCCAGGGCCCGCACCGGACAGATGTTATGCAGGAGCTCCAGCACCGAGGACTCAAAAGGAGGAGGAAAGAACGCCCGTAACCTGACCGTGCCCGGGGTGACGGAAGGCACCTTCGGGACATAGCCCGGTTTAGGGTGTAGCGATACGCTAACCATCCCAGGGGAAAATTCAAGGCACGAGGGAGCCACAGAAAGTGCATGCAAGTCCCCTGCCCGTTTAAGGGAAGTGATGGCAAGTAAAAATGCTGTCTTAATAGACAGAAAGCGCAAGGACACCTCACCCAAGGGTTCGAATGGAGGCCTCTTCAGGGCCTCCAAAACGATAGCCAGGTCCCATGCAGGGACTCTAGGATGGACCAGGGGCCTCAGCCGCCTGGCACCGCGAAGAAAACGAGATATAAGGGGGGACCTGCCCAAGGGAAGCCCATCAATGGGGGCGTGGCAGGCCGTAATGGCCGATACATATACCTTAATGGTAGACGGCGAAAGCCCCTTGGCGAACAGGGCCTGTAGGAAGTCCAGTACTGACCCGAACGGGCAACGAGCTGGATCCAGGGTGTGTGGAAAAAGGCCGAAAACCGTCGCCATCTCGCGGCGTAAGATCTCCTCGTAGAGGGAGCCCTGGAGTGGAGAATGGTCTCAACGACCTCAGCCAAAAGACCTGACTCTAGGAGCTGTGCCCCCTCAGGGGCCACAGACACAGCCTTCATAACTCCGGACGGGGATGGACCACCGTCCCCTCGTGTTGAGAGAGAAGATCCCACCTGGTCGGGATCTCCCATTGTACGCCATCCAGGAAGGCCAACAGGTCCGCAAACCAAGGTCTCCCTGGCCACCGAGGGGCCAAAAGGAGGAAGGATAGGCCCTCTAGATGTACCCTCTCCAGGACTCCTGGAAGCAGAGCTACTGGGGGAAAAGCATACAGGGGAAGCCTCGGCCACTCCTGTGCCATGGCATCTATCCCCAGAGGTGAGGGAGGATAGAGAGAACCAGAGGGGACAGTGCGAGGTCTCCCGAGTCGCAAAAAGGTCCACCTGAGCTCTGTAATACCTCTCCCAGATCAACTCCACGGTCTCCGGGTGGAGACGCCATTCCCCAGGTGTCGGTCCCAGGCGCGACAATGCATCTGCCTCCACGTTCAACCGGCCCGGAATATAAGATGCTCGAAGGGAGCAGAGCTTGTCTTGGGCCCACAGGAGGACACGACCGGCCAATCTGCACAGCCGTTGCGATCGTAGTCCCCCTTGACGGTTGATGTAGGCCACCACGGACATATTGTCTGAGCGTACCAGCACGTGGAGACCTCTGATCTCTGGCAGGAAGTGCAGAAGAGCACGAAATACGGCCAGCACCTCCAGGCAGTTGATGTGCCATGAGAGATGGGGCCGGTCCCACCGACCATGGGTTGAGCGGTTCCCGAGCACCGCCCCCCAACCCGTGCGAGACGCGTCCGTGGTGATAGTCATCCGACAGTAAGGCGTCCCCAATACGGGTCCCTGGGACAGGAACACAGGGTCCCTCCAATGAGAAAGGGCCCACAGGGCCTGACTTGTGGTCCTGATAAGACGGAGCGGATTGCCCCTGGGAGAGAACCCTGCACTCCTCAGCCACCACTGAAGGGGCCTCATATGGAGAAGTCCAAGCGGAAGAATCGTCGCCGCGGATGCCATAAGGCCAAGCAGTCGTTGAAACTGCCATACCGACAGTGAATGGCTTAGCCTCGCCCTCCTGGCCGCGTGTAGGATCACAGACACCACACCTAAAAAGGTGGACCTCTGGGTAGGGACCAGCACACTCTTTTGGGGGTTTATTCGAAAACCCAGCACCTTCATGTGAGCGTGAACGACATCTCAATGCCGATCTGCCTCTGAGCGAGCCAACACCAACCAATCGTCGATGTAGTTGAGGATGCGGATACCTTGAAGCCTCAATGGGGCCAGGGCCGCGTCCACACACTTGGTGAAGGTCCTGGGCGAGAGCGAAAGGCCGAAAGGAAGTACTCGGAACTGATAAGCCGTGCTCCCTACGGCGAACAGAAGAAACTTCCTGTGAGAAGGACAAATGGGGACGTGAAAGTAGGCATCTTTAAGGTCGATGGAGACGAACCAATTGCCGTACTTGATCTGCGCCGTGACCTGTTTTAAGGTAAGTATCTTGAACGGCAACCTCATTATGCGACGGTTCAAGAGGCTTAGGTCGAGAATGGGGCCCAGGCCCCCGTCCTTGTTTGGAACCAGGAAGTAGCGACTGTAAAATCCGGAGTTCCGGTCGTGCAGAGGAACCATCTCGATGGCCCCTTTGCAGAGCAGTGTGGCCACTTCCTGGTCCATGACCAGAGCTTGCGAGGGATCCACAATAGTAGGCAAAATCCCGGCGAACCGGATCGAAACTGGATCCTGTAACCCAGTTTCACGACTCGCAAGACCCACTGGGAGACGCCTGGGAGGCTGGACCAAGCCTCCATGTAGCAGCTCAGGGGAGCCAACCTCTCGAGGCCGGCCTCTGGTAACTGGCGGGTGGTGGCTCCTGAGACGGGCACGGGTTTCCATGGAAGCCCTATAGCCCCGGCCACCGAGAGCCTGGGTGGACGCAGGGGCAAGATACACGCTCCCTGAAGCACCGAGGGTGGCAGGGTAAGCGGAATAATAGTTGGGGGGTCGCCGGCGGAGGATCGCTGACCATCTTGGCGTGCGTCGCTCCAAGAAACTGGGGACTCCCCCAGCCCTCAGCCCGCTTACGGAAAATGACGGTCCTCAGATCCGCCACTTCCTTGGGCTGGGTCTTGTGTCGCCGCCCCTCGAGAGGGGCACGGGCAGCGACACTCTGCTTCTGGGCCCCCCTGTGCCCAGAAGCACCAGCCTTAGGGGTCTGCTCCCGCCCGGCAGAACTCCCAGGGTGACGGCGGCGGGGAAGAAACCTCTGGAAGGCCGCGGACTGGGTCCGGGCCTCCTGGAACCTGCCGACTACTGCCACAACAGCATCGCCAAACAGGCCCGAGGTAACCACTGGGGCGTCGAGGAGGAATAACCTGTTGTTCTCATTTAGTTCGGAGAATGTCAGCCATAGGTGGCGATCCACGACCAACATGGCAGCCATTGACCTCCCCAACGCGCGAGCAGTCTCCTTTGTGGCGCGGAGGGCGAGATCTGATGCCTTTCTCAGCTCCGCCACCACCGGGGAATCCCCCAGGAGCTCGGCCTGGTATGCCTGCAACAACGCCATGGTGTGCAGGCAACCGCCAGCCTGCCCGGCTGTAGAATAAGCCTTCCCCACTAAGGCCGAGGTGGCTCTAAGCGGCCTGGTGGGGAGCGCCGGGGCCTTCAGGAACGATGCCGTGCCAGGGGAGAGATAGCTCACAAGCATCTGCTCCACCTTCGGGATCGTTCCGTAACCTCGCTCCTGCAACCCCTGGATGTTAGCGTAATAGTGAACATCGGGGGAAAACAGGCGGGCCGAGTAGGGGCAATTCCAAGACCTGGACACCTCAGTGTGCAGGTCTGGAAAAAACAGTAGGCCCTGGCATGGAGGTTGCGACCGAGGGCGCAGATAGCATTCGTCCAGTTTGCTCTCTGGACGAGGACCCTGTGCTTCTGCTGGCCAAGAGATATCCAATCTCTCCACCGCATGAGTCACAACCTCCAGCAGCTCCTCAAACTGGAGCGGCTGTGCCGGATCAAGCACAGCGGCTACCAGTGGAGGGATTGACTCGACATCAACCTCCTCAGAGAAAGACAGGAGTAATCCCTCGTCCATTGCGTGGGGGGAAGTCGTCGCGGGTGAGGTCGGCGATAAGGCTAGGCCTGTCCCCGTACCCTCCGCTAGCTCCACTAGCGAGCCCCAGGACCGAAGCGGCTGCTCTGCCTCGCCAAAAGCAGCGGCACAGCTCCCAGAGCTGCGGGGGAGAACATTTTCCTCAAAAAATGCTCTCCGAGAGCGCTTCGGCATGCGCTCACAATGCTCACAGCCGACTCCCTCGAGAGCCGACTGGGCATGATCCACTCCCAAACATAACAAACAGAGCGCGTGAGAATCCTCGCCCGAAAGAAACCGCGGGCAGGGAGGGAAACACGGCCTGAACGTATGTTTCGCTTTTGAGGAGCGCTTCATTTTCATTCATACACAACTTTAGCCACCCGTAATTTGAAAGACACATAAACAGCGCTTACTGAAAGCAGAAAAGCTGGTTGTCGTCTCCATCGCTTCCTCCTTTATACTGCACCCTTCCGGGTGCGACGTCACGCTCGGATAACGTCACAGCTGTCGATTGGACGAGATTAGACACATAGTTCAGAGCCGGAAAGGCAGCACGCGTTCCCCATAAAATGCAGAGTACAAATTCCGGGTATGGGTCACTCCATACTGGTCACTTTCACTTTTTAACCCAGCCGGTGAATATGTTGGGTAATTTTTTGGGTTATTTTATTTTGGCATCTCTAAACCAACCGCTGGACTGATTTTTGTAGCAGAATTAAACCACCCACTGGGTAATATTGTTATAATTCACCCACTGGGTATATTGTTATAACCCACCCACTGGGTTTATGTGACGGTTGAAACCACACCTGCCTCAACATCTTCACTTGAATTCCCCTCAGACGAACAAGGAGTAGTGTTTGTTTTCTCTAAAAAAACGACATGATGCTAATATGAGTGGTTTGTGATTCAAAAACCATCTAAGGATCCTGTAATCACTTTTCTGTCGTCAGTCATTACAGTCAGTGAGTTTATAACCTGTTTTTACTGAGAGGCTTAGGTTACATTCATTCTATTACTTCTTGGCCACCAGACGAGTCTGCGCCTCAAATAAATCACATGACTGAAAACAACCTGTTGCTTGAGTCTTATAAGTACAACTTTAATTTCTCACATAAACCTGCACATGCCATTTGCTGCTGCTAAAAGATATTGAGAACAGCAACTGAAAGTTCCTACCTCATTTTCTGATTGTTTAAGTTCACATGTTGAGAGCTGTCCATCTTCTTCTTATGTTTTAGACCTTCATTATCTCGAGCTGTGTGTCTTGGAACTTTTGCAGACTGGTGTATGGACTTCCAGTGATTGAATCACCCTGCATATTGTCAAGCTGAATGCATCCCGTAAAATTAGATCTTATATGCAATTCCGTTTCTTTTGATGAAATAAATGAAATAATTGTTATGGAATTTAAATGTTATTGAATTGTATCAACATGTATTACTTTTATGTAGTTTTTTAAAATTAATAAATCTTTACTTTTTGACAATTTGTGTCTAATCATTGTTAATATGATTGTCATGGTGAATATAATCGTTATTGTTATTATTGAAATATATTTTATAAAAAATAAAAATAACCCAGCATGTTGGGTCATAAATGTAACCCTAAGTGCTGGGTTAAAGTAAACCAGTGCTGGGTCAAATATGGACCAACCTAGTGTTGGGTTATTTTAACCCAGCCTAAAACAAAACATTACTCAACCCAGCGCTGGGTTAACATAACCCACCGCTAGGTTGGTCCATTTTTGACCCAGCACTGGGTTACCAAAATAACCCAAATTGGCATATACAACCCAAAAGCATAGCAGTGGGAGGTATTAAATGTGGTCATGTATGGCTGTTCCTTTAAAAAAAAGCATGTAAAATCGTTTAGCATTTCCCTCATTGATTTAAAACCAGTAAACAGCGTTGGTCTGTTTTAGAGAGAAATTAGCCAAAACATGCTGCTTACATGACCCTCCATCTGATCGTTGCAGCATCAGAAACATCCACTGATTTTATACCTAAATTCATTAAACCTTACTATAGGGTCTTACCCTATAGTAAGGTTAATAAAATAATTTGAATATTCCTTGTTATCAGAAAAAATAAGTCTTTTGAAAATAAAGTTTTCCTAAAGACGAATTCAATACTAACTATATGTTTGTTTTTGTCCAGGTCCGGTGACAGAAGTTAAAACGGACATCTATGTCACAAGTTTTGGTCCGGTTTCTGATGTGGAGATGGTGAGTTTGGTTTCTGTGTGCTGTTTGTGTGTGTTTGCGCGCGTGTGAGTGCGTGCATGCGTGTGCGTGTGTGTTCATGAGCACAAGACGTTGTTATGTAAGATGTCACTTCTCTCCGCTGAGATTTTAATAAAATAAATAACTTCAGCAACATGCCACTCAGATCAAAATGAGGTGCTGTTATCTGCTTACGCAGACTGAATCAAGCATTGTGTGTGTGGCTGAAAGAGATTCAAAGAAATCTGATTAACTCAACAGTTCCAGCTGGGGTTTCCCACTAAAATAGAACAATCTTTTAACTTCTGTAAAATTAAAAATGAGCAGTGCATTATTATAATGGATTTACTCTTGATTTTTGAACTGCTGTTTGTCCCGAGTAATCACTGAAAATCACGTAGGGAGCCAGTTTTCAAACGTCATTGCCCAGTGCATGCTCCCATTAAGTGCTCAGTTTTCCAGTGTAGGAATGCTAGGAAACCACTTGTTTCTTTGTTTAATATTTTTAAAAACAAGGCAAATATTACAACGAGATCAGAGACAACCAGGTTGAGATAGAGATCAGAGCGAGCCAATGAGAGACAGCCGAGACTGAGTTGAGACTGAAACCAGGCACAGCCAAGACCAAACAAAGATCGGCTAACCAGACCGAGACCAGAGACAACCAAAATTAGATCAGGATTAGAGACACTGAGACAAAACCAAGACCAGAGAAAATCAAGACCAAGTCTAGACCAAGATCAGAGACAACTGAGACCAAACCGAAAACCGAGACAGCCAAGATTCAGTTGAGGCCAAGATCAAATTCAGCCGAGGCCAAGTTGAGACATTGCTTCCTACAAATATAGGTAAACAATTTGTTGCTGTGTTTCTTAAGGAGTACACTATGGACGTGTTCTTCCGCCAGACATGGGTTGACAGGCGGCTGAGGTACGAAGGCCCTGTGGAAATCCTTCGGTTAAATAACCTGATGGTAACCAAAGTCTGGACACCGGATACCTTCTTCAGGAACGGCAAGAGATCAGTGGCTCACAACATGACGGCGCCCAACAGACTTTTCCGGATCATGAAGAACGGCACAATCCTCTACACAATGAGGTAATGATGAGAACATGAGAGTACAATCAAATCTTGGAATTCATTCAAGTCTGTTCTAATGAAGGACAACGAAGCGTAGCAGTCAGAAATATATTGGCTTACTCTTTATATTCTTCTATACAATGACTATCAACAACCATTTGTTAAAAGACATAATCTTTAGTGTTTTGAAAGGGAAAAGAATAATTCTAGAATCCGTGTCAGCATCAATCGTAAAAAAAACATGACTTTAACAAATCAGACCAAAATCTTTTGATAACTGATTTCATTTATTTCTTTTGACAACAGATTTTTCAATTTTTTTCACATTAATTGTATAAAATAAAACTCTATTTCTAAAGCAGCACACTATAACATTGTCAAATAATGTTTGTTCTGTCTTTGTGTTGTGTTTTGTAGTATAAGTTTTTGTTACAGGAAGTCACTTCCTTATCTGTGTCCATGTCAATTCCTGTTGCAGCCACATCACCCCTGTGTCAATGCCAACTTTATAAAACATGAATAGTGATTTCCCTTCAAAGGTTTTTGGCAAAGTTAAAAGAGGCTCAGAGTGGGTTTAGACAGTACTCGAAAATGATTCTAATTGGCTGGAGGTTTAAATTTTAAACAAACCCTCAGAGGGTTCATGAAGGTCAAAACTAGTGATTTGAATCAGCAAACCTAATAGACTCAGGGGTGGAAACAATTTTGTTAGCTCCAAAGTAGGTACGTTATAACATTGGAGTGAATGAGGACTTTCTCCCTCCTGTAGTCTGCCTCAAGCAGCCGGGCAAGGTACTACAGTTTAATTACTTCCTGTTTTGCATTGAGAGGGAAAACAGGAGGTCCTTGTTTTGTCTCGCCTCCTCATCAACTTCATCAACCTTCACTTTTACAACTCTGCCACTCAACCATACCATTATCTTATATTGTCTTGGTCCACTTGTTGCTTATGCTTAACAACTTTTATTGGTAATGTTTATTTATGATGAACTTCAACACAACAAAGGTGAACCAAAGTGCTTTGTCTATAAAAGCTTTGTCTTTAATTGCAATTAAGTCGAGTCAGAGTTGCTCAGAGACTGATTCTGATTGCTGGAGAATTATTTTATTGAATTTATTCTTTGTGGAGTAAGGAACTGGAACCATGTTTTCACTTGGGCCCATGAGTGCTGGACGACTCTTGAGCTTCTCTGGAGAGCTTAACTCAAACCTCGACTAATTTTTTCTAACAGCAGGCTAGAAGCTCAGAAGCTCCATAAGCTGCTCCGGTTGCGTCACATAGTGGAAAGGTTTGGTGTGAGCAAGTCACTAAGTTAATTATTTGGGAATCGCAACTAAATCCAGAAAAAACTAAATGCATATTATAAGAAATCAAAAGCTTTTTTTTAACCTTGCATGTGTGCCAACCTGTTACTGGATATAAATAAAATAAAGAACCTTTCAAAATCACAATAGAGGCACTTTAAAGTATGCTATTAACATGCTTCTTAGCATCACATTTGGCGTTTTTTATGACACACCATTTATATACATTTTGGGCACAAGTTGTGAAAAGAAAAGCAAGAAATAAGTGTAATATTAAGTGTAATTTTTTTTGTAAATTTCAGTGGCCTTATGAGGCCTAAACTTATAAAATAGAAATAATTGGTGAATAATGTATTTATATTTTTTAAAGACCAGACCTGACTAATTACTTCGAAATTAAGAAAAAGCTTTCAGTAGAAAATAATGAAAAAATAAATGCTTAAATGTGATTTCATTGTGATTGATTTCTATTAGGATAGCACTGTAGATGCTTTAAAAAAATCTTCAGTGTTTATCTGATGAAAGAGAAATATTTGATAACAGAAAGATTTTTTGCTAATCAATTTTAAAGAATTGCTGTCTGATTATTGACTTCCCTACTTCTTGTGACTTCGATACTTGAACTTATTACTTGTCAGCAGTATTTGCGAAGGATCCATTTTCTCCATTCAGCCGAAATATAAAGGAAAGGCCCATTCTACACACCATGAGGAACTGCATGCTTCCGTTTCTGCTGAAAAGGCTTTGGCAAGCTGTTTTGCCAGTGGGTGACCATTGCTTTGCCAAGTCGGATGTGTTGCTGGATCCTCTCCTGTTGGTCCTCCAGCAACATTTGGGCTCAGTGGATAATGGATGTAACAGCCTCAGACCTGACCTGAAGGCTAATCCCAGAATGCTTGTTAAATTGATAAAACATTGTTCCAGAGCCTAGAAGCATATTGATCTAGGGTCAAATCTGACACAGTTAAAGGACTTTTAACAGATCTTTAAATGTAAATCGATCACAGAGACTGAGCCTAAACATCTTCATTTTTTTCGTTCACTCTTGATGCATGCTTATTAGAACAAGCCAGAGTCACTCATCATATGGGTACAATTGGAAGTTGGATTGTTTGTCAGTGTTTTGTAGAACTTGTAAGTTATATTTCTAAAAGTTTTAGTTTGAGTTTTAACCTCTTTCAGACCTGATTAATTCTCTCAACAACAGAAGAATGTGGCCTTATTTGTTTCCTTATTTAACATTTTGGTACATTTTAGTTGATATGAGACCTAGATTGATAACATAGAACTTATTTGTGAATAATGTATGTATAATTTTATTTTAAAAGATCAGACCTGACTAAGTTTGAAAATCAAGATTTAAAACTAAGAGAAATTCTTCTGTATGAAAAAAGAAAACAACTGCTGAAACATCATGTTCATTGTGATTGATGCAGGATCTGAAAGAGTTAAAGCATAAACAATAGAACAATCCACCGCATACGTTTAAAACATTGTTAAAAACTAGAAAAGGGAAAACAAATACTTTTTTCATGTAAAAATGGTCTTAAATTTGTTTTAGTGGAGATTCCTCAGAAAGCAGAAGGGTAGTTTTATATCATTGTCAAAACCATTTTTTTAATTTGCTGACTGCCATCCATCCATTTTCATGACGGCTTTCTTCCCTTTCGGGGTCGCCACAGCGGAATGAACCACCAACTCCTCTGGCACATGTTTTACGCAGCAGATGCCCTTCCAGCCGCAAGCCATCACTGGGAATGACTGCATAGTGTATAAACCACAGGGCTTTAGACAGATGCGCATCAAGTGTGGCTCTTCAGTAGAAAACAATGGGTCTATTTATTTGGTTGGTTATATAGTTTGTTGCATGCTTGGCTACTTCAATAGTTTGTTACTTGCATACGAGGTTACTTCCAAAGTTTGTTAATTTGTAGGTTAGTTAGTTTTTTAGTTCATCCATTAGCTAGTTTGCTAATTGGTTGCTTGATTATTTTGTTGGTATTTTTTAGTATGTTCATTGGTTGGTAAGTTAATTGGTTATTTATTATTTTGTTAATCACCTTAAACTCAGAGAAACGTACGGACAGCTGGGTATCATCATGGTGGCAATGAATTGAAATGTCCTACTTCCTGTATATATATACCATCAACATTGTGGTTGTTCAAAAATGTTGACATTTTGACAAATAAGAGCAAGAAGCAACAATAAAAAAACACTGAACAGTTAACATTCCAGAGCTTAAATTTTTTTCATATTTTCTGTACAGCCAGCGATAAAGAGTTACAAGCTATTGAAACAGGGTTTAGTCAGGAGAGCTTATAAGGAACAAAATGAGATCCAGAACAGAAGCCAGGGAATCACCAGACATTACTATACAGCACTTACATGTAAAGCTCACAGTGTGTACCTGCTGCCTTTGATCTAATAACTTGATCTTTTCTCCCACAGATTAACAATAAGCGCTGAATGTCCGATGCGCCTGGTGAATTTCCCGATGGATGGCCACTCCTGTCCACTCAAGTTTGGCAGCTGTAAGGATCATTCTCTATCATGCTAATTTAATATCTTGATGATTTTAAAGAACATTACTTAAAATACTTTTAGTTACTTTAAGAGCAGCAGAATAATCCTCTCTTTAAAAAAGGATTTCTGCTGCTTGACACTGTCAGCCAGCTGCAGCACTCATCCTGAAAACAGAGCAGATTTTTTTGAAGGTGTATGCATTTAAAAAATCGTAAATGAGGTGTGTTAGAAGTGATCATTAAAAACACTGCATTGGAGATCATTTGGTTGCATCAAAAAAAACTTTCAGTCTTCAGTTCAGTGATCTCATGCCAGAAGTTAATGAATAGTACATTTAACATCATTTTTCATCTGCTTCCAATACATTTGCATATGCAGATCGATGCATGACTGCAATCAGCGGCGCCTGAAGAATCAATCTGCATTTTTTAACAAATCAAATGAGTCGCTGTTTCATGGGTCTCTTTAGCCCCTTCCGACCCTTTGTCCATTACATGTCAGACAAAGAAGATCAATTCTAATTTGAAATCCTGCTTTTTGATGTTTTTGATCGAGTCAAATATCAAACAAGGTGTTGATTCTGTTATATGTAACGTTCCATCAGCCTAAAAAAAAAGAATGGCAGCACAATGCTTCAAAATCAAAAAGTAAACACATTCACTAGTTGTTTTCAGTGTTAATTGGTTGGATAATTTTTGGATGTGTTAGTTTGTTCTTCACTTAATTAGCTAATTTTTTCATTACTTGTTGGTTTATAAGTTATTTTGTTAAGGTTGTTGGTCTGTTCCGTAGTTAGTTGGTTGGTTATTTATTTAGTTTGTTGGTTTATTAGTTGGTTAGTTTATCAACAACTGTTTTTGTTTTTTTTTTTGGATGGTTTGTTTTTTAGATTGTTGTGCCGTTCCTTAGTTAAGTAGTTGGTTGATTCATTGGTTAGTTAGTTTTTTTGTTAGTTAGATGGTTGGTTAGTTGATTGATTGGTTGGTTTATTAATTAGTTTGTTGGTTACTCCATACTTTTTTGTTAATTGGTTAGTTGGTCTGTTTGTTGGTTTGTTTATTAGTTGGTTGTAGCTCAGTGGTAGAACGCATGCTTTGGATGTATGAGGTCCTGGGATCAATCCTCAGCATCCCAGGGGCATTGGTGATTCCCCCTTCTGTAAGTCGCTTTGGACAAAAGCATCTGCCAAATGCATAAATGTAAATGTAAATGGTTTCTAAGTTATTTAAATAGTTAGTGCATTTTTTATTAGTTTGTTGGTCAACACCTTAGTTAGCTTGTTGATTGGTAGGTTTGTTTGTTGGTTTGTTTATTTGTTGGTTCTTTAGTTAGTTCGTTAGTTGGTTGATTATGTGGTTAATTAGTTTGTGTATTGGGTTGTTTATTCGTTTCTTCCTTAGTCAGTCAGTCAGGTCAGTTAGTTAGTTGATTGGTTAGACTTTTCAGCCCTCCTCCTTTTAAGAGAATGAGCTTAAGAATTACTTTTTTAGCCTGATGTGTTAAAGTGTATTTTATTAAAATAACTTTTTTCTCATAGAGATATTGAATAGTGTTTCACCATTTTGGATGGTCTTTGACCATTCTTGTACTGGTGTGTAAAGATACTGATATAATGAACTGTCATTGGTCTAATTCCATTGTATAATCTTAGCTAAATTATACTAAAATTGCAATTGACAGTACCAAAATGGTATATGGTAATGGTAAATTCTATTTATTATCCCTGGGGTGATGGAAAAATGAGTCTTATTCAGAAAAATAATTCTTTAAAATCTAACTTACATTTGGGTTGGTAACAGCCCATGTCTATTATACAGAGCACATTCATACCAATCTTTCCCTCTGTTATGGCACAGAAGCCAAATAAGCATAAATAACACAATGTTGCTGATTAATATAGACCTGCATCTACAATTATGAAGCTTACATGAAAACACCACTCATGACTTTCCTTTGGAGAAAAATAACTAAATAAAACAAGGCTGCACAAGTTTAATGTAAGCCTCAATACACCCAAGGTCTGAAAAACAACTCAATTATGTTTTCTCCAAGTGTGTAAACACAGGGCTGGTTCATTTTCTAAACACTGAACAAAAAATCTCCAAATCAGCAAGACTCTTCAGCACAGTCAGTCAGCAAAAATGCAAACGAGACAGAAGTCGAAAAAGACAGTCTAATCTCAAAAGCGAATATGTAGCAGGTAGGTAGGGCTCTTTTATGGGAAGCGCTGGAAGATCTGGAGATAAAACCAGCGTTGTGACATTGCGATGGAGGACAATCTCTACGGTTTCCTGCTTTAGTGATAGCTGTGCTAATCTAATGCTGGGAATCTCTCACTCTGTTTTCTGTCTTGTGCTCTTGATTCTACATTTATTCCTTAAGCAGACACTTTCCTCAAAGCAATGTTCAAATGAGGGATGCAGAAAAAGCATATTTATTTCAGTAATTCCAATCTTAAAGTAAAACTTCTATGCAATATTTGTTTATTACAGACAGACAAATATATTGGAAGTTTTTAATTTTATTGATTAAAATTCACAATGAACACCCCTAATCCAGTTTCTCAGAAAATTTGAATAACCCATAAGATCAATAACATGAAACGATTTTTAGAACTGAAGTATGGGTATTTGCACCACTCAATATAGTTGGGGCTCTTTTTGTCTGAATTACTGCAGCAAGTTAAAATTCAGTAGTTTATCCTTATTCGAGTAGTTTATAGTCATCTTTATTAATTGTTGTGATCAAACGAGCATAAACTGCTTCGCTCTGATTGAAGAAAAATGTTAGTAATCGTGTGAAATGATCACATTGTAGTGATGTTACATACCTCTGTTATGGGTATTTGTGATGTAATTGATACCAATTACTTAACCTATTACACTAACCCAGAGGAGAAAATAACAGATAAAAAAAAGAAAATAAGGATATAAGGATTCAGAAAACACAATTTTGCCAAACTGCAAAAGTATTACTTGGTTTGAGAACCAACAACTTAGGAGAAATTGGATGAGACTTCTGTCAGTTATGTCTTTTTGCTTAAAAATAAACCCATAATAACTGAAATTGAATCAATTAAAGGATGTTGCAAAAATTATGTTATTATATAATTGGCCTTTTTTTAAAGATGACACATCGCTCCAGAGTATAGCTGAAGTAAAAAAAAAAAGAATAACTCCACCCCGAATGTAAAGTGAATCAGAGAAGAAGCAAAGTTATTTGTTTTTTCTCACAAATGAAGTTGGTTAAAATAACGGTTTTGGTTTTTGCGATAGATGTCTATGCAGTAGACAAAGTTTAAAATAAAATTAATTTTCGTATGGCTCATTTCTCCTAAAAAAAATGGAGGTGTGGTTATGTGATTGACAGGTACACTGAACCTATCACTGTACTGCGTTCAAGGTATTGCACTCATCACCACATGAAAGGATGGTTTATGCTGTTGATGATCATTTTCAATCAAATCATCTTCGAATGAGTACTGGAAATGAGCTGTGTGAGAGTGAGATTCCAGGCAAAGCTCTTATTTTTATTTTACATTACGAGTGGGAAATGGAACGGGGCGGTGAAAAAAGTTTTGGTGAAGAATTGGCAGTTTAAATGAGTATTTTAACTGAATTTGTGTGTTATTTGTACTCTATCCAGAGTGTATTTGGTCATGTTCTTGATAGATTTCATTTTACTGTGTAGCAAAGGTCCATATATATATTTATATATACGTTTTATACAAGCACAAACTCCTTCCTGGACAACACAGTAAAAAAATACCCAGCGTCGTGTCGTGGAAACTGTGCAAATGCATTCATTCCATTCTTTAGAGAAAAAGCATGCTCGTATAAATATTTCTGTACATTACCTCTCAAACCTCATCAGGAATCATCATTTTTTCATGTGTCATCAGTGTAACATTCTTATAAATATCTGAAACTAGCATACTGTACCTTCAGAATATTTAAAACAGATTGTGAGCTGGCGTTCTGACTGGGATAGAGGATCTGAAGATTTTGGAGCAGCTCAAGTGTAGGTTAAAGAGGCTGATCCATCTTGTGACACACGGAAAAGAGGGTGAAATTTGATCCGATTATAATGAGAACGTCAAAGGTCTGGCAGAACGGAACTGTTGCAAAGAAGTTGTTTGATCTCAATTTATCCATCAAAGTTACCTTTTTTTCATTTGGTAAGACAAAAAAAATGTTAATGATGCTAAACTCCGATTCTGGTGTTTCTGAATACTGGACCTGAACTGATTCTGTGATGATGAATCGGTAGCAATGTTGCTTTGAATTCACTCTTCGCAAATGGACTGATGCCCACAGATCAAACTCAAGAGAGTAATTAGTGCTAGATAAACACAAAAAGATCATGGCTTTCAGAACAAATATAAAAGACAAAGACATATCAGGAACATTTTGCATCCATGCAGCTGCATGAAAAGTGTAAAAAAACACAGTCAACGTTTTGAAATCTGCACTCATAAATCTCAATCTGTCTTATTCCTAGTGATCTGCCATCCTCAAGCCATGTGCCAAAAATGATCTCATTTGTTTCCATTTCACCTCCGGCTTTTTCCCTCTTGAGAGAGATGTGAGAATCAAGGGAGCTCTGCAGGAGGGTTCATTTACCCCCTGTTTAATCTCATTTATCTTGTGTTTCACACACACCATGCTACAGATTTGGTTGGTTTCAGAACAATTTTCTTTGTATCCTCTCATGGGGTTTTATTATGATGGCTCTCTTTTGTTTTAGATGCCTATCCGAAGACTGAGATGATCTACACGTGGACAAAAGGCCCGCAGCATTCGGTGGAGGTCCCACCTGAGTCCTCCAGCCTGGTTCAGTATGACCTGATTGGACAGACCGTCTCCAGTGAAACCGTCAAATCCATCACAGGTACGAAACACAGACTCATACGGGCAAAAAATAATGACAAATGGCTTTAAAACAGAAAAGCTTGTGGAATTTTACATGTAAAAAAAGTGATAAAGCCTTGACTTATCTCCCAGTTTTAACCCTCAAACACAGCTTCATGTCTAGGTTACAACATGTGGAATTGAAGATTTAATAAAGTGATAAGGCCTTGAATTGTCAGGTGTCGCTGCTTTAGTTGAGAAATTCGGTGGCGCTTGGAAGGCTATACTTCAGAAAAATTTCTTTATTGTACTTCATGTATGTTTATATTTGAGATAGTATGTTTAACATGTAATTAATTACTAAAATGTTACCTTTTGCAAGAATATTTTAAGCAAGCTTGCATCACGCTTTCATGCCAATATACTTTTAAATAATTACACTTTATAGCAATATATTACAATAAAATGTACTTTAAATAAGAGATACTTTTTATGTACTTTTTAAAGTGTATTTTTTCATATTCATTTTTAACTCATTTTTGGTATATTTTAAATTGTCTGAAAATTGTCACTGTAACTGAAAGTATATTTTGAAAGAAAAAAAATAGAGAATAAAAGCTGTAAAATTAAGTTTAGATGAATTTTAAAATTACATTTGATACTAATTATGTATTTATTCATTCTCGTTGCACAAAAATATTTGTTTTTAAAAACGCATAGATTCAAGATAACTATTCAAGAATACACTTGAAAATAAAGATGATTAGTGTAACTTCAAGTACAGAAAACTATGTTAAAATTAAGTACACTTAGTATATTTATTTTCAATTGATAGTAACACCAACAATTATTTAATGTAGGATTTTGTTTCTTTATATTTCTGAAAGCATTCCTAGTAATTTTTCACACCTGTCTGAATTTTTAGCATAGTACTGCTTGTGTACACTTGGACGGGTTAAATGCAGAGCACAAATTCTGGATATGGCTCAATCCAGATCCGGCCATCATGCCATTTTCACTCGTCAGCTGATCAGCTGTTCCTGGATGTGCCAAGGACGTGGAGGAACTGCCAAAGGGATGGGGCTGTTGCTGTTAGATGTCCTGTACTCCCTTTAAATGTCAGACAGGCTTCATCACTTTGCGTTTTTAAATCGAAGGTGAAAACTCATCTCTTTGATTTGGCCTTCAGCCAAGTTTGAGCTGTTCGAGTTGCTGTTATAGTATATTTATTCCGTGTGCTCTCTATTTAGATATGCTTTTGATAAATCTGCCATTCAGATGTGTTATACTAATAACGTTGAGTTAATTTAACTAACAATAAAACATCAGATTGAATTGAGAGACAGGTCAAAAACTAAAACTAAGCAGAAAACATTTTGTGTCGATTTTAAGACTGCTCTCGAGCTAAGATTGGCCATTCCTGGTGTCGCTCAATCCAAACTCTATAAAGTACCACCCCCTTTCGTATTTGAGCCCAGAACAAGTATTGGGAAGCAACGTCGCTACAAGTAGTGACCCTACTAGTTTAATTAATTAATTTCTAAATTGCGTGGTGTCACGGCCGGGTCTTGAACCCGGGTCTCTGGGGTGGAGACTGAACTGTGAACCACTGAACCACAGGAGCAGGTGTGTTGGACCCAATGGAAATACACTCCAAGACGCAATCCAGGATACAAGGATTTATTAGAAAAAATTTAACTTCTTCTCAATAACAAAAAAAATAATAATATAGCAAAAACACAACTCAGATTCTTCTCGGAATGAGGAATAAAAATACTCAGTCTAACGAATATAAAGAAAACTCCACGAGGGGAGAAAACAAATAGACAATAAGGCAACAGGAGAAAATCAAACAGTCTTACTGGACGTAGCTCAAGACCTCAAGGGAATGCACAGCAAGTTCACTGAAGCTGACTCAAAAACCAAGTGAAGTTCAGAGAAAAAGTGACAACTTAAATATACGGGCTGGAACGAGTCACAGGTGATAGAAATAAAGTAAACAAGAGCACATGAGGAAGAACAAAGGCAAAAGGCGAACTACGGGGACCTCTAGGGGAATGGAGACAAAGTGCAGGATGGTGACAGGACCCCCTCCTTTAGGAACGGCTCCTGACGTTCCTACCAGAGCTCCCTGGCCTCTGGGCATGGAACTCCCGGATTAAACTAGGATCCAGGATGTCTTTGGCCGGAATCCAGGAGCGTTCCTCTGGCCCGTAGCCCTCCCAGTCAACCAGATACTGAAGTGAATTCTGGACCCTCCTGGAGTCCAGTATCCGGTGGACTGTATAGGCTGGCTGGCCATCAATGATCCTGGGGGGTGGAGGGGGTCTGCGAGGGAGGGCAAAGGGAGAAGACAAGACAGGTTTTAATAAAGAGACATGGAATGTGGGATTAATTCTAAGTGAACGAGGAAGAAATAAACGATAAGAAACAGGGTTAACTTTCCTTGCTATTCTAAATGGCCCGATGAACTTCTGGGACAATTTTCTTGACTCCACCCGGAGCGGCAGGTTCTTAGTGGCCAACCAGACTCTCTGACCAGCACGGAAAGCTGGGGCCCTTCGACGACGGCGATTAGCCTGATGCTGGTATCTCAGTGAGGTTCGAAGGAGAGCGTTTCTAGCTCTCCTCCAGGTTAGTCGACAGCGTCGAACGAAGTGTTGGGCTGAGGGAACTCCCACCTGCACCTCCTCCTCAGGAAACAATGAAGGGGTATAACCAAATTGGCATTCAAATGGGGATAGTCCAGTGGCTGAGGACTTGAGGGTGTTGTGAGCATATTCGGCCCACATTATGTAAGAAGACCAAGTCGTGGGGTTGTTGAAAGCCATGCACCGTAGAGTGGTTTCCAGATCTTGGTTTACTCGTTCGGTCTGACCGTTAGACTCAGGATGGAACCCGGAAGATAGGCTGGCAGTGGTCCCAAAGAGTCTGCAAAAAGCTCCCCAGAATCTGGACAAAAACTGTGGGCCTCGGTCAGACACAATGTCTTGGGGAATGCCAAAAACTCTAAAAACATGGCTCATTATGAGCTCCGCTGTCTCCTTGGCTGATGGTAACTTGGGCAGGGGAATGAACCGAACTGCCTTAGAGAATCTGTCCACCACAACCAAAATGACTGTGTTGCCCTGGGAGGGTGGAAGCCCTGTAATAAAGTCCAGGGAGAGGTGTGACCAAGGCCTGTGGGGAACAGGTAAGGGATGGAGCAGCCCCTGAGGTCGTTGGTGTGATGATTTTCCCTGGCAGCATACTTGGCAGGCCTCCACAAATCTTTTAACGTCCTTCTTCATGGAAGGCCACCAAAATCGCCTTTGGAGGAACTCTAGAGTACGGGTGTTACCAGGGTGGCAGGTCAATGGGGACTCGTGGCCCCACTGCAGGACCTGAGCTCGTGCTGACCGAGGAACATACAGAGCACCCAATGGCCCATTGCCTGGATCAGGTTCCTTGGTTTGGGCCTTCCGGACCACTTGTTCTAGATTCCATCTAAGGGGAGCAACAATCCTTGTACTAGGAATAATAGAAGAAACAGGCCTTTCCTGTGTCTCGGGAGAGTAGGCTCGGGACAAGGCATCTGGCTTGAGGTTCTTGGAACCGGGTCTGTAAGTCAGGATGAACTGAAATCTGTTAAAAAACAGAGACCATCGAGCCTGCCGGGGATTCAGTTGTTTTGCCTGCTGGAGATATTCCAGGTTTTTATGGTCTGTAAGAACCTGAAAAGGATGTTGAGCACCCTCAAGCCAATGGCGCCACTCCTCCAAGGCCAATTTTACAGCGAGCAGCTCTCGGTCCCCTACATGGTAGTTGCGCTCGGCATTAGACAGGCGACGTGACATGAAAGCACAGGGGTGTAGTCTTCCTTCCTCATTCCTCTGTGATAAGATGGCTCCTACCCCCACATCTGAGGCATCCACCTCTACCACGAAGGGTCTGTCTGGATTAGGGATAGAGAGAATGGGAGCTGAGGTGAATTGATATTTGAGATTCTGGAAGGCAGTTGCTGCTTCAGGACCCCAGTCAATCTTGACTCCTCCTCCCTTTGTCAGCGCTGTCAAGGGAGCCACAATAGAGCTGAAATGCTTGATGAACTTCCTGTAAAAGTTGGCAAAACCCACAAACCGTTGCACCTCTTTTACTGTGGTTGGAATAGGCCAGTTGAGAACAGCCTTAATCTTGCTATGATCCATCTCCAGGTGACCAGGGGTGACGATGTACCCAAGAAACTTTGTCTGAGCTACATGAAATTCACACTTCTCTGATTTGACAAACAGATGATTTTCAAGGAGTCTTTGGAGAACCCTGCTGACGTGCCCCTGGTGCTCCTCCACTGACTTGGAAAATATTAGTATATCATCCAGATAAACAAATACGAATCTATTTAACATGTCTCGGAGGACATCGTTGATAAGTGCCTGGAACACGGCAGGGGCATTGGAAAGCCCGAAAGGCATCACCCGATATTCATAATGGCCTGTGGGGGTGTTAAAGGCCGTCTTCCATTCATCTCCTTGCCGTATCCGCACCAGATGGTAGGCATTGCGAAGGTCCAGCTTAGTAAAAATGGAAGCTCCTTGCAACAACTCAAAGGCTGTAGCCATAAGAGGCAGGGGATATCGATTCCGAACAGTTATCTTGTTGAGACCTCGGTAATCAATACATGGCCTAAGCCCCCCATCTTTCTTCCCTACAAAAAAGAAGCCAGCACCAGCAGGGGAAGTGGAAGCTTGGATGATGCCAGTTGCCAGGGACTCCTTGATGTAAGCATTCATGGCAGCCTGTTCAGGGGGAGATAAAGAGAAGACTCTGCCTCTAGGCGGAGAGGAACCAGGAAGAAGGTCAATTGCACAGTCGTACGGGCGGTGAGGTGGCAGAGAGGTGGCTCGGGACTTACTGAACACTGCCTTAAACTGATGATAGACAGTGGGAACTTGAGACAGATCTACAAACTCTTGAGGCTCGGGATGAGGAGCTGGGGGGTTCTGGGTTAAACAGGTGAAGTGACAAGAGGGACTCCAATCTAGAATGGAACCAGTAGACCAGTTGATATGGGGATTATGTCTGCGCAACCAGGGATGACCTAGAATAACAGGGTACTCGGGAGAGTCAATAAGGTAGAAATCCTCCTCCTGCTGATGTTTAGCAATGGTGAGTTTCAGGGACTGAGTGGCCTCAGTTACTTTGCCAGGTTTTAGGGGTCTACCATCCAATGCAGTTACTGCCTGGGGATGAGGGAGAAGGTGGGTAGGGATCTTAAGTTTCTTGGCCAAGGACAGATCTATGAAATTACCTGCGGCACCTGAATCGATCATTGCCTGGACTGGAAGCTGATGGCTCTCCCAGGACAGAAGGGCTTGGAGTGCTAGAACAGTATTGGCAGGAGGAGCTCTTATTTTCCCCATCACAGTCCTCCTGTAACTGGGTGGGGACCATCGTTTCCCGATAATTCTGGACAAGTGGACCGAAAGTGTCCAGACATACCACAGTAAAGGCATCGTCGCTCCTTCATGCGTCGTTCCCTTTCACTGGGAGAGAGTCTGGAACGACCTAGCTGCATATCTTCTGGAGGTTGTTCACCGACTGGGAGGAATCTGACAGGTGGGGCATGAACTGGAGAAACAGGTTTGTGAACAGGAGCTTGGGACTGGGATGCTCTGCCTCGAGTGATTCTCCGTTCTCTAAGACGATTATCCAGGCGAATGGCCATATCAATAAGGGATTCGAGGTCTTTGGCTGATTCCCGAGTGGCCAGTTCATCTTGAAGAGATTCAGCTAATCCTCCCTGAAAGCAGACCCTCAAGGCTTCGTCGTTCCATCCACTGCCTGCTGCGATGGTTCGAAACTCTATGGCGAAGTCTGCAGTACTGCGGGACCCTTGACGGAGAGTCAGTAGACGTTTGGAAGCTTCTTGTCCACTAACTGGATGATTGAAGACCCGCTTAAACTCCTTCTCAAAGGCTGTGTATGATTTGCAATAACTAGTCTGGGACTGCCACACCGCAGAGGCCCAAGCTAAAGCCTTATCAGTCAGAAGGGTGATAATATAAGCAATCTTCGAGCGGTCAGTGGGAAAACTTGAGGGCTGAAGCTCGAAAGTGAGAGAGCACTGGGTGAGAAATCCCTGGCAAGAACTAGAATCTCCCGAGAATGGTTTAGGGGGTGGAAGTCGAGGTTCTGCAGCAGCTACAGGAGATATGGGAGGATCGGTGGTAGTTAGAGGTGGCGCAGCCGGAGAAGCATGAGGGAGGCTTTCAGAAAGCTGCCGAATGGACCACATAACTTCTGAAAGGAGTTCTGAGTGTCTCGTCATTAACTCCTCTTGACGATGGAGTACCTCTTCATGGCGCTGGAATGAAGCTTCATGGCTGGCAATCACTGCCAACAGATCTTTGGCACTGAGTGTTTCTGGGTCCATGTCTGACTTGGTTTTTCTGTCACGGCCGGGTCTTGAACCCGGGTCTCTGGGGTGGAGACTGAACTGTGAACCACTGAACCACAGGAGCAGGTGTGTTGGACCCAATGGAAATACACTCCAAGACGCAATCCAGGATACAAGGATTTATTAGAAAAAATTTAACTTCTTCTCAATAACAAAAAAAATAATAATATAGCAAAAACACAACTCAGATTCTTCTCGGAATGAGGAATAAAAATACTCAGTCTAACGAATATAAAGAAAACTCCACGAGGGGAGAAAACAAATAGACAATAAGGCAACAGGAGAAAATCAAACAGTCTTACTGGACGTAGCTCAAGACCTCAAGGGAATGCACAGCAAGTTCACTGAAGCTGACTCAAAAACCAAGTGAAGTTCAGAGAAAAAGTGACAACTTAAATATACGGGCTGGAACGAGTCACAGGTGATAGAAATAAAGTAAACAAGAGCACATGAGGAAGAACAAAGGCAAAAGGCGAACTACGGGGACCTCTAGGGGAATGGAGACAAAGTGCAGGATGGTGACACGTGGTGGTAGTGTCACTGCTTTTAAAATCAAATAGCTTTTTATTATTGAAGCTATTTTATTGATCAAGTAGCACTTACATCAAGCTAGGGTTACATTATACCGTGCATTTCTGAAGATAAAGAAAAAAACTGTTCCTAGATCAGTAAATTAACAAACTTCTTCCTGCGGTTGGCACTGAGCTTTTTGGTGTGTTAGCGTTACCTGCTGCATCTTTGGGCGAACACGCAATAAATGTACAGTACGCTGAGTTGCGGTGGCCGTATCTCAACGAAATACATGCTATTAACTGAGACGACACAGAAAAATATGTCTTTAGATGCTTACTCTGCAACCCAAAGATGACGACGATGTCTATTTCGAAGTCATCAAACACAAATTGCAATCCCAACACAATTGCAATTCAGTATACCGTGCAGACACGAGCTAGTCAACAGCTAATCCTGAGGTGCTCAAGCAACCACTTCATGCTGAAAAAAGATTTAAATAGGCAGTGTATTTTTTTTTATTAAAAAATGTATAGCACTAAATACTGCTTGATATCTGCACACGCTGAGTCTCTGTCTTAATGTAAAGCTTTTTAAAACATTATCTCAGCTTTATAATCTGAGAGACACGTACAGGAGCGCCTTCACACAGGAGATACTAACACAGTAGATACTAAACAAAATAACAATTAATTTCTCTTTTTAAGGAAGATGGGTGTGCACTCATGGAGCTGTGAAATGTGTGAAATGACTTTAATAAAGTAAATGTTTAGTAAGTTTTGATGCGTGGTATGATTTTGGATATCGACAGTGCAGTATTTTTTTAAACATTTGAGTCCTGCAAATAAAGTGGTTATGCTGTTTTTTTTGTAAACAAGTATTTACACCTACGAGATTTTAAAATGTAAAAAATACACAATGTTGTATAATACAAATATATTTTTCACCACAAATAAATCTGAACGAGCTATGTAGCGGCAATTTGTCTCTTTTGTTGTCACCTTTAGCCATACAGGTGCTGACTGGGACATTTTTATACTTGTGAGCTTGAACGTAAATGAAATCCATGAAATGTGAAAGGTAGAGGTTTTTATTGCAACTTAAATTACATAAACCTGTAATAATCTCTATAATCTATAAAAAACAGTAAAAACTGTATAATCAAAGAAAATTACTGGGATTACTCAGGTACAAAATCAAGCATCAAGGTCAAAAAGCTGTGATGTCCCACTCAGACACGCCCTTGACTACATCGTTTCCTTTTTATAAAGCCTGGTGTCCCTGGCTGGTGGAACAAACTCCTGATCCAGTCTGGAACGTTAACAGCTTTCAAAAGCAACTGAAAACTCTATTCTTCAGGGAACTACAATACCTACAATAAAAAAAAAGTTTTACTACAAAAAAAAAACTACATTTTATACATCACTTTTTAACCCTTATATGGTGTTGGGGGCTGTGGGACCAGTTTTCAGTTTTCATCAAAAGAAATTTGATACAAGCAATTAATATTTGAAACTGAGATTCACTGGCATTGACTCATTTTCTGTGAAAAACATCTATCAGAACACATTTTTATGACCCCACACTGTTTCTCCCCCTACACATTTATTTTTCACACAAGGTGTTAGGCTCTACTGGACCTGGGGCATGTAAAAGTGTGAAAATGGTAGATTATTTTCCTTTATTCTACACAAACATGAATCACTTATAAACATACATATTCAGATTTTAGTATAAAATTCTATGATTTTGTGAATTAAAAGGCCCAAAATGCAAGGGGTCTAGCAGACCCTGCCAAAGAAACAATAATGAGAACACCAAACATGATTTAAATTCTAAATGTGAAGAAATAAGGTAAAAAAAAATAAATAAAGTATATTTCCTGTTTAAATCAATTGTTTCCCGGCTAAAGTAATCATGTTTCAAGTATTTTTGCATAAAAAGTCTGGATTGGGATTCAAAATTAATGGGTCCACCAGACCCACAAACAACAATAATATCAACACCACACAAGGGTTAAAGTTTACCCAAAATAAAAACTGATGTATTTAGATGAATATTCATGATTTGTTATCATTGGGAAACACATGAATGCATTTGATGAGTTAAGTTGCAATTATAGCAGTGCTTTAAATAAATGCACACTTAAATCAAACCACTTTGTTACCATTTGTTCTAATGGTTTTTAAGTGCAACTTGTATATTACAAGAACTTGTTTTCCAGCTGAACCTTTTTTCCAAATGTCAGAGTCTCTGCATAAAAGCTTTTAAAGCCTCACGTTCATCACTATACCCTTAAGTCCATCATATCAGCTTGCACATGTTCACCTGGTCTACGTCCGGGTGTCCTCATCTTTGGATACAGAGAATATTTGATGGCATCATAACAGAGAACACAATGATGCACATTCCACATGGCCTAACATCAGGTCCAAAACGAGCTCTTTCAGATCAGTTGGTCATGGGGAATAAAAAGTGCGCACTGAGAAAAACTAGAGAGCTAGTGTTTTATTTCTTATTGTGGATTGTCTTTAGCTGCAATTCTATTACAAATTTGAGCAAAATTTTGTTAAAATAGCAGAAATGTTGAAAAAAATTATTCCAAAGTTGCATTGTTTCCATTAAATCACAATTATACGATTTAACACAAACCAACTTACTCAAAAAGTCATTCAAAAAACAATGGCTGTGGATGTGAACAACACTCTGATTTACAGCAGATATGTTCCCATTTCAGCAATGACATTAGCGTTCATCATCATGCATCAAAGGAGACGTTTGCGTCTTACTCAGATTGCGACAAGCCTTTGTGAGTTTTGTGAAATATGTCAGCTTTTATATGCCTTAAAACCACTTCCTCTAAACGCAAAAACAGTTTTTTTACAGTGAATGTGATTTTTTTTTTTTTTGGAAGTTGTCATGATTACATTAGGCTACTTTATCATGGCATATCCAATTTTCCACAATTTTATAACTTTTTTCTACCCAAAGGGGTTGCATTAAAGGCTTTTTTTTGTTTTGTTTTGTTTTTTGCTGTTGTCTTCCTGTTCAAAGTGGTAGTTTCAGCATGAATTTCACCATTCTCTTTTCCTGGCTAATGTTTTTGTAAAATTGTGTTTTCCCCCGTTAATCCTTGCTTATTAAACACTTCATTCGTTCATCTTCATGTCGGCTTTCTTCCCTTTCGGGTCGCCACAGCAGAATGAACTGTCAACTCTCTGGCATGTTTTTACGCGGCGGATGCCCTTCCAGCCACAACACATCACTGGGAAACATTCAAACACACACACTCATTCACACTTTTTAACACTATGGGCAATTGTTCTTACTCAATTCACTTATTCCGCATGTCTTTGGACTTGTGGGGAAACCGGAGCACCCGGAGAAAACCCATGCGATCACGGGGAGAACATGCAAACTCCACACAGTTCTAGCCGAGCCTAGAACCAGCGACCTTCTTGCTGTGAGACGACCATGCTACCCACTGCGCCACCGTGACGCCTTTAACACTTCAGTTTTCAGAAAAAAATGTGAAGTTGCCAAGATCTGATAAAAATCTATGTAATGAGTACATGTCAAACTGCACCTTGAGATGCTTGGAGTCAGCCACGTGAATTTCTTTACAAATGAAAATCCACCCACCTTTCTAAAAGTGATTTCAACCCAGTTTTCCATTTAGTTAATATTTGACACAGATCTAGTTTAGCCTTGTATTGTTTCGCATGCAGCTCCTCAATATGGCAGCAAGCCTCATTCTGTTAAAAGAAGATGAATCTGCCAGAAAACTTCTGCTGTTCAGCCAAAATAAGTCTGTTGAGGTGACAGTCTGTCCTTCTGACCTTGATCCCATTGTGTTCCCTTTCAGGCTATTATCGTTCCTCCTGTTTTGTGTCTCACAGGTGAATATGTGGTGATGACGGTCTACTTTCACTTGAAGCGGAAGATGGGCTACTTCATGATTCAGACGTACATCCCTTGCATTATGACTGTAATCCTCTCACAAGTCTCTTTCTGGATAAATAAGGAATCTGTGCCAGCCAGAACTGTCTTTGGTGAGTGCTGCAGTCTAATATTCTCCACCGTTTCTCTCTAAACCGTTTCTCTCTATTGCGGAGCTAGCAACAGTTTTTCATTGAAGTATGGCAACTGTGATTTTGATTTCTCTGTGTTTATTGTATCTTGTCCTCAGAGACTTGCTTAGTTGTCTTAAATTTCAAGGAAAGTTTAATTTTAAGAGCATATCAGCATCACTATCACCTGGAAATGTTCCTTTAAAGATCTGATGAAATGATGTGAAGGTTAAATTGGTTTGCTACCATTTAGATTTTTAAGACTCAATTTAATTCAACTTCTCACAAAAAATGGTTCTACTTGGACTACTTGGAGCCAATCGTACAGATGCTCCCTTGAGCTAAAAACAAAAATCCAATGAAGAGTGTGAATTTGCGAGTGTACATCTGTGGGTCAACGAGTGATCTTTTCACCATATACATAATCTCTCACGCTGCACCTCTTTCACGTTTTGTCTTAGATTCAATCACAAAGCAATGCATTTTAAAGTGTTTTTTTTTTGCACAACTTGAAAGACACTGTCAAATATGAGAATGATGGAAAGTGCATGTATCCAAAGTAATGCAGGAATATCAAGTCTTTTAGACATCTATTTATTAATGTGAAAACTCCTGTAGAATAGAATAGATGGCTGAAGATCCAGCATTCTCTCTCTTTCTCACTCACCCACACACACACGCACGCGCACACACACACACACGCACGCACGCACACATGCACACACACTGCTACACAAGCACCTCCTGTTTCATTGCACACACTCACCTGAGGCACTAGAGAAGCTGAGAATAGCGTGCTCTCATTCTCCACTGGAAAAGTATAACAATGACCCACCTTCACAGGAACCCGGACGCTTGGAGATGGGCCAGAGGAGACTGTTCTCATGGCCTAGATGGATACGTGCTTAGTGAATAGCTTTCTGGATAATGACAGAGTCTTTGTGATGGCCATTTTATGTTTAGAGTGGACACAGCAGGAAACTTTAATCATTTGGTTTTCAGATTTCACTTTCTCAACTCATTGTTTTAGTGTGCTCTAAAAAGATATTGGCTTTCTAAAAGGCTCAGTCATGATTTTTGCAGGAGCAAGTTAGCTTGTGGTGTTTTTTTTGTGTTCTTCTATGTCTTTTTAAGCAGAAATATTGACCATCTAGGAATGATGTCAGCTATATAGCATAGAGTTAAAGTTAAAGTTACTGTAAGAGTTAAATGCAAATTTTGGAAAAAAATGGGTGTTTACTTACAAGTATATTCACCTCCTGCTGAGCACTCTAAACTCTAACCCTGCTTGCATTTTGACAGCTGAGCATGGTGTATGCTGAAACTCTTAGATTTCTGGTACAACTTTCTGAAAGATTTCTGAAAGTACAACTTTCAGGTACTTCCTGATTTGTTCACAACGGCATTTAATATCTGAACCTTTTAATTACGCCCCAGTTATATTGTTAAGCATAAACAGCTATCAAAGCTTGAACACTTCTTTAGTTGTCAATTGAGCAAGCAAGCCTTTTGTTGCTATAATATTAAAACCAGTACCATTAAATAATTTCACAGATCAGTTTTGTCGGTCTGAAATTGTTAACCAAATGTTCTCGATTATGTGCATTTCCTTTATTTTCTCCTTTTCTGTGCTCAGTACTTTCAGAGGAAGGGTATCAGTTACAAAATGCCAAAAACCAAGAACAATGATTATTGTCTCTAAAGAAGATCCGACAAGGCTTGCTTTGGTGTCTAGGTAGGTGTAGAGCAGATATTAAATTCCAACTAATCATGAACCCAGGTAACCAATGATCAGTTAATTGATGTTAGACTCAGGTTTACCACTTGACAGTTAATCAATCTTGGGCTCAGATGACGTCTGGAGGAAGAAATTGATCATGAACCCAGGTGACCACTGATCAGTCAATTGATCTTAGATCCAGGTATGCACTGAAGGAGGTAATCAATCATGAACTCAGGTGACTACTGAGAAGTTAATCAATATTGGACCCAGGTGACCACTGGAGCAGTTAATCGATCTTGAACCCAGGTACCCACTAGAGGAGGTAATCAACCATGAACCTATGTGACCACTGAGCAGTTAATTGATCTTGGACCTAGGTAACCACTAGAAGAGGTAATCAATTATGAACCAAGGTGACCACTGATCAGGTAACCGATCTTGAACCCAGGTTCTTACTAGAGGAGGTAATCAACCATGAACCCAGGTAACCACGGATCAGTTAATTGATCTTGACCCAGGTACCCACTAGAGTAAGCAATAAATCATTAACCCAGGTGACCACTGATCAGTTAATCGATCTTATACACAGGTACTCACTAGAGGAGATAATCAATAATGAACCCAGGTAACCACTGATCAGTTAATCGATCTTTGACCCAGGTACCCACTAGAGGAGATAATCAATCATGAACCCAGGTGACCACTGATTAGTTAATCAATCTTGGACTTAGGTAACCACTAGAAGAGGTAATCAATTATGAACCTAGGTGACCACTGATCAGGTAATCGATCTTGAACCCAGGTACCCACTAGAGGAAGTAATCAATTATCAACAATGATTTGATGCAGGTGATCACAGGAGGAAGAAACCGATCCTGAAGCGTAGTGACTACTGGAGTATATAATCAATCATGAATTCAGGTGACCTTAAGAGAAGGTAACCAATCTTGAGAACAGGTGACTGCAAGAAGAGGTACTCAATTTCGGACCTTGGTGACTTTTGGAACAGGTAATAGATCATGAGTCTTGCTTTGGTGGGTATTGTTTACTCACACTCAGATAGGTTCACACTCACACCTTTCCTGTTATCATCTTATAGATGTGGTTCTTTATTCTTTAGCTGTATAACCATGTTTGCTTTGCCCTTTTCAGTATTTTCCATCAGTGGTTCTATTTTTTTATATTTGTTGTTAAAATGATTATTAGCTTTTCGAGGCATTTATTTGAGTGCTGTTCAGAAGGCAGGGACAAGCAAAATGATCATAATTAATATTATAAGCCACAAACACTATACAAGTTTCCGCAGATGAACAGAATTGAAACACATACTGCACCCTTGGCTAAATGTAGCCTGTCATTTACCTATTGATCCACTTGATTGTTCTGTGTGGGGGTGTTTGAGAGGCTGAGATCCTGTGAAGTCTGCCATAGACTGTGGAAAAGGTCCCACCACTGCCTTCGATCTGATCTGAAATGGTTTGATGCAAATGTTTAAAAAAAAAAAGCATGACAGAATGTGGGGATAGGAAACTGACAGCTTTAAAGTTTGATGCATTCTTTTTAAGTTCCATAGAAAAAAAAAGAAAGATCAACAGATGTTTGTTTCCCATGTGTGCTTGTTAGGAATTTTGCTTACTCATAAAGGCAAACTGTGAGAGTCAGATTCTTGTCTCTTCTGCACAATACAGATAAAGTCAAGACAGGGTTTTACAGATCGTGCTTAAATGGTACAAAGTGTAATCATATAAAATTCACATTTTATTTACGATCTTTTGCAGCTATGCAGATCATTTCAGCGTTTCAGTTTATTTAAAGATCAAGGGATATTGAAAGGGAAAAAGATCAACATCTTAGCTTTGCATCTTTGGGTCTATCTTGTGATGTAATCTCACTCTGTTTGAGATCTCATTGCACCAACAGCTGCTTACTTGGTCCTGCTTCATGTATTCGGAAAACAAGAACAAGCTTTTGTTGGCAAATGAATTGCTGAACCTTGAAGTATTGCAGTATCTACTAAAGTGGCTCAAAAACTTCACTTTACCTTTAAAGTTACAAAATAAAATGCAAGTCAGTGGTGTAAAACTCAGTTCCTGACGGCCCACAATTTCACACTTTGCAAGTACAATTTGAACACTTGTGGTTTAGGACTCTATAAAGATTTTACTGTGGTGGTCGGTATGTAGAACATGTCTGTATCGAGATGACAAGAGGCATTGAGTTTGGGCAGATAGAGTCTCACTGCAGCAAAGAATGCAACTCTTAATTAGCTTGAACACCTGTGTTAAGAGAAGGGAAGTTTCAGTGTCTAGATGGTACGTTGTTCTTTATTTAGTTAATTGGTTGCTTAAGTGATTGAAAGAGAAAATTGCTAATCTGTTGGTTGTTTGGTTTCTTGGTTCGTAAAGGAAATGTTGTTTTCACTACTGAGTTTGATGGTTAATTTCTTATTTTGAAAGGTGAGGATTTTTTGGTTGATCGGTACGCTGGTTTTTCTGTAAAGGAAATGCTTAATGGGTTGATGATTTGATCAATTGGTATAAAAATGGCTAATGATATGGTTGGCTGGTTTTTCGTTCATTTGGTTTGGAAAGGAAATAGTTGGTTGGTTTGTTGCAAAATAAAATGTTTAATTGATAATGATTTGGTTGGTTGGTTTGTTGATATGGGTTGAAAAGGAAATGTTTGGTTGGTTTGGAAAGAAAACCTTTAATTGGCTAATGATTTGGTTGGTTGGTTTGTTTGTTGATTTTGGTTTAGAAAGGAAATAGTTAGATTTGTTTGGTTGCTTGGTTGTTTGGTTGCTTGGTTTGTAGATTGAGTTTGAAAAGAAAATGGTTGGTTGGCTTGGAAAGAAAATGTTTGCTTGCTTACTGAGTTGGTTGGTGGGCTGGTTGGTCATTTGTTTGCTTGCTTGATTTGGTTTGGAAAGAAAATCGTTGATTCGTTATTAATTTTGTTGGTCTGTTTGTTGATTTGATTTGTAAATGAATTGATAAGTTGATTGGTTTCAAAACATTATTTTTGATAGATGTTTTGCTTGGTCGGTTTGCTGGTCAGTTGGTTTGGAAATAAAATGTTTGTTTGGCTAAGTATTTGACTGTTTGTGTGTGTATATATATATATATATATATATATATATATATATATATATATATATATATATATATATATATATACATACTGCACCAAACTGTCAGGTTTCCATTCATGGTAGAGGTTTTGAAAGTGTGCTAGCTAAATGTTGCGACATTATTGGGTACCTAAATCATAGTCCATCCAACACTCACGAACTAATGGAGCAGCAAGTAGCAGGTAGGTTAATACTATTTTCTCCATCTCCGTGTGCGTGCGCGTGTCTGTGTAAAAATAAGTTCAGAGTAGTGTAAAACAATATTAAACAGTTGAAGAAGAATTAAATATGCTGTTGAACAATGTGACATCAGTGGTATTGCCAGCCTTGTCACAATAATTAAATTCAAACATGACTTTACCTCATCTAAAAGAAGCTGTTAAAGCAAGCTGTTAATGGCAAAGAGTCCTGGAAAACAAGAGTCGAAAGAGACCACAAACTAACAGTCACCAAAGAAGAAGAAGAAGCAAAAAAGTTAATTTGGAGGATTATGTTTATTGCAGGTAGGTTGCTTATATGACAAAACCTGAGCTACAATTTAAACAAACAATTCAATAAACAATCATATTTTGAATTTAAATAGCTTGTTTGTCTCCGATTGACATTGACTATTTACATTTTACATTTATAGATTTCAGTCTTGGCATTGCGATTAATTGTGATTTGTTTAAAAATTTGTACGATTAATTATGTAATATTTACAATTTATAAACATTTATACAAATATAAACGGATTTGAAACAAAATTAAAGTTCTACTATATTCTGCCAGACCTTCTACTTCTGTTTTATTTTCCTCTAAAACATGAAGCAGAGTTGTTCTTGACAGTTTCTGTGTCAAGTAAACGTAAGTGTTTAGGAGAAATAGCTTGTCACGCCAACCACCAAACAACCAATTATCCATGCAAAAGCTCTTTTATGTCAGTGTTTATTTCAAACGTCTACAGCCCCTCACAAGCGCAAGAAAGCAGGAAAGATGTGTAGGAGAGCCATTTTTTCTGCCATGCGTGGGTTTGTGTTTTCTTATGTTTTATTAGCGTATGCATGTGGGTGTATGGATGTGTGAGTCGAGAGAGATTGTGTATGTGTAGATGTGAGTGGGAGGAGAAGGGATACTGGCTGCCTCTCCAATCATGTGTGTGTGTATGTGACTCACGTCTGGCATCCTCACTGCTCCATGGCAGGCTTAAGTTTCACCAACAGAGAAAATCGCTTCCAAATTAAGACTCATAGGTTATGAGTGAACTCTTCCCGCCCCCTGCTGGTCAAACGAGGTGTTACGTTTAAAGTGAAAAACTGGCATTCTAAGTGTTGGGTGTTGAATTGTAGGGTTTTTCACAACTCAGTCAGAGAGTGAGACCCACTGGTCCTATTAAATAATTGTATTTATTATTTTGTTGCCGTAAGCCAAAACAGATTAGAGGGGGCCAGATATGAACAATTATTTCTTCTTTCGTTTTAAACCTATTTTGAAGCTAATTGTCCATTAATGCTCTTTTCCTTTTGTGTTTGTGTGTCAATTATATATATATATATATATATATATATATATATATATATATATATATATATATATATATATATATATATATATATATATATATATATATATATATATATATATATATATGGGGGTGTGAGTGGGTTTTCACAAATATATCAAGTTTATACATGTTTTTGTTTTTTTAACAATAGAAAATTATTTAGAAATGTAGCATGTATTGCATGCACATTTTTAAGGGGCCAGACAAGTGAGTTTAAATGTAGTGTACAAAATGGAAACTAAACAACACTGGAGCAAATGCCTCTTTTGCAAAAATAAAAATCTGCTCTATCTAATGGACTGTCAGGTTAAGCAAACTTGACTTGAATTTGTAAAGAAAATAATGGCATATTTTTTTATTTTTGCTTGATTTAGGAAGTTTTTAACTAATGTTTTCAATGTAAAATGTAATACAAACATTACCATATAATCTAGTTAAGTGTTTTCTTAAAAGAAGATATCTTAATGACTAATACTGAGCAGAGACTAATACTAATACTGTTACAGTCTTTGCATATTGAACACCATTGAAACAAATTAACTTGTGTTAAATTGGCATCTGAGGCCCTTTAAGACCCTTAACATGTTCTAGATACTATAATAAACACCAGCACAACATTCTAAATTCGGGAGTCCCCCCCACACAAAAAACTTTTCTTTTAGAATTTTAAGCCGTCATACTCCATTTTAATAACAAAAATTAAACACAAACATTATTGAGTAAATGCTGTTGTCCAAAAACTTCTGCAAGCATTTCTACTTTTGAGACCATTCGTAGTGTTACTTGATAGAAGGACAAAGATAAGTGTATTAATGCACAATTTTGGGTACTTGCAACATGTATTCCAAATTTAAAGTAAAACAACCTACCTGTAGTAGTTTTCCTCATCGTGATTCAATATGCTCAATCCGCAGCACATTACGCTGCTGTGAGCCATGCGGTAGCTCTCTCTCAGTCAACCGAAAGAGGGCGAAGGCTAATGGACACTTGTGGACTGTTGCAGCAATGGTTCATTTGCATTTATGATTTGAGATCAGAAGTGATGCTTTTTACTTGGTTGAAAATTTGCAAATTATTAAAATATTTAGGCTTTCAATAATAAAATATTTTATTATTATAAAAAAATTATTAAAACATAACAGCTTGAGACAAGCTCACGATTCACAAGTAGTTATATTGTAAAAATTCAGCTCTCAAAAAAAAAGATAAAACGCTTAAAATTAGCTGAAAATGACTTAGATAAAGCAAAACAAACTGCCAACAGAAGACCAAATAAATTTCACTTTCTCAGAGCCTTAAATACAAGTGAATAAATGTGGTCTCAAAGACCCTAAAGATGTCTTAAAACTAGCCAAAATAGACTAAAAACAAGTGCCTTTCTTAAGTTCATCTCACTCTTTCTTTTTTTCTTTCTTTCTCTCTCTACCTCTCTTTCTATCACTCTTTCTCTTACTCTTTAGTTACCTGTAGTTTCCCTCGTTATGTTTGATTGGTTTCCCTTCATAAGCTTCCCTCAGTTTGCGTTTGGTGTCGGTTCATTATACCCCTTACTGGTGCATTGCGCTTGGTTGTCTTTTGGTCTGGTGCTGTAAGGTGTGTTCTTGTTTAACCCAGTTTTCAGTTTGTATCTTATTCGTGGTTTTCCCCCTCGTGGGTTTTACTTTGTTACCCTTGTTATTTTATTTCTTAAATAAATTACTATAAGACTGTCACACATTTGGGATCCGCATTCCTCATTTTGGCCTCTCCGCCTGACACTTTTATTCTAATTACTATTGACCAAAGAGCTTTACAATGGCGTTATATCTCATTTTAAGCATTAAAATACTCAGAACTAGCTATACAAATCCCACTGACAAAGGTATAAAATGTTATTAAGATAATGTAAACAAAATACAAAAAAAATAAGTAATTCTGCTTTGATTTGAAATAGTTTAGCTTGTTAAGATTGTACTTTTGTGCAATGTAGCACTGTACACATTAAAGTAGGTAGGAACTCAAAAATGTTTTGTCTCTCTGTTTTGGTCAGGAATCACCACCGTGCTCACCATGACGACTCTGAGCATCAGCGCTCGACACTCTCTGCCTAAGGTCTCATACGCCACAGCCATGGACTGGTTCATCGCCGTCTGCTTTGCTTTCGTCTTCTCCGCCCTCATCGAGTTTGCTGCCGTTAACTACTTCACCAACGTTCAGGCAGAGAGGGCCAAAAGAAAGCAAGCCGCAGCCGCAGCCAGTGTAAAGAGCTCCGGGAAGGGCAAAGACACCGAGGAGGTTCTGCAGGTGAGAGATGCGCAACACAAACCTCAACACTAGCCTCAGAGATTTTCTGTATATATTTCACTTTTAAAGCTCACCACATCCATAATTGTTGCGAAACAGTAACTTGGTTTTTACTCTAAAGAAGACACAAGTTCGTAAAGCTGTAAGTAATTAACACTAATTAAATACTTTTGCAACTTCAGATTCAACAGTATGAAGTTACAGGAATTTGTGCTGTTTAATTTATTTGTTAGGAAACACTGAAAAAAAAAAACATTTTCTCAGTATATGCCAAAACATGAAGTTGAATTATATTGATTTGAATGATGGACAATTCTAATTTAACAAAGCTGAATAATATGTGCCATTAAACATGCTTTAATTTTTAAAATTGAATATTGAACATCGGAAATTCAAGATAAATGAAATATGTTATGTTATAATTTTCTATAGATTACAATAGTTGATTAAGTTTTGGCTAATCACGGCTGCATTTTTTTGGCAGAGCATGCGACTCAGGAGGCATCATTCTTTATAACCATGAATCTTAGTACTAACATGATTAGCAAGTCACTAGCATGTTCCTAGCATGATTAACAAGTCACAAGTTAGCAAGTCATTAGGATGCTTAAAAAGTCACTCGCATCTTCCTAGCATTAGCTAGTCACTATCATGTTATAGCATATAAGTAACTAGCACATTCTTAGCATGATAAGCCAATCACTAGCATGCTCCTTGAGTGCTTTACAAGTTACTACCATGTCCCTAGCATGATTAGTGAGCATGTTTCTAGCACAATTAACAAGTAACTAGAATGATTCGGAAGTAACTAGCATGATTAGCTACTCAATAGCATTATTAACAATTCACTAGCATATAAAATTATAGCATGATTAGCAAGTCACTATCAAATTATAGCATAATTAGCAAGTCACTAGCTTGATCCTAGGATGATTCTCGCGTAATTAGCATATTTCTATCAATAGCTATCAATCTATAGCAAGTCAATAGGATGTTATTAGCATGATTAACAAGTCACTAGCATGCTCCCAGCAAATGAACACGAATCAAATTACTCTCATTTTTGAAAAATGAACAACAAAAATGCTGCATATATTCAGAAAGCAGAGGGTTTAGGCTTTCAAATGACTTCACATCCATAACACACCCCATAAAAGGGAAAGGTTAGCAGAGATAAGAGGTTAAAAATCTAAACACACCTCTGAACGCCTCCCTATAGTTTGTCTTGTAAGCTACTTTTTTCTTATATTTTGTTGGTAAAAATCCTTTGTGAGCTCTATAGTGCTTCTTTGGACCCAGGAGCTTACTGAGTGCCATCTAGTGTCAGGGAGAGACGCTACCTGCTGCAATTAGTGTGACTCATTTTATATCACTTTCTCTTTCTTTCCTCTCACTCTTCCTTTCTTTCTCTTTCTTTTTTTCACTCTTCCTCTCTTTCTTTCCTCTCACTCTTACCCTCTTTCTCTTTCTTTCCTCTCACTCTTCCTATCTATCTTTTTCCTTCTTCACTCTTCCTCTCTTTCCATCTCCGTTCCTCTATTTCTTTTTTTCTCCGTCTTTCTTTTTACACACATTGTGTCTTCTTTCTCTTTCCTCATTCCTCCTGTCTTTTTTCTCTCTATCTTTTCTCACAACTGTTTTTTCTTGCTTTTCCAACACTTCCTCTTTCTTTTTCTCCATCTTTCTTTTTACACGCATTATGTCTTTTACTCTCTCCTCACTCCTGTTCTCTTTCTTTTTTCTCTCTTTCTTTTCTCACTTTTCTTGCATCTGTTTTTTCCTTTTACTTTTCTCACACTTTTTCTCTTTCTTTTTCTCTCTCTTTCTCTTTTATCTCACTTTTGCACTCTCTTTCCAACTATCTCTCTTTCTTTCTCTTTCACTCTTTATTTTCTCTCAATTTTCCTCTCTTTCTGTCTCTCGCCCTTTCTTTTAACTCACTCTTCCTCTCTTTCTCTAGTAAAATAATAACAGTTTAGCCTCCCACGCTGCTGAACAGGAAACCCTTATTAAAGTTAATCCGGGGCTTTTCTCTGGTCAGGCTGTCCATCGACCACACACTTTAACTTGCTCCATATTGGGATTTTTTCCTAATGTCCTTAATGGGTTCGGATCAAGTGTGTAAAACACACAAGAGAGAATTTTCTGGGAATAAACTGGCTCTGCTGATGCCGTCATCTTTTCTCTTACATGAAAATACTAATCCTCAGTGAGTGGCTGTAATTGGGGTAAATATAGGCGTTGGTTATGTCTAAGTCTCGTGTGATGTTACAAGCAATCTTGGGCTCAGGCTCACTCTGCTCAAGTGGAAGTAAACAATGAGGAAAAGGCACACACGGTGGTCTAGAGACCCAAACACAGCAACCTGTCCTAATTTAATAAGGCCCATCACATAATACAATCATCACAAAGCGAAAAGTAAAATCTTAATAAGGTAATATTGGCAATATTTTGGTCTGACAATAAAGACAAATTTTACTTTTTTTTGTTAGTCGTTTTAAAATATTTTGCAGCATGTTTTTATCACAACTTTACAAAGGAGCTAATGATACCTTTTTTGTTCACTGATGCTATTGTTTTAGATCACGAGGATTGTTGGCTCATGTGTTTTTTTGCAAAACCACAGAAAAAGTTTAAGAGGGCATGAACCCTTGCAGTTTGTGGTTTGTCTTTCAGCCTCTTTCTTGACACTTTTAGCACATATATTGAATGCAAAGTTATACGCCTCATGTTTTGAAATGGACAAAAATAACTACTCAATTTAATTTTTTTAAGAAATGCACTTGTTTTTAGTTTATTAAGGCTAGTTTTAAGACATATTTATTTATTTGTTTGGAAGACTACTGGCAAGTGAAAATTTCCTGTTCTTTTAGCAGGCAATTTTGGGTAATTTTATAAATTTTTCTTGTTTTTGAAACCTGACTTTGTAGTACGAGTGGTTTTCTCAAAACAATTGTAAAATTAAAATGATAAAATTGTCATGGATTTCTTCAACATAAAAAAATTAGCAGCACCCTCTTGTGGAGGCATTAGTTACAGCTTTTAAAACATTAACTGTTGATTAAAAATTAAAATCTCACTCAAAGCTTTTCTCTGAACCCATCACACCCATTATCTATCCTGGTCTCCTAACCAGGAAATGAAGAACAGGCAGGCAGGGGTGTCCACCTTTTATTTTCAAGAGTCTGAGAAACAGATATTTCTCCACGTCAACAAGTCTGACAGACACTCTCTCTGAGTCTCATAGTTGTCAGCGTGTGCCACTTATAATCTGCAATGTCAGCTTATAGCAATGGCAACAGAGGAAATCCACGCTTCCTGCAGCTGCAAATAGAGAAAGATTGCTTTCTCACAGTGAAAAACACAAATATGGAGAATTGTTTAACCCAAGATAAAAGGTCAACTTCCTGAGGAACATCTCTAAGTGGAGCGGTGTGTGTGCTGACATGGATTTCCAGCTGAATGTGTGTCTTTGAGTGCATTCGGTAGTATGTCAGCAAGACCCTGCAATGAGTTTCTTTAACCTTTTGCTCATCGTAAGCTTGAGATTTGATTCTGATTTTAATATATATATATATATATATATATATATATATATATATATATATATGTGTGTGTGTGTGTGTGTGTGTATACACGTATATATGTGTCTGTATGTGCATGTGTGTGTGATGACATCCACAATCCAAACAAACCCCCTTGCCTTAACTATTTTCCTAAGCTGAGATATAAAACATTGAAATGGTTGCTATTGATATTGCTATGGAGAGATCGTTGTCATCATATAATATTTCCCTTGTCAATATGGGTTATATAAACCAACCTCCATGTCGTAAATATTAGCCTAAGCTGAGGTGAAAATTTTTCACAACGGTTGCTAGGTTAAACAGACGATTGCAATGGAGGGGTGCTTTTGACTGTGGAGCAGAACTATTCAAGGCTTTTAAAGTAAACATTAACAGTTGAACTCTATCTAAAAACGCACAAGGAGATGTTGAAAATATTCATGAAGTGGAAGGTTTCAGCATTCAAGTTTGAAACCAAACTTGGTTTCACATTTATAACACAGTCTTTAAAAGTAAAAGTGCTGTTGTCATAGTTAAAAACCTGGTGCCATGTTTGCAGAGCTTGAGAGGTTCAAATATTTTTTTTTTCCTCAACAGCAAAACTCCGACACGAATGGCAACTTACGAAAACGCCTCAACTCCAATGTTCAGTCTCAACCGGCTTCCAAGAAAGCCCCCAAAACTGAACCTTCTGGGAAGAACGGAGCGTCGTCATCCAAAACTGCACAGACCAACCAATCATCTTCAACGTCAGAGGGTGCCAGTAGTTTCTCCAGCCAATCACATCTCAGCCCCACCTCCGCAAGCCAACCGAACGCAGCCGATTCATCTACCAAGAGCGCACCTCCAGCTCCACCGTCTACCCCAACAGTTCCTGAAAATCCTGCTCCTGGAGCGAGCGATGGCTCTGCCCCTCTCCACCATGTCCTTGGCTCTAAATTAGAAAATATTAAAAAGAGAGAAAATAAGGCCACGCCGCAACCTAGCGCTCCATCGACGGGAGGAGCTAGTAAAATCGATGAATATGCACGCATTTTGTTCCCAGTGTCCTTTGGGGCATTCAACATGGTGTACTGGGTGGTCTACTTGTCTAAAGACACCATGGAGTCCAGGGGAGGCTAAGAAGATCACATCTTTTTTTTACAACTTACTGACGAATGAATTTACAGCTCTTCTACGGATTACAGGAAGATCTTTCATGGAGTTATATCAGAACACTGAAGAGATTTTCATGGGAGAGTTATGCTGAAGCTTTTTTGTTGTTGTTGACTATCCAAAAGGCCATACACACATTAAAGCATGTGGATATGTTATAAGTGAAACAACTCTGTTTTTAAAATGATCTAAGCAATCTTCCAGGAATGAATCATAGATTTCTCTGTTGTCTGTTTGAATAGCCATATTTACGGTTTGTCCTATCTATCGCCGGACATACTGAAGAAATAAACTCTGCTGAAAGGGATAAATATGGAAGGTTTAGTCTATTTTTATATGGAAACACATCCAGAAAGATCGCTCGAGCAGTGAACGCTGTGAGATGTTCAGCCAAGAAGACATGTTTCTGGAATTTTGGGTTTGTATTTAACTTTGGAACTTGTGTTGTTTTTTTACAGTAGACGACTTTGATTGTGTGTTCTGCTATTGAGGCCGTGTCCACACTCACACAGGTACTATTCTCTTCCTGCTTGTGAGCTTGGGTTGAGCCATTTTTCTAAAAAGCGGTTAGGTATCCTTCAAATATATTGGCACTGGGGGAGTCCCCCACCTTCTCTCTGTCCTCTTTCTCCTTTTAGATTTTGTCATCTGAACCTATTCATCAACAATTTTGAAACTTGCATAGTACTTCTTAATTCTTTGTTATTGAGTTTTTATTAAATAGTTGAAGGTCTGAAAACATCCAAAGTTTACAAACATACCACCTAATGTTGTTTTCATCAAACGTAATTGTCATGAACATAAAAAGGAAGAAAGTTATTGAATAGGTGCAGATTACAAAGGGCTGTCAACTCTAAACATGAACTTATGTTGACCAATCAAAAGCCTCAAAAATAGAAACAAATCACTTTTAAAAGTTTTTTTAAATATCTGTGTTTGTGTGGACAGGGCCTCAAAGTAAGAGTGGAATGGACTAAGAGCACTTGCGCATGTTTTTATTTTTTAATTATTATTTGTAAATGAGGGTAAAGGAAATGTGGCTGTTTCGTAAATCTTTGCAGCTCAAAGAATGCTCTTTTTTTCTCTGCTTTTGAATTGAATGGCTTGTTTTTAGTTTAGAGTTGGATTTCATTTCTCATTTTTGCAGACATTTCTTTCATCACTGATGCATTCTACACTATATAAGGATGGAAGTGTGCCATAAAGGAAGGAGTTTCCCCAAACCAGGCTCAATGGGCACCCCTCAGAGCTGGCTGGCAGGCCAACCGTGCCTGCCTTTGAGGGCTCTTTTAGAGGATTTTAGAGGGGTTTGGAGTGCACTGCTGTCACTGAAGAGTAGGAATATAATAAAACAATGCATCAATTTACGCAGAGCTGTTTTTATGTCCTAACCTTGTACCTAAACAAAATTGTTCGCATTTTTGAAGGTCCTAAAAAAGGGTTTAACTTGGAACTTTTCCCTATTACATAGAAGAGCATCACTACCGACTAATCAGCTAAAACAGGCTCATATGTCTTTAATTTTCTTGATGCATTGAACCACTTGTTTTTTTCTGTACAGACGTTTCTGATTTTCACTACTCTAGGAAGCTTAGCTCGAGGGGCTAAAGCTAATTTCCGCTATCACCCAGACAGTCGAAATTTTTGCTCTGCAAACTTATCGTAAATTGTTATATGACTATATATATATAACAGAAAGCTAACGTAAACTTATAAAAACAACAGACAGAGTATCTCAAACCAAGCAGTTTCTTCCTCTGACATGCTAAACCTAACAAACACAGTGCTTTTTGCGCTCTCTACTCTTTAAGCAGGTTTATAAACAAACCGACTCTGTTACAAATGAACACACAAGCCATTGGATAATTCAGTTGGATCTCTATTGCTCCTAGCCTTTTTAAGCTGCTTAACTATCGTTAAACTTATTATAATCACACACTACTAACTCCTCGGACTTAGCTCTGTTAAGATTACAATTGTTCAACTAGTCTAACCAAAGCAACTCTTTATTTTTATTATGTCTAACAGTTAGACATAAAAAAACATTCAAGCAGTAACACAAATAATAACAATCTAGTTTTGCTTTGAGGAGTGCAACCTATCGCTTTCAAATTATTAATTAGACAAAATACTTTACTCATTACTGCAACCTATACACAAATTTGGCTCTTTCAGTTCAGCTTTCCTTGTGACTGACAGTCATATTTCAAGGCTGATCAATCCATAGAATGCTAAACTGAGTCTGAAATAGTCTGAACAAATAAATAATACGTTTTTATATACTTTTTATAGCAATTATCTAAATAAATTTATCAATATTAAGATTTATATAAATAAATAAACAAACTACTTGTTTTCTTAAACATACAACAAGTAATTTGGCTTCAAAACTCGCTTTTTGAACGTGCGCCATTAAACAACAGTGTAAGTGTAGTCTATAGTTTACTGCAGCTACAAAGTTTAACTTCTGTTTAATTAATAATAATCACAATAACCTAAACAATATTGATAAAACAGATAGATATTACTCTACATAATAATATGGCTTCACCACACTGTTTCTCACCAAATTCCTAAGATCAGGAGTCATTCGATCTTCGCGTCATCAAATCCGAATTAGCAGATATAGAGCTTCAGATCAGCCTCTCACAGGACAAAAGACCCAACCTATGTGTGGCAATCTCCGCTCATAAAAAATTCTAAACTTATTTCAGTAAATCTTACTGCAGTAAATCTTGCTTTTTTCGTTTTGGGAACAGAAGAGAAGAAGACATATCCATCCCCAAGGGCCTTCACTCATACTGCGGAACCAAGATTTGAGCTCCCCACTGAGAACCGGTTCGACGTTCTCAGTGATCATGAGATCAACACTCTGGTGATTGATACTTCCATCCGGAAGCCTGATGGCAACATCAAGGCTGTGGTCCTGCACGTTGGCTCTAATGATTTGTTACACTGTCAGTCAGAGGTGCCATCAGCGGATAAATGCAAACTAATCCGCATCCCTCGCCACCTTCTGCTGAGCAGTTACCGTTTATTGACAACTGGAATTTCTTCTGGGGGAGCCCTAATCTCTTCTGTCCTAACGGCCTCCATCAAAGCAAACTAGGCTCTAAACTTCAATCAGATAACATCTACTGGGCCCTTATTAGCATCTGACTAAATAGTTCCAACTACATGTGATCCGAGGGTGCACGATCATCGATGAGATTTATGTCTTAAGAAAAAGTAAAGAACAAGACACTCAGTATCGTCCACTCATGTATAGTGATAAATGGAAGTAGAGACCAGAAAGCTTGAATACAAAAAATACTTTATTACAATATGCATAAATCAGTCAACATGTCTTTTAACTACCACAGTCATCGCTCACCAACCGGCTTAGAAGAAGAGGGATAGCGAAGGGTAGACATGCTAGGACAGAAAGAGCAGGGGTCTAGCGGTCGCAATGGCTCAGCAGTTCTCTCATACCCACCACTAAAAGTGTTACACAAGTCACACATCAGTCACACAAGCACTGCTGTAGCAAGCAACCGGGTTTTCACAACAAGTGGAGAAAAAAGATATAGAGGAGAGTAAACATCCCAGGACAGAAAGAGCAGGGTCCTAGTGGTCACAATGAGGTAGCAGAGTCGGCATATTCGCTATAGTGCGGAGTATTAGCTCACAAATGGATTACAGAGATAAACCATGCCATGGACTCTGTAAACCCGCTTCTAACCAGGAGTTGTGGTCTAAGCTGGAGGGCCAGCACTACACAGCACTGCACACTATTAGAAATCACGCTCACCCAGTGCTTGCACACTCCACGACCTCACTCTTGCAGGTAATTTACACCTACACAGAGCTCAGCACCACTTAAATTCACTATCGTGCTCTACAAGCCTGGATCCACTGCTTCTGAAGCGCCTTCAACAAGAAACAAAGCATAAACTGTTCAAGTGGCACAGTTCCTCTATTCTGATTTTACACACCCACCAGTAACACATTAAGATCGTAGACACATAGGACACTATAAAATACTATCCTCCCTCTCTTTAACATGCAAATACTAAAATACTGATGGTGAGAGCTATACAACTGGGATGTGACCTGCACTCACCAGCCGTATCCCTTTTAGCAGCAGCGATGGTGAGAGCAGCAAGTTGATTGGGCCGGTAGGGTGGATAGCCGAGTCGCAGTTGCAGTGAGTTGAGTGGAATGTTCGCCGCGACCGATCTGACCGAGACCCAGCCCCACCCCAAAATGCAGCTAAGCAAACTGGCAACTCTGGACGCTGTAACATTCACTCCAAAGAGAAGAATCAAAGGAAACAGGGAGGATGGAGGAACTTAGAGAAACAAGACTACTTTAACTCATGGGTTCCTGTTCCCTTGCATTTAGAAATGTAAAGGGATTTGCTCATCTGAGTTATAGCGCGGAACCAAAAAACCCAGGAGCCTCCTAAAGCCCTGGCTAGACATTAGAACAGCCACGGTAGCAAACATTCAATTACTCCAGCAACCTGGAATCCCCTCTTACCGAGAACGCCCAGTTCTGCAGAGTGTTCCCACTCTGTTTCAGACCATAAACCGGATACGGCTTTCAGCAGAAGTGACACATATCTGAAGGTGGTTGAGGGCAGGCTAAATACATGCTAATTCGATGCTGATTGGTTAGCGCATGATTAATAGGGACTGGCCAATTGATGCGCCCTGTTACATATAACACCTTAGAACACTGCCTCAGAAACCTAGCTAGTAACCATCAAATCCCAACTTGTGCTATCGAAAAAATGTCCATACCACAAAACATAAAAAACTAATAACACTAATTTGTTTAACACCTATTAATGGATCAATATAAAATTATACTACAAATTATGCAACTCGCAAACATACTCTTTAAACTTTGGACTCATAAAAATCAGATCTCTTACACCAAAAGCTGTAAACATAAATGGGTTAATCTCAGAACTAAACCTTGACATAATATATTTAGCGGGACCGTTTCCCACATTAATTAAAATTATCAACCTTTTCAGGTTACCTTCACGAATGGCCCCTAAACAGGTTTTCACTTGTTTTAAAATAGAAAGAAGGAACAGGAAACCAGGGTCATGTACAAAAATATAATACTTTTATTTCATTTTTTAGTTAAAAATCTGTCCCCAATAATAACAAAACTCACCACCTAAATCACACTAGATTTGTTTCTATCTCATGGCATTGACCTCAGTGACATTTTTATATCGCCTCAAAGTGAGGACATCTCATACCATTATCTTATATCTTGTCCTATGGATACTATAAACATTAGCAATAGCATTCAATGCTACTAGGGAGAGATATAAAACAAGTTACTAAAGAAACATTTATAAGACACCTACCAGATATTACTCACATTTCTAGTGTACCTGCAGATGAAAATTAACTTGAAAAAAATCACCTGCAGTATGAATAATATTCTCGCTAGCACCCTAGACACTGTAGCCCCACTTAAATTAAAACAAGTCAGAGATAGACAGGCCACTCGGTGGTCTGATGATAATACAAAGGTGCTAAAAAGACAAAACAAAAACTATGAATGTATATGGAAAAAAACTTGATTGGAAGTATTCAAAATTGCTTGCAAAGAGAGCATGTCTAAATATAGACTAGCATTAAAAACTTCAAGAACTAACTCCTATCACAAATTAATAGAAACAAACCAAAAGAGCCAATGCCTTTTATTTGAAACAATGGTAAATCTACTATGTTTGAATAGTCAAACATCGACAGATTCAAACGCAGCTATAAAATTTAGCAGCAATGATTTGTGATTTATTTATCAGAAATATTAAATCTATTAGATGCAAAATCCCTAAAATTGAACTTAACTTAAAAAGCAGCGTAACTCAAATTCTATGTCTTTGCCTCACCCGTGGCAATTTTTTTCAAATATTGACCTGAAAGAACTTCTGAAAATAATCACAGCATCTAAATCAACGACAAACTCTCTCGATCTTGTACCAACATAACTACTAAAAAAAATAACTGATTCAAATAGCTCAAGAACCGTTTCTGAATATTATAAACTCATCTCTATCGCTCATAATTAAAGTACTATCTCAAAAATTAAATCACTAATAAAGAAAACACACCTGGATCCTACTGAGTTATCCAACTATAGGCCAATCTCTAACCTTCCGTTCTTGTCAAAAATATTTACAGAAAGTTGTAATAGAACATCTCAGCTTCTTCTTAGAGCAGCTTTTATGGAGATTTTCAATCTGGATCATCACACCACATAGACTGTACTGGCTAATATTTAAAATGATCTGTTACATGAATGGGATCAAGGGAATATCTCTCTTTCTTCTGGTTCTGCTAGATCTCAATGAAGCCTTCGAAACAATAGATCACATGATTCTACTCGAGAGTTGCAGCCATCCAGGGCCAGTCTATTGACTCTGTAAATAGAGACTCATCATACACAATAGCAGTAGAATATGGAGTTCCTCAAGGATCTGTTTTGGGACCCATCCTATTCTCAATCTACATACCCCCCTTGGCAAAAGTATTAGAAGACATGGGGTTAGTTTCCATTGCTATGCAGATGTCACCCAGCTCTGTATCTTTCCTTTTTCTCCTTCTTCTTCTTCTTCTTCTTCTTCTTCTTCTTTATTTTTAAAAAACAAATATGGAAGACAACAAATACCCTCTCTATATCTCACTCACGCTTACATCACAACGCTGCGTGAAGGCTGTCCCATTTGGCAAAAAACCAAAGGGTCCTTAAAAGGAGTCCTTCAAATGCATCTTCCTTTTCCCAGAATTTTGAGGATGCATCGCTACCATCCTTTGTAGCCTCACATAAGCCTCACCCAAGATGCTTGGCAAATCCGCACTCCGGAAGTGCTCAGCAATCCCATTTACCAATGATTGCTGCAGCCTTTGAAGGATCCTTCGAAGCTGTAGCTTCCAGAGGCTGGGAAGTCTGTGTCCTTGGAAGGATGCAGAACCTGAAATGGGACATAGCTTCTAAGACTAGATATAGACTTTCTTGTAGAAGATTTGTGTATTGAACTCAATGAGAAGACAAAGCTAAGCTCAGGTATTATCACAAGTTCTGAATCATTCAAATTCTGTTGGCTCCATTCAAAACGGGGGATTTATACCCTAGGTCAGGGATCCCCAAATCTGATCCTGGAGGTCTTAGTTTCAACCCTGCTTTAGTGTGCATCTCGCTTCATTCAAGAGGACATTAAACAGTGCAGAATTAAACATTAACAGGTCCAGATTTTCGTGATGTAAACTGTCAAAAAGACACCCTTTATGAGTTTCAGTAGCTTCGGTAATCTCTCATGAGTTTTCCACAAATGGTCTTTGTTTTGGCCAGATACAAAGTATATATTTTTTTGACGTTTAGAGCCATGATAGAGTCATCATCAGGTGTGCAAGGTTCTCAGCAAAAAAGACATGAAAAAGTAACAGAAAAATTCAGCTATCAATACGTTTTTCTGTGATTGCATTAAGTTATGTTGATGAATAATGTTATAAATGTTAAGACTTAAACTTTCAGACACTCAAGCATCTTCGCTGCACTCATGTCCCGCCTCTATAGACACATTTTACCGGGAAGTAACACACTTTAATGCAGGTGATGGCTGGCTACGCACACCCAGATCCTCTTTTACCTTCATCAGAAACCTATGGCTGACTTTACAGTTACGGGTGAGTTTTTTTAGACAATGGTTTAAACTACAGTATACTCCTTTTAAGTTGTGAGTTCTTGAAAATAATGGCTTCTTTTAAATTTAATTAATGTTTTTTGATAAAAGTGCCACGATACAACTGCTAGGCTTATTTTTTGTTGTTAATTATTTTTCTGTCACTTTTAATTATTTAAATTGTAAAGTGCCATAATATCACCCTTTTTTAATAATTTAAAATAAATATGTAACCCTCTCAAGACTGTCACTGCACCATTAATAACTCCTCAAATGGTTATGCTCCTCAAAATGAGCCACATATCTCATGTTTCTCCCACTGCTTCTACCACGCTCCCTGCTGGGTAAAAATCCACCTATTTTTGAAGAATACTCAAAAGTTCCTCTTTTGGCAAGACAAAAATACTTTTGTTCAGCTACATCCAAAAACATTCTTTCCTTTTTTGACGTGGTTCTACAATGGTAACACTTTATGGTACTTATGTTCTACATTCAGATGAGCTGCATTAGTGGTTCTTCTGATTGGTTAGTGGGAGGTGCTTCAGCCAATGGGTCTGGCTACAGCCATTGAGCCTCTTTGAGCTCTCTGAAAAAGAAAATAGGGTTACAGGAACATGCCTCAATAGGATTTGAGGCATCTTTTTGATGAGGGAACAACACTAAAACATGCTAGAAATTTTGAAAATTTTAGTTTACTTTATATGACACCTTTTATTTAATGCCCCTTTTATCAACATTATGGAACATTATTACACATTAGCTGAAGCTAATATAGTTAAAGGTGGGAAATTTTTTTTGGAAATTTGAGGAAAATGCCTCTCGAGATCCCCTTGACTTGGTGGAAGGCTTTATAAAATGCCCACAACTGAGTGTTTGAGAACTTTCAACAATTCTGAAGGGACACATTAGCTTTAATCATATTTGATCTAAAACAATATGTATGCAGGAAAGTATCTAATTTTCTTATACTCTTGGAAGCCACCTGGTGGGCATGGAGCCCTACACAGCTGCTTGTGTATGACACGTTAGGTGTGCTCAAAGGTGCACGAGGAGGTTAGAAGCATTGTTTTAATTAAATTCCTAACCTGGCTTCACTGATTCCAATTCAAACTCGTCAAATAAGTCTAATTCTGAACACAAAAACATCGTTAGTTCATACGGCCAATGCTTCACACTAATCAAAGGCAAACACCAACCTCTTTCTACAGGTTATATCACTGTACCTGAAGTGAAAATCCTTACCTATTTGTTAAATCAGTGACACTTCACAGACAAACAGCTAAAAAACATCAGAAATACTTTACAGAAACTAAACATTAGAACTTTTTAATAAGCAAAACGTGCTGAAAAACTTAAACAAGCTCCACTTTTCAGTATGTTGGTCCATCTCTCGTTAATCTGCAAACCACATTGTGATCAGTCATTTTCTAATTCTTGCTCATTACTACAAAGAAACATTTGTTTGAAGCTGTTTGAAGTTGTTAAGCAGTCATTTATAAAATCCAGATGAAAGTCCCAAGGGCAGGAGCTGTCTGTGGTGATAAAGCTACACGTTTCATGCACAGAGCAGAAAGACTGAGAGATTGTGAGGATCATGTTGGCGGTGATAAGAACAAATATCCATAATCTCTCTCTCTGGATGGAGGCCAGGAAGAAGAGATGTGTGCTGGAACATGGAGAGAGGAAGGAAAACACCGGCAAACAGCTTTCTAGTACAGTGTGATGTGGATTTACATTTTTTTATGATGGAAACTACAAGGAGAAAAAAATCAAAAACCTTCCGTGGGATAACGTATATCTGTTTATAATGATGAACAATGCATAATATGTTTATTCTTTTTTAATTTATGTTTTTAGCGATAAAAAAAGCAATAAAAATGTTATTTCAGTCAAACTTTTAGATGTGCAATCACCAACCAATGCCTCATTAGGTGTTCCTGGAGCATGAGCATCTGAGATGCAGAAAAAAAGAATTTGATTCTGAAACATTTCAAGGCTAAAATTAAAAAAATAAGTTTAAATGTTTAATTTGTTAGCATTCTAAATAGCATTTTATAAGACATTTATGTTGAAATTTAAAATCACTTAACATTCAGCTTTCGATACGATAGATCACAGGATTCTCCTCGAGAGACTAGAGAACGATGCAGGCATCCAGGGCCAGGCTCTAAGATGGTTTAACTCGTACTTCTCTGACTGGAGTCAGTTTGTTCATGTAAATGGAGACTCATCAGACACAAAAGCTGTAGAGTATGGAGTTCCTCAAGGATCCGTTCTAGGACCAACCCTATTCTCAATCTACATGCTGCCCCTTGGCAAAACTATTAGAAGACTTGGAGTTAGTTTCCATTGCTGTGCAGACAACATCCAGCTCTATATCTCAGCAAAACCTAACGACCCTTTAAAGTTAAATAAGATCTCAGAATGTGTCACTGATATCAATGATTGGATGAATGAAAATGTCCTTATACTAAATCCTGATAAAACAGAAATATGACTTGTTGGCACTAAAAAGCAAATATAGGATATCTCAGTTTTAAATATGGAGCTGGGGGGACACAATTAAAAATCTTGGTGTTATTATAGATAGTGAACTGGCGTTTAAGAACCATATCCCTTATTCTTATGTTACTAAGAATGCCTTCTTTCACCTCAGGAATATTGCTAAAGTGCGGAACATGCTGTCTATCGTAGGTGCAGAAAAAATAGTGCATGCTTTCATGACCTCCAGAATGGATTATTGTAACGCTCTGTTAGCCGGCTGTTCAGCTGCCACGTTGCAATAATTACAGATAGTCCAGAATGCAGCAGCTAGAGTTCTCACAAGAACAAAGAAATATGACCACATTATACCGGTTTTGTGCTCTCTTCATTGGCTTCCGGTACAATATCGCATTGACTACAAGATACAGCTCCTTGCCTTTAAGGCACTGAATGGCTTGGCTGTAGGCCTACCTGAACAGTCTCCTATCACGATATATTCCAGCTTGCTCTCTTCGATCACAAGAAGCAGGACTATTGATTATGCCGAGGGTTAGTAAATCCACCAGACGGAGGAGAGCATTCTTATAATGAGCACCGGAGCTCTGGAACAAGCTCCCGGATGTTGTTCGGAACTCAGCTACACTCACAGTGTTCAAAACTAAATTAAAAACATGTCTGTTTAGTCTAGCATTCGAATGATTGGCTCTTGGTATTTATGTTTTGTCTTTGTTTATTTTGGTTTTTCATGTGCTGTCTGGCAAACTGTTCGTCAATGGATATTAAGTTTATATATTCTTTATGTTGGGGGGGTGACTTGCACCTGCCTCAGTCAGTGAGGCTCCCAGGGTCCTCACAGAGGGAACTCCTATTTACTCCATCTGATCCTCACGAGGACTTTGTGAAGCTGCTTTTAAAGCAGTTGCTAAAGAAGCGCTATATAAAAACTTGAGTCACCTACAATATTTCTTGGAGCTTTTATTAAACTTGGGTCAGAATATGCCAAATTTTAACCTATTTAGCTATCAAATAGGTTACAGGGGGGTAATTATAATATTATTGGCTAAAAGTGCTTCTTTGATAACGTTATCATGATGTGTATCTACTCACCAAATTTTAACCTCTACATCATAAACTATTAAAGCAAGGGTTTACAAGAACTTTTTAAGGAGATTGTATTTTCAAACAGTACAAGGACTGTATACACTTTTATGGAAGCCTATTTCCGCCAGCTAAAAATAAAAAATAATGACTTAGAAAGTCAAAATTGTAAGATAAAAAAGTATAAAAAAGTTGACACAGAGACACTTAGATGATGAACTGTGAATATGAAGGAATATTTCAAACATGGCTTCACTAATGATAAAATCCTTGCATTGTTAGTGAAACAGCATGAATCAAATGTTCTCTTGAAAGGATTTTAAGCAAGAATCAGTTCAGGCGCAGAAAAAACTAAACAGATGAGGTGGCAGAGGTGACTGCTTTCTATGTGTTCATGTGGTTCCTGCCATACCACATGATGAATTTACCATGCATTTGAGATTTTTGAGGTTCTTAACTTTTTACTTCCAAAATTTTGACTCTCTAAGTCAAAATGTTGACTTTGTATATGAAAAAAAGCCATATTTTTTTATTTTTACCTGACGGAAATGGGCTTCCACACACTTCTCAATTTCATTTGCTATATAACATTTAGAGAGTGTGTTTAATCCACTCAAAAGCCCGCAAAAGCTTTTCTGAACTTGACAGGATCTTAACTGAGTGAAATTCCTTAAAATCCTCCAGAGAAATAAAAAAGCATCTTCTGAGAAACAGAACACGTTTCACATGATTGCTGAGTAATCTGATCAAATAAAAACCTCACTCTGCTGCAGTGTACTTCATCACCATAGAGACAATCAAACAATCAGCGCATCTTGTGATTCCTGAAGAAGAATGCTCTCATTAAAAATATTCTCAGGCAAATCTGGCCTCTTTATTACACTGGGTTTCTTGCTAAAGATAACCATGGCTGCCATGGCAACTGCTCCATCAAAGTAATAACAGTAAATAGTGTTTATTATGACTGCTTTGGATGGGCAGTTTGCAGGAGGCAATTTTAAGCCAGGCAATTAAACTCTGATAATGAAGTTTCCAGCCTCCGGTTTGGCAGGCAGCGCAAACTCGCAGAAGGCTGTTTTTATGTTTATTGTTATTTATTTCTCTTCTGTTCTTTCTCTGCTGCTTTAAGTGGTTCTTTAATGAACTGAAATCACAGCTTAAATTGCAGGTTTTACTGAACTTTAAAGCTGGGGTTTGTGATAATTTGAGAACTTTAAACCAATCAACTTCAAGATGAGTCGCTTACTTTCTAGATTGCAATCTACTAACATAGCATAAAAGCTGAATTTAACTACTAAAGTATCTCCTTACAAACCTCTTGCCCTGTTATTATACCATTAAATGGCATTAAACTGTCTTATTATTGTTACGTAAGAGCGTATTCCAGCTACTGCCATCTGATATACAAAATAGTAAGAAAATAAATAAAAAATAAAAAAGTTAAACTTGTCCCCAAAAATCACAATTTGGTTGTACACTTTTTGACACATTTTTGAATAAAACCAACTTTTTAAATAAAAGTCATTTTCCATTTGTGAATATTTTTGAATAAATTAACTATTTTACAGTTTTTACTTGTTTTTGATAAAACAATTAATGTAATTATTTTACTTTTGGCTTGTTTTTGATTAAACAATACATTAAATTACTTTACTTTTGTCATTATTTTCTGATCAAATTATAAATTCAACCATTTAAAATACTTTGGATTTATGTTTTATTAAAATAACAAATTCAGCTATTTAGCATGTGACAAAAAGCAAGCGCAAGCTGGCCTTTTTTATCTCCCATCTCTGTGTAGAGCAGCTTCGATTATTTAGAATTTCAGAAAGCAAACTTGGGGGAACTTAGAAGACGCGAAGAGGGCAGTTGGAGCTTCAAATTATTCCAGTCCTGCTCACTGAGCTAAAGATTTTTTTAATGCAAATTGTATTGTTAAATTATTGATGAGTGCATTCCTGCTGGAAGAAATATAAAAAGAGAACACTATCTTCCCAAAAAGTGCTTGACAATACTTTTAATTACAGATTCACATTTACAGATCATAAATTCTGGTCTCCAGGTGGCATTGGCTCACACAGAACAGAGCTTTAGTCTATTTTATGGACACGACTCGCAGTGTTCTCAGCACTTTTAATTGCTTATGGACTGGTTTTCAGGGAAACTGTTGCTAAGGGTTCAATTCCACAGTTAAGAGTTTCTGTGTGCTGCTTTAGTTTAAATGAACAGTGGATCATTGTAACGAATTCTCCCTTTGTTTCGGCAATCACTTCTGACTCAGGGACGCTGTGCTCTTCAGTTTGCTTACAGAAGTGTTGCTATGGAGATACGCTGAACTAAATGTTTTAAGACGAGATGTTCATGCTGCCTTCTGTGTGGGTTGCTCTGATGACTGAGCGACTTTCCCAAAAATTTATCTGCACACTGTAACCATGTGTGAGAGAGAATGGTTTTATATTGTATTGTAGAGTGTGCATTTTTATTTAAATATGTTCCTGTTCGTGTACAAATCGAATCAGAGCCTGCTCAAAGTTGTCTTTGTGGGTTCCCCTAGTTATAAATCACTAGTGGATTGAGCTGGTAGCATCTTAAAATCTTTAACACTACACTTAGTTTTTATTTTTATGAGTAGAAGTTTCACAGTACAATCTAGAGCAGAATTCCCCAAAGTTGGTCCTGGAGGGCCGCAGCCCTGCACATCTTAATTGCAACTTTGCTCAAGTATGAATAATACTCTAGCATCAGACAATTAGGGAGGACCTTCATAGTTGAACCAAAAATATGCAGAGCTCCGGCCCTCCTATACCGGATTTGAATGTACTCTGTTCTATTTGGTCCTTCTCTAGAATTAAATTGAAAATTGCTAATTTAAACAGGAAACAAAATAAAAACTTTGTATTGCACAATTTCCCCCAAAGTTTTTAGTGAGAAATTGACAGTTTGTTTAGATATTTTAACTCATTTTGAGAGTTTTTGTACTCTATCCAGAGAAGGATATTCTTTGAGTGGCCGTTCGTAATTTGGATTTTTCATCACGTGAAGCATTCATATCTCTAGGTACCACTGTATAACTATTAAGCATGTGTTTTAGTCATAACAAAATGTGAAAGGCTTTAATTTATAATAATTAATAATAACTTTATGGCATTAAGATCGAGGAAAATAACATGCAGGAATCTCGCAAGTGTTTGGTTGTTGCAATTCACATGCATTTACAAGTTAGTCTTCGGTTCAGCTAAAGCTGTTTTTTGCACAGGCATGTGGTGGAAACCCAGACATTGGAAACATAAAAACTTTTACACAGGAAGGTACCCCTGCTGACCTTGAGCTAGTGACTTTTTAACAGAGCATTTTCCTCAATCACAAAAAAAGTACTAGTGCAGTAGTGTTACGAGTGAGAAAGATCAATATTTGATGATGAATGAACATTATTTCTGCAGGTTTGATTATTATCAAATTTATTATCAAATTGACTGATTTTCCTCCAGCCTCTCTGACTGATGTTGTTACCCTGGCAACAGAGTTGGAAAAGATCAGCTGATTGTCATGCTGTTCACATGGGCATGTGATGAGAGTGTCTGAAAAGCAGGACACTGTCTCCCACACACCGGGATAAATACACTCCGCGACACTCTGGACGGTTTCATTGGGGTCTCATTGTTTCAACAAAGATTCTTCTAGAGGGGCGAAAAGGCATGATTAAAAGTATGGATAATCTGGAGTTAATATTAATTTTTAAGAACATGAATTATCCACCAAAAGCCTTTTTGTTTAGCCTGCTCAAATTGAGATTAATAGTACATCCATTTATTTTCATCTACCTCTTTGAGGTCAGGGTCACAGGGTTGTGCTCGTGCTTCCAGCTTGCATTATGAAATAGATTGGGTACACCCTGAACAGGTTGCCAGTCCTTCAGTCACTATTATCTCTCACATTCACATAATTTGCAGTCTTCGGCGGAAGCAAGAAAACCACTCTAAAAAATCCCCTCAGAATTAGAGACCAAGCTGAGAAACCCTCCACCACACCACTATATCCTGGCGCAATCACAAAACATTAAACCAATGATTGCAAATGTATATTTTTGTCCCCATTTTGTGTAAACAAACCTGTTTAATCCAGCATTCGAATAACTGGCTCCTGGTATGTGTCCAAACGGGAGTCTGGACAACACCAAATTACAATCATACAAATTGCTGAAACGACAATATGGTTCAGTCAGCCTATCCTCATCAGTTATCACTCATCCTCCAGCTAACGCTTCTTTACTAGGGAGATCTTTTCTCTGCATGTGTGTGGGTGTTGTACTCCAAGTTCTAAGTTTTTTTACCAACATCCAAATAATTAAATAATCTGTTACTTTAGTTTGCCACAAATTCAGTTTGTATATATACATATATATATCTGTGTGTATTTATGTATAAATTATGTATACAGGCAATATTTTTTTACTATTATATCTAATATTTAAATACGTTTTAATTTAGTACTACTTGTGTAATAAAAAAATGACACCATTAACCGAACAAATTGATCAAGTGGAAGTAAATTTTGCATGTTTCTGACATTAAAAAGACTTCTTAAGAAGAGTAAGTTATTTGGGAAATATCTGAAATGGGGAAGGGACATTGACGAAGGGAAGGAAAATGAGGGCGAAAACTATCTATGAAATGTGCATGTATGAATAAAAATGTAGCATTTAAGATTATAAAATTTACTCAACATTCTTAATTAATTAATTTTTTTACTTTTATTTTAATAGTGCTTGAAAGTACAAATAAGTACAAAAGCAGTACCTGACTCAGATAAAGAAACTTAACTCTAAACAGAAAGTAAAGGAAATACACACAAAACCCCCCACCCAACCTAAAACAGTGTCAGTAAAGTTGCAGTATAACAGCACTTAATCAGCAAATACTTAAAAAAAAACAGTAATATAACCATACATGACACATGTAAACAGAGGATCCCTCTACAATTTCCATTTGTATTTTATTTTATTAAAAACTATTTTTTAATGAATTGTCATTGCATATAACTTAAATAGATTTGTTTAATGGAGGAAAACATGAACAAAAAAGAGAAATAACACTCAATTATTCAGTACACCGTAGTCAGAGAAAATATTGTGAGTGACTACATTATAAAAAAAAATGTATGAGAAATATGTGTGGCGTCAGATCACGCGTCACGGGTTCGTTTGGTTTAACGATTTCTTTTGGTTGCTTTTACAGTTTCTTAAAAAAGTTGACATAAAATCTGAAATGGAAAAAAAAAATTTTTACATTTAAGCTGAATGAAAAGACGTTAAACACGTTTTCCATCCAACATTCGTACTGTACAAAATAAAGTCCCAGCCAAGCTTTTTCCTCAATCCAAAATTCAAGAATTATCAACCAAACATCAGGATTTTGGTTTATTTAAATTAATTGAAAGGTTACTTTTTGTTCGTTGCACGACTGAACCTTGCTCTTGTTAAATCCGTCACTAGAGGTCACTATAGCCCAACACGTGCTCGCTGCACATGCGAAAATCACTCGCGAGAGAAAATCTCAAAGCTTGTTCAGTTAGAAGAAAATTGGACACAGTTTTTTCAAAGGTGACCCCTTTGGCTGTGCTGCTGTGATATGCTAAACTCAAGCACAGTGTTTACTCCCCCCACATCCTCGTTTCAGACAGGTGCAGATGCTGATGTTGATGCTGATGCTGATGCCATGCAGTGCATTCTAAAGAGCTCAGCGCTCATGAGCAGAGATCTGCATTCTGATGGTGTGTGTGTCCTCAGCAGGGGTCCCAGGCGCTCAGGTGGAAGCTTTTAGACCTGAAAACACACAGCAGCGGGAGAAAGAGGAATGTCAAACACACAGTCTCGCTGTGAATTAAGGTAATTGGTAGATTGGAACATTTCATACATAATTGATCAGCGCACTGTTCACTGTTTGCACATGGAGTCTATTGACATTTGTGCAACAGAGCAGGAAAGTGTGCTCAAATCGAAGAGTATGGGGGCCATCTGGGACAAAAAAAAAACCCCAATTTGTTTTAAGCCATGTTTTTGTGACAGCACTTTTAGAATAGCTTGCAGAGATCAAATTTTTTTTGGTTTTGACTTTGAGTGGTACCTGAAACATAATCCACATGCACAGTAATTGGAGATGCATGTCACATAGAAACATTTTATGTTAATTTGTCACTTAATATGATATTCATCATATTCTTTCAGATTACTGGAGATGAGTTAGACTTATGTGAATGCCTTAACGACAGTTTTTCCACAATACAATGCCTTGTTTTTACAATGGAAGAAAAAAGAAAGCAAGAGGAGAAATAGTCAAAGAAAGAAAGAAAGTAAGAGAAAGTCATAGAAAGAATCAAAAGAGAGACCAAGAGAAAATTAAGAAAGAAAGAAAAAAAAAGAAAAAGAAAAGTGAAGTAGAGGAAAAAATCAAAAAGAAAGTCAGAGCAAGACAAGTCAGAGAAAACGAGAAAGAAAAGACTGCGAAAATAAGAGAAAGAAAAAGAAGAGAGTAAGAGAAAGCAAAGTAAAAGAGAGTTTGATAAAAGTCAATGAGGGTAAGAGAAAGAGTCAAAGATAAAGAAAAGACGGTGAAGAGGAAAGAAAAGAAAGTGAGTAAGAGAAAAGTCAGAGGGAACGAAAGTGAGAGCGAAAGAAAAAAAGAAAGAGGAAAAACTGAAAGAAAAGAAAGTGAGAGGGAAAGAAAAGAAAGTGAATAAGAGAAAAAAGAGTGAAAGAAAGAAAGAGGAAAAACTGAAAGAAAAGAGAGTGAGAGAAAAAGAAGAAAAAGAAAGAATCAACCCAAGGCCCTCACTGGAGAACAGCAGAATAGATTCCAGAGGATCTAAACAACAGTTCACTTGGTATCTCAAGAGAAGTCGACGGTACACTTGGTATCTCAAGAGAAGTCGGCGGTACACTTGGTATCTCAAGAGGAGTCGACAGTACACTTGGTATCTCAAGAGGAGTCGACAGTACACTTGGTATCTCAAGAGGAGTCGACAGTACACTTGGTATCTCAAGGCAAGGCAGGTTTATTTGTATAGCACATTTCGTACACAAGGTAATTCAAAGTGCTTTACATTAGAAATAAAGAATAAAAAGTACATTTAATAAATTCAAGCATAAAAAAGTCATATAAAGTCAAACTGATTTAAAAACATCGATTAAAACGAAGATTAAGATTTGAAGTACAGAGGTAAAATAGTTGTTCGGACATTGGTGCTCAGTCAACAAAAGCTCAACTAAACAGGCGAGTCTTTAGCCTGGATTTAAACGTGACTAAAGTGTTGGCACCTTTGATCTCCTCTGGAAGTTGGTTCCATCTGTGGGCCGCATGTTAACTAAAGGAGTATTTTCCCTGTTTGGAATTTACCCGGGGTAGATCTTATTTATTTGAACCAAGGGATCTCAGTTCCCTGTTTGGTGTGTATTCACTGATCATGTCTGTTAGGTATTTAGGTGCTAAGTTATGTTTGGACTTATATACGAGCAGCAAAACTTTAAAATCTATTCTGAAGGAGACCGGCAGCCAGTGCAGAGACTTAAGAACTGGAGAAATGTGTTCTGACTTTCTAGTTTTGGTTAGAATTCGAGCCGCTGCATTCTGAACGAGCTGGAGCTGTTTAATGGTCTTTTTGGGAAGACCGGTTAAGAGGCCGTTACAGTAGTCCAGCCTGCTGGAGATGAAAGCATGAATCAGTTTCTCTAAATCTCGTCTGGAAACAAAGCATCTGATTCTTGTGATGTTTCTAAGATGGTAATAAGCGGATTTTGTCATTGCTTTTACGTAGCAATTTAGACTAAGATCAGAGTCCAGAATCACCCCAAGATTCCTGACCTGATTTGTAGTTGTTAGGCCCTTGGCATTGAGATACGTGTTAACCTTATAAACCTCGCTTTTGCTTCCGAATGCAATGACTTCAGTTTTGTCCTCGTTTAATTGAAGAAAGTTGTTTTCCATCCAGTTTTTAATCTCATCAAGACATTGGCAGAGAGCGTTTATGGGGTTGTAGCCATTTGGGGAGATAGCTAGATAAATTTGTGTATCATCAGCATAACTATATTATGATATCTGGTTCCTTTTCATAATTTGGCCCAGTGGAAGCATATACAGGTTAAATAGTAAAGGAGCAAGGATTGAACCTTGAGGGACTCCACATGACACTGCAGTCCACTTCGACATGTAATCACCTATGTTTACATAGAAGCCTCTTCCTTCTAAGTATGATCTGAACCATTTTATCACAGTTATTGAAAGACCGACATAGTTTTCTAGTCTATCGAGAAGGATTTTGTGGTCAACTGTGTCGAAGGCAGCGCTCAGATCAAGTAGAACCAGGACAATCACTTTTCCTGAATCAGTGTTTAACTGGATGTCATTGACTATCTTCTGTAGTGCTGTCTCTATGCTGTGATAAGCTCTGAAACCTGACTGATAACAATCCATGTATTAATTTGTGGTCAGGAACTCATTAAGTTGTTTTGCCACAATCTTTTCCATAATTTTACTAATAAAAGGGAGATTTGAGATGGGCCTGTAGTTGCTCAGTACAGTATTGTCTAAGTTTGTCTTTTTCAGTAGTGGCTTTACCACTGCGGTTTTAAGGGATTTGGGAAAAAGCCAGAGCACAAGGAGGTGTTTATAATTTCTAAGAGGTCCTTTTCTAGACTTTTAAGGACCATTTAAAAAAACTGTTGGTAAAATGTCAAGACTGCATGTTGATGTTCTAAGGCTCTCAACCGTCTCTAGTTATGTTTTGATATCGATTAGATTAAAGGTTCACATTGATTGAGAGTGGAGGCTGAGGATGTCTATCCCCAGTCCTGCAGGAGGTAGCACTAATGCCTTTTCTGATGTTAATGATTTTATTGATGAAAAATGAAGCAAACTTATTGCATTTATCATCACAAAAGCTCATTTGGAGTCTGGTTTGGTGGGTTGGTTAACCTCTCTACTGTTGCAAAGAGAGTTTGCGTATTGTTGAGGTTGTTATTAATTAAGTTTGAGAAATACTCTTGCCTAGCTGTGATTAATTCTGAATTAAAACCACGAAGACTCTCTTTATAAAGGTCGTAGTGGATGACAAGTTTGGATTTTCTCCACCTTCTTTCAGCCTTCCTGCAAAGTCTTTTCATACTTTGACAGTTATAGGTGCGATGTCATCTCTAACGGACTTGATTTTTAAAGTAAATGCATCAAGAAGGAAGTCGGCTGTGCCAGCAATGAAGCTTGGTGTTTGAGATATGGCATGCATAAACAACTCGCTGGTGTTAATGTTTGTGTCTTAATCTAACAGAAATTGATTTTAAAAATTTGACGTGAGAGATTAAAGCATCAACAAAAACACAGAAGTGATCAGACAGAGCAACATCTTGCACAACAGTGGAAAAAATATTTAAGCCCTTACTAATTACTAAGTCCAGTGTGTGACTGTAACAATGTGTGACACCCTGAACGTGTTGAGTCACGTCGAAGGTGTTTAAAAAATTGTTGAGTTCTTTGGCAGCATTATTATTGGGCTTGTCCATGTGAATATTAAAATCCCAGTGATGATAAAAGAGTCAAACTCCGAAGAAATGGCTGAGAGCAGTTCAGTAAAATCAAGAGGAGTCGACGGTACACTTTGGTGTCAGGTTCGGGATGAAGGATTGGACCCAGATGCGAGGTGAGTTGCTTAGCTGACTTTATTGTACAGGATAACGAGTACAGGCAGAACTGGACACGAGACAAGCGATCAGAAGAGAGTCTGTCAACATGCACAAACAATAACTCGCACTGAGCAAAGGCAGAGTGAGCCTTAAAAAGGCCAGCGCTAATTGAGTTCAGAACGAGGAGAAGGGTGGGCATTACACAAAACACCTGACGATAATAAGTAATCATAGAAACACACCAGAATAGGGGGAAAACGAGAGAACAATCCAGATAGACATTGACAAAAACCCGAGAACTTGGTATCTCAAGAGGAGTCAACGGTACACTTGGTATCTCAAGAGGAGTCGACGGTACACATGGTATCTCAGGAGGAGTCGACGGTACACTTGGTATCTCAAGAGGAGTCGACGGTACACATGGTATCTCAGGAGGAGTCGACGGTACACTTGGTATCTCAAGAGGAGTCGACGGTACACTTGGTATCTCAAGAGGAGTCGACGGTACACTTGGTATCTCAAGAGGAGTCGACGGTACACTTGGTATCTCAAGAGGAGTCGACGGTACACTTGATATCTCAAGAGGAGTCGACGGTACACTTGGTATCTCAAGAGGAGTCGACGGTACACTTGGTATCTCAAGAAGAGTCGATGGTACACTTGGTATCTCAAGAGGAGTCGACGGTACACTTGGTATCTCAAGAGGAGCCGATGATACATTAGGTATCTCAAGAGGAGACAACGTTAAACTGAGTATCTCAAGAGGAGTCAATACTACACCGAATATCTCAAGAGGAGTCGACAGTAATTTGGGTTTTTCAAGAGGAGTCGGCGGTACACTAGGTATCTCAAGAGGAGTCGACAGTTCATGAGTTCAGTCTGCTAGTAACTGTGAGTGGTTGGTGAGAAATTGAGAAGCATACTAAGCAAATTGTCCAAATGTTAGTCCAAGACCGTTGAACAACCTGGGCCCGGAGAATAGTTGGTGGGGGATTGGTAATTTACAGGTTAATAGAGAAAGGTGTTTTGGCAAATAGCAATGCATAAAATTGCCATGGGGGGCACTTTGCACAGGCAACTAGATAGAGTGATGAAGATAGAGAGTCGATAAGAGTGGGGAAGGTTAGTTGGCCTTGGGCTCCCTGGTAACCCTCACCTTGCTTGGATCGCTTGATCGAAAGGGAGTTAAGATTCTATTTTACTCAATGCTGGTGAGTTGCTAATAGGTAGGGATCTAGTTAACCTGGCAATTAGCGCTGCTTAGTTGCTGGAGACCCGACTGGGAATGACGAGGTTCTGGTTAGTCATGTAACCGAGACTGCGACTAATGGGAAAATTGTGTTTCATAAAGCAATTTTTTTCTGTTCTATATTTCTCCTGCAATGTTGTGTATTAAATCCTTTTAGCCTTAATAAAACAAAATTTAAACGAACTGAACATAAATGCAATAAAATCATGTGATGCAAAATTTATATAAATAAAATAAACATCTATCAACTAGTCCTAGAATAACATAACTCCTTAAATTCCAGTCTTGTGCACATATAAAATCGAATGGTTAAACTTTTATACCTGTTAAAGTCTTACTTGATGCAATTGCAGTTTCTGCAATTTGAAAATTGTGATTTAATTGCAAATGCGATAAAGTACTTAGCCCATTTTTAAATTTTTGGTGCTGTGTTTTTAAAATGAAGCATATTGTAGATTTACAGAGCTTTGTGTGTTTGTATACTCAAAAATCACCAAATACCACGAGAATAAAATCGTTGGATGATTAGAGCCATTGATGAACAGCTCAAGAGTAGGCCGTAGCCTCATCGTCTCTTGTGCATTAAGAAATGTGAGCGGCGTGTTTGTCCAGGCTGCCATTGATTCATTAGCTGAACTCTGGCTTAATCCTGCCACCCACACGACCCACATTACCTCTGGTCCCGTTACTCATATTGAATCATTCATGTAATTGATTGCGCATATGATAACTGTTAATACTGTATTTTGTCGATGGGACCAAGTGGATTTCCAGAAGATCGATCTGTTTAGTCTTACTCAATTTGACACAATGATTATCTGAGCTAAACTTTAAATTGGTTTATGCCCCACAGATTCTGTCATCTGTGGTTCATCTCTGGTGAATCTTAGAATGAAATATGGAACTTTTTCAGTAAAATATCTGCTACACTTTTGAACTGAGGAAGATCTCCAGCAATTGTGTGCTTTTGTCATTTTGGGGTTGAACGAGAGGGCCCTCACTGTGGACTCCAAACAACACCATAGTAATAAAGTCTTGTTATTACCTGGATGTCATTATAGTGAAAGTACACATGCACTAACTTAGAAAAAACAGTTAATTTTGTACCTTCTAGAAGAATTGACGTCCGAATCCTCGTGCCATTGAGTGCTGTCAGAAATACACAAATCATTAACCAATAGAATGCTAGATTAACTTTCAAAGCCCAACTAATTTAACCTTCAGAATACAGTATTTATCCTACACTATTATAGATTTGGTTTGTACGTTTGAAGTCAGAGAAATATTATCACAGCAACTTTTCGTTCATTAATTCCAAAACATTGATAGTGAGAAATAGCACATAAAAGCATCTTATTCTTTAAAGTTGTATTTATTGCTGCTCAGTAAACAAATAAAGCAGCACAAAATAATAACAACAACAACAACAATAATAATATTACACTGTTTAGAACATTTTTAAATGAAAAAACTCTAACTGGGTTTTGAGTCTGTGTTTTTAAGTCTTATTTTGAGTAAATAAATAATAATGTACACTGAACATACAAAAAGCCACATTTCTAGTGTTGAGCTATAGAATGTTTTTACGGTGTGTCATTAAACTGGAAGTCGGCCATGTTGAAGATTCTCCTCTGAGAAAATAGAACGGGTCTCAACCACTTTTCAGCATGAAAATGGTGAATTTCTTTAGTTTTTTTTATTTTATTTATTTCTGTTTTGGTTTTAGTGACATATGACAGTACATTATTGGGTTATTTTTACTACACAATTCTGAGCGGAAGAAAATTTATAGCATAAAAATAAATTTTTACCCCTCGCAAACAGAGTATTGTGAATAAATTGAATATTAATGATATTTTGAGCAAGCAAAAATACATTTTGAGCATAAAATATGTTGCTTTTGTTCACACAATCAAGTGCAAAAACACCACAGTTGAAAACTGCCATAATTTCAGCCAACCAGGGATGAGTCATCTATATTCTAATTGACTGGCCTGTGAACCAATAACAACCTTCTCTCAGCGGAAGAGTAAACGTTTTACAGTCTGCTGATGGTGGGGTGAAACGAATTGTAAATATATTAACGATCAGGACTGTAGAAACACCCCTCTGCGCTAAGTAAATAATGTTTTGCTTATTCTTTTCTACAAACTGTTGTCTTTAATGGTGGGGAAGGTTGTGATTGGCTTACAGGGTAGCCAATCAGAAAATAGAAGACTCCTCTCTGATTGGCTGGAATTTTTACAGTTTGTTACTGTGTTTTGTTTTGAACGAGAGACATTTTTGGGAGAGCAAACAAGATTTGCTCAAATTATGTTTTTCTCTGCAAGATTACAACTTTATTCACACTACTCAGTTAGTTATGTGTTTTTGCTCTCTCAAAAATGGGGAGGCAGATGGTTTGGGGAGTGCTTTTATGCGCTCTCAAGGTTTAAGACCTGTTTGTGAGAATTGGATTTGGAATCCAATATTAGTTTTCATATGTTAGTCCTCTGGATTTATTAATCAGGTGGCTACTCGAGGAAAATAGGAAGAAATCAGAAAAGGCAATTAAGGGAAGATGAAGATGGCAGCTGAGCTTGAGGAAAGCCTCGTTTATTAGCTGTTTGCACACCCACGTTTTTCAACAGAGAATGAGTTGCCATGCAAAACAAGATATACTTTCGAATCAAGTCATGCAGAGAAAACACACATCCTGTGGGATTTTACGTTAAATATAGAGGCAAACGAGATGAAGATTTAGATCAAACACGCTCTCTGAAGGCTCTCAGTAAATCACCTCAAACAAATCTAATGATAAATGAAGTAACTCGTCTGTGTGCTCATAAATGTGTCCAATTCTAAACTGAGACGCGCTTATTATTGTAAAGGCTGCATGAACGATTCCTTTGTGAGTTCATAGGTGCTCTAAATCTCTCTCAGACACACACCAGGGAAATCGTGTGCTGTATGATTTGTAATGTTTATGCAATTTAAAGACGTGTTCAGGTAAAAAGAGATAATTTCTGACACGTGGATTGTGTTTTTCTGCTTGGCTTGGATTCGGTTTGAATCAATCAATCAAAAGAGAGAATCAAACAAAGAAAGAAAGAGAGAGAAGGGGAATGAAAGAAGAGCTAGAATCTGGTCGAAAAGCTATATTTTTATGAGAGAGAATTTTTTTATTTATGAAAGTTTTCTTAAACTCTGCCAACCCATGTATACATATTTTTTTAGCATCTCTGGGAACTCCAAGCAACAAAAAAAAACCATATCAGATTAGCTTTATATGGACATCAGAGAAATAAGAGCTGTGAATTTATTCTTAAATTCCTACCACAGTGAATTTAAGAGGAAACCATATCTGGAACTGCACTGAAGCTCTTTAAAACCAACCAGAAAACTTTTCTTTTTAGGCAGTCTTATAATTCATGTGGGTCTGTAGTTTGCTGTTGAAGCAACTCTTGGTAGTATGGTAGTAACATTTTTACTTTGATTGTTTCTAAGTTTTGTTTCTTTGCTCATTTAGTTTGTTTTGGTATCTTATTTTGTGTTTTATACTCTACCTGCATCCAAATCTGTGCACTATCCACACTTTTAAGCATGTGAAATGAAAATGAGAAAATAAATAAAAAGTATCTGAGCATTTTCTCTGGGGCCCAAACAAACAAGCTCTCTCTGTAATACGACTGATTTTTAAATAAGAAGCACTTAAAAAAATAGCGGTATAGAGAGTTATTCTATTAATCTATTATTAGCTAATCTATCTTATATAGCTAATCCTGGACAAAAATTTGAATTTTTTAAAATTAAGGAATGTGAGAGGAGTTAAGTTCTTGCACACGTCGTGCGTAATTACGCAGAAACAACTACTTTAGTCATGTGACATTTTGGTGCACCCCAGGCACAGCATTTTTTAATGATTCTTGTATGATGCCCTTGAGAGCCCTGAAATAAATGTATTTTTGTTATTATATTTCACACAATTTCTAGTTTCACTGGTAGAGCGAAATGTGTAGATGACTGTGACAATACACAATAGTTTGTCTGAGATGAATAAGATGTATAACTTAGTTAGACACAATATTAAAAAAAAAATCGTCATGTCAGCATGACTACTGTTCTTACATTGTTTTAATATTGTAATAATAATTATATGCTTCATATATAAAGTCAGAAAACATCTGTATAAAGTAGTTAAACCTGTTCAATTTAATGATCGCTGAACTGAAGTTCCTGCACTGCTCCTGTTGCGCGCTGATGTGCTGCCACTGCGCCAATATGAAAGCTCTCATTCAATAACAAGGGTGTCTGAAAAAACATGCGCCGCTTACATTATGCTTAGACTTGCTATGTGAAGCAGTTGTTAGGTTCCAGCGAAATAAAAATGGAGTACAGCCTTAAATTTCATGAAAAATTGAGAAAACATCTGAGAGATTATTTTCCCGACCTTCTAATGAGACCAAACTTCTACAAGAAAAAGCCTCGTTGTAAACTGAAACAAGTGCACATACTGCCCTCATTTCCTTTTTTGTGATCATAGACGGTATATAACATGGACGTAGCATGTGAGACATTTCATATGATCAGGCTAAAAATGGGTTTAGCTATCTCTTCCCCATAACCAAATATGGGTCCAGAGATGTGGGACATAGGCGTAGCACAGATGCCTGATTGGCTAAATGTTTACATTTGATATATATTAAACAAACAAATTAAAAAGTAATTCACCCCAGTGTTCATGAAGGTCAAAATTATCAATCTAAATAAAAGGTTGATTTCAGTCAAAGTATTACAGTTTAGTCACTTCCTATTGCGCTGGAGCAGGGAGAGCGGGGGTTGCCCCTTGTTTGTGACCCATCCCTTGACCTCTGACCGATCAGAAAGAAAACACTCATCACTTGTGGATCTACGACTGAACTCTCTGACTCATTCCATTACTCAGATAATGTATGTGTGTGTCAGTGAGCTACAACAAACCTCCCACCGCCCTCAGCTCTCGTTCAAACAAGCGCTCTTATTAAGCTCAAACCAGCTGACTGCAGTCTCACACATTTTCATAATTCTAACTACACTTCTGCAGGCAGCTCTCTTGATGCAAGCGTCTGGGTTGTGGTGTTAAGGTGGTCAGCTGGAGCTCTGCAGCCTTTCTTTTAGCGTGTGCAGAATGCGTGGAGCTGAACACCTGAGCCCTCGTGCCAGGCTTGATGGGACACTAGTACACACAGGAGAGCTATTCTTTCACACGTGTGCAGAGGTGTGCTGTCAGCTTTCAGATTACTTTTGAAGGGAAAGTTGGAGGTGGGGATGATTAAGGTGCATTCAGGCAGAAGGGACAGGATGAAATTTTGGGCTGGAATTTTTACTCTTTGATTTAGTTCCAAATTAGATATTTCAATAAGTCTCTTGCCTTTTATTGTTGTTGATTTCTTGTGAATCCAATCAGTGTTGGACAAGGAAACCAAATTGTATTGCACAATACATATTACTGCAGTTAAAAAGTAATCCCTTACACTATGCTATTACTTAGAAATGTAAACAGTTACTTGCCATATTTATTTATTTATTTATTCATTCATTCATTCATTCATTTATTTATTCATTCATTCATTCAAGAAGTTTAGATGAACTGACTGAACTCTGTTTACCATCTCTTTATTTTATCGGTAAATCTGTCACATGCACATTTCATCGAAACAAAGCTGCAGCAATCGCGGCTTCTTTTCTTTCTCTCCTTTTCTTTAAGGAACCCTCTGAGATTATGCGTTTCAAAGGCTTCCAGGTTAATCACACACAAACAGATAGATCCCACTCCACTAACTGCTTCAATTAGAAGTCATCATCACCCGTCTGCCTTATGGGATGCTTGATGGCTCGAGCGGAGCTGGTGTGTGTGCTTGATGACTCGATGATGAGAGCTGGATCAGAGGGAAGATGTTAATGACGGGATCGTGGCACTCATTAGGTTTAACTGCAATGTTTTCTTGATGCCCTGTTCAACATGATTGAAGGCAATCATCTGCATTCGCCTTCGAGATGAGAAAACTTCTTCAGGCACATTTGGGAGAATGGAAAAGCTTGTGTAGATGGTCCATCTTCATTAGAAACTAGTAATTCCAAGTCATTTACAAGAATGATTCATGTGTACTCAAATAGTCACATTCATTGAGTGTTTCAAGAGCATTTTAAAGGAAGTATCCTAAGCATCTTAACAAAGATTAGCTCTAGGGTGAGAGACTTTCTAGCTCTCAAACAAAAATCTTATTTAGTTCTTCCTAATAAGGATAAAGTCAAACTCTTTTGTTTTTGTGTTTTGAGGTGTTATAAATCTTGAGATTTCAAAATTTATGTTCACTCTATGTGAAAAACAATGTTTAATTAAAAAAAGTGTAAAGACATATTTATTATGTCTAAACAAAAGTGATTTAATAACATATAAATGACACAATAAAATAATATAAATTGTTTAACACTTTAAGTGTGAAATTTGACTGCAGGCAGTGATTAAGGGCTCTAAGCCGTCTAGCTCGTGGCCTGCTGGTGCTTCGCAGTATTTTTCAGAGACAAATTCAAATTATTTTTGGTTATTTACTATCTTCTTCACAAATGGCTGAGCGTATAAAACGATCTTCAATCAGCATCTTTTCACCTCCATAAGCTCATTCTCTCCTACATGCCCTCCAGAAGCCTTTGCTCAGAGAAGGAACAGCATCTCGTGGTTCTGTCGCGCAAAGGTAGAAAATCTTTTAGCAGAACCTTCTCTCTCACTGTCCCTGGCTTGTGGAACAAACTCCCTGATCCAGTCAAGAAAGCAGCAACACTAACAGCTTTAAAAAAGCAACTGAAAACTCTTCTCTTCAGGGAACACCTACTATTAAAAAAAAATGTTTTCCTCCTCTGTCTTTATTTTCTTCCTGCTATGGTTTACTGATCAGTTGATACAACTTATATTATGAGCAAACTGAGATTGACTTTAACTGTGTAACAGATTGCAGATTGTCTCTCCACTTCTGTAAGTTGCTTTGGACAAAAGCGTCTTCAAATGCATAAATGTAAAATAAAGTTTTAAATGCGGTGTCCATGGGAATGGATGCAGGATCTGAAGGATTAAGAGAGTAAATGGCATGAGAGAGAGATGGGCCAGGTTTATTTTTTCAAATATAAAATGTAATAATAAAATGACAGAAATGAGGCTTGTGTTTCAGATGAAACACATTTTGTGGACTGCTGAATTTTATTTAAAAGGCTCCTATGCTGGATCACGTGCATACACGCCAAGTGCGAATAATTAAGGATCTCATGTGAATACACAGATTGCACTCTGTGGTGCTAAGAGCCATGTCAAGCGGTGTGAATGATACGTAACCCTGACCACTCCCTCAAGTTGAAATATTTGAAGTCAGACAGACGTTTGCGGCCATGCCAACCAACAGAGCTTGCTTTGCTGACAACATGGTGCGGCATACTTACTTGGCTTGTAATAATGATCATGCAGATTGGTCATAGCCTAGCTGCAAACATAGATCCCCTCGCTGCTTGTGGACTTCAGAAGATGTATGATAAAGCAGTGGTCCAAAACCCCTGGGTCACGAACCAAATGGAACCGACCCGCCAACGAAATAAATAACTATTTCCATTTTAATTATTATCTGGGTCTGAACAATCAGTTATGTTGAATCAGTTAAGTTTTGTTTAGAAAAATTACTAGATTCTCCGGGTTACATCTCTGGTCACATACTTGTGTTATGTTGTTAGTGCAATGTTACAAGGAAGCTTGTAATAAAATGGCTAAAGAGTACACAGTTCATTATTATATCTGTAATATAAACAATTTATGCTTTGTTTGTTAAAAGTGGTTCAAAGCTGACTGTGCAGCTCGAATGGGGTAATAGAGCGAGGCCAATCGGCTCTGAACTCGGGAGTCATTAAAAAGCAACTTCCCATGGTCGTGCCCGCATCGAACACATCTTTTGCAAGCTGATCTGACCCTGCATTCTGGATAAATACATTTTGTCTCCTAAAAATATAAAATAAATAAAATACTTCCCAAACTCTGACTTACACTGCTCCAGGATCAGTTGAAAGCCTCATAAAGTGCCTTTCAAAGTTTAATTAACTATTTGCTAAATAGATATGTTTTAGAGAGGGGACAATTGTAATGGTAGATGATAGATTGTTCCAGAGCTGATGAGAGTTCAGTGCAAAAAGCATACTTGCCTCAACATTTTAGTCTGGTTTTGAGGGCTTGCAGCAGGCTCATGCATTTCAAGTATTTGTGACGTTTTTAACTTTTTAAGTGTCAAGAAATTCTCCTGCGACAAAACAAATATCATTAGACCAATTTTATATTTTATCTTTTACTAACCTCAAATAGATTTAGATTTGAAGAAATATATGTGTCCAGCTGCAAGAATACCAGAAACCACTTGATGATTACCAGATGCTGCATTCATGTTATATTTTGAAACCACCATCACTTCAACTTCTGCCCACTGGGAAAAAAAACATGACAGCAGTTATATTGCAGATCTTGGATGGCATTTCCAAAGTGATGGTAATTACTTCTAGCTTATTCATCACACTGCTTTTTTAAGGTCAATCACAACACATGCTCAGCATTGTGGGGCATGTTCTTATATTGAAAAATCCTGCATCTCATATTTTTTTAAAAGGTAATTTATTGTGTGTGTTTATAATATATGGTATAATATATGGCATGTTTAAAATAACACATTGAGCTTCAATCGTTGACTGGGATAATCTAATATGTGTAATAGAAATGTTAAATCATTGTCTTTGATATTATATATAAAATGAGTAATGAGTAAACTTATTATTTCAATAAACATATTGAATGTGTGTTTTAAAAAATCCTTCCCTTGGAGAGGCAAGTGGTGGAGAAGGCAGGGTTTTCGAGCAATGGTGGGCCCTTTCTTTGTCATAAAGTAGCTTTTCCGCCTCTTTCAGGTTTAGTAGAGTTTGATTTCAGTGTCTGTTTAAATGAGAAGCACAAAAAATTAAAGTTGCTGTCGTGCTGTTGTTCTGCAACCCTACCTCCAGAGTGATTTCTTCAAAAGAGAGTTATATTTTTCCACTATCATTGGTGACCATTTGGATCCACACGTGGTAGCATGGAGGCTAACACTACAACTGTCTCTCCTTTGAAGTTGAAGAGAGCGCCATTCAGTGAGTGATTTCTGCGATTCGACATGGGATTTCGACAGAGAAACTGTGTCAAAAATAACTGTGATTCAGAAATAATCAGAAGAATAAGCATCAATAGTTTGAAGGTCCCCGCAGTAGTGGACTGATGACCTGCCCACTGTGCTCGCTGCATCTCTCACACAGTTAGAACCCTATGACCCTAACAGGACTAACTAGGTATAGTGCATGTAACCATTAAATAATGGGTCAAAAAATAGTAAACTGAAGTCTTGAACACCATAACAACATCAAAAGCATGTAGCGTTAAATTCTAGTCTTCTTATCCTCTGCCTCTGCTTGCATAAGCATGCGTTGGCATTTAACCTCACTCTCATCTGTCTTCAGGGACCCATGGGCCAGAACCGCTGCTTTTTTGCTTTAAATATTCATGAAGAGTCTAAAGAGGCAGAAGACCAATTACAAGGACTACAACTGGATTTGATCAATAGCGAATTACATTAAAATGAGAGCACTTTTAACAGAAAATTCCTACTGTATATATAATTCATTTAATTTAGCAATAATCTTAGAATATTCCATTCAATAATATGTATATTGCATTTGTTGATTTTTTTTGTTTAAAGAACATTTCCAAAATATTGTGAGAAAAGAAACAGGAAATCTATGTTTAAATCACAAGAGGACATCACATTTTATCTACACAATGCTTGGTCAAGCATTTATGAGTGCTAAATGCTGTTTTAAGAAAGTATATGGTATGAGAGAGAGGGTGTTTTTGAACAAGGACAATGCAAACAGCTTCAGATTGGGCTGTTGAATTTGAAGTTTATACAAATTTAGCATTTTGTTTTTGTTTGTGAGTGTCAAGTCCTGATGACGTCATCAAAAGGCATCTGTTTCCGAGCACACTTGGATCCCCCAGTGTAAAAGGGCTCTAGATGTCATCCCTAAGATCCAGCCTATCCACAGTAGCAAATAATTAACACACTTGAATTAAGAGATTTCCAACATGTTCTATATATGTTTCCTCATTGAATGCATCTGTGATGGCATTACATTCAGTAATATTTATTTGCATATCCTACTATGATATTTTCTGGTCAGGGGGGAAAGATCTGGGATCTCTCTCCACCCACTGATCATAGAGCTAAAAGTTAGCATACACTGAAGTCCACAGGAACAAATGTCTTCTGGAAGGAATAAAACAACTGGGTGTGGCTTGATCATGGCTAAAAGAGTAAGTGGAAAATGATGAGGAGAGGTCAATCAAACACACTGTTTTAGTTAAATATTACAGTGTCTGTTAGTCTAGACCAGTCAAAAGTATTCTATAGACTTGTTATGTCTTCTATACGAGATTTCCACAAATATTTAAAGGCATATGGTTAATTGAATATCTCTTTGGTTGAGGTAAGGTTTTTGTATAGTGATCTGTTTCGTCACTGACTCATCCACATGTGTATATTTTCTGTGCCTGCTATTCATATCTTGAGGCCATCAAATATCCCCATGGAGAGCTTTGATAAAGAACGTGTTTCATGTGGAAATCATTTTATACTGTTTTAACAATGCACCATCAAAAGACATGCGCTTAGACCTTTAGAGTCTACCCACCCAAAAAAGTCTCTGGCCCTAATTTCCTCTCTAACTTCTTGCTTCATTGAGATTTTGTGGCCTAGTATAGTGATTTGAGGAAGATGTCACCTTTCCAAGAAGCATTGGGATGATATTATCGCTGCCTTTAAATAAGTTTCACTATGCCCAATCATGTGCCTAATTATCATCTTGCATTAAATGAATCCTGGGTAATCAGTGTTTGGGATTTGACTAGTTAACATTCTCATTTGGATACTTGCAAGCTTTCCTCAGTGAATGTGTGCAGCGTTGATAATCACTTGTCTGTCCATCATCCAGTTTGTCGAAAAGAAAGTCAGTCCATTAAATATTCTTCAAATCTGCAGAGAGCATTAATATGTATAAGGCTTTAGCATTGTTTATTTCATGATTGAAACATCAGCATTTTTTTATGCCTCAGACTTTTGGGTATTTTTGTTTGTTCATTTAAGCAAACAGAGAAAATGGCTCTTTAGATTGACTGACAATGGCTGTAATGATATTGCTTCATACACAAAATTATGCTGTATCGTTTTTCTAGATAAAATGACTGTTTGTGTCTTCTGAAAGTGTGACTTGCATGTAGGATTACAATTGCAATTATACAAAAAGGGGTAGTTCATCAACAGAATTCTCTCTGTTGTAATACTATTTTTCTATTGGCTCTGACACACTGATTTACAGACCTAGAATATTTGCTGTTTAGACTAAGAATCGTTGATACAATATTCAGATGTTGATAGTCATTTTCCGACTCATTACACTTTAGCTCATTGGCATAAAAATCTTAGTGTTCATACTCAAACTTGACTGATTCATTGTTATTCGGACTCAGAAATGTTGGTTTTCGGACCCATGTTTTTTTTCCTCTTGGACTCCTTAGCATTTTGTTATCGGAGTTGTTGGAATTCCGATTCATTGGTATTTGACCTTGTTGAAATTCATACTTATTGGTATTTGAACTCGTTTTTATTTTGAGTTGTTGGTATTTGGACTCATAGGTGTTTGGACTTATTGGAACTCGGACGCTTGGTATTTTTGACTTATTGGTTCTCAGAACTCTTGGTGTTTAGACCCGTTAGTATTTGAACTTGTTGGTATTTGGACTTGTTAGAACTCTGACTCTTGGTATTTGGAATCGTTGGTGTTTGGACTTATTGGAACTTGAAACTCTTGGTATGTAGACGTGTTAGTATTTGGACTCATTGGTATTTGGACTTATTGGAACTCAGACTCTTGGTTTTTGTTCTCATTGGTATTTGGAGGTATTGGGACACTGTCTCTTTATTTTTGTTCTCATTGGTATTTGGACTTATTGGAACTCTGATTCTTAGTATTTGGACTCGTTGGTATTTAGACTTGTTGGTATTCCGAAGACTTGGTTTTTGGACTCGTTGTTATTCTAATACATTGGCATATGAACTCTTGGTATTTGGACTCATTTATATTTGGACTAATTGGAACTCGGAACTCTCTGTATTTAGACTCGTTAGTATTTGCATTTGGTATTTAGCCTTATTAGACCTCTAATAAGCTAATTTGTTTATCTATAAAGCTATATAATTGTGCTTCATAAGTATGCACTTTTATATATAAACACATGTAACATTTGCTAATTATTTTGTTTGAGTCAGATTTTTTCTTATTCTAAATAAAAAATGATGCTAAACTGGTTGGAGGCACTCAGAGCGCGCGAAAAACTTGATCTTGTGAAACTGTCTTTAGGACCCAGCTGCTTCCTCCCGGTGTCTTTGTAGTTGCCCCCCCCCCCCCCCCTTTTTTTTTCTTTCTTTCGGGAGAAAATAAATAAAGAAATATACCGAGAGCAGCAGCATGAGCTTCAGTTAAGAAAATCTGAGATCACGCGCGTCAAGGCGCGTCGCAACGTTAGTTAGAGGGAGACACGGTGGAGAACCCGGGCTTCAGCCACTCTCGCATCCATCCAGTTAAGAATCATTATGGGAATTCATTAAAGCTCGCTCACGACCCACGTGCGCGACATCAAGATCCGGCCAATATTAAACTTTAACCTCGCGTCTGTTTTTATTCCGAGGACTGCTTCTGGTGGATCACAGGTGGGTGTCCTCTTCCGAAACGCATATTTTCCGTGTAGATGCGCGTGGTGCTCTTTGAGTGTTGATCTTCATGATTAGAGGGATTTTTGGACACTTGTAGATGTTTATCTCTTCTTCTGATTGATATTCATGTCAGGGATTGTTACACGCTGTAAATATTAATGAAACGCCCGCGTCCATCTCAGATCAGCAGGTGGATGTGATTGACCCGTGCGTGCGCGTTTGCTCCCACTTACCATCTGTGATGAGGAACATCCACGAAAGCACCTTCTCCAGAGTGCATTCTATCGTTTTTTCTCTTTATTTGCAGGTTTGGGTGTCAGAAATGAGGGAGAGGTTCGCGTTTCATCTTCTCATCTTTCTCTTGACGCTGTTTTGCCACATAAGGTGAGTGACAGCTCTGGTTTTGCTCGGTTACGATGTTGAGATGGCGAAGTAAGGGTGAAATGCAAGCGTTGGTGATGTTTCTGATGCGTGGATGAGATTTGAAGCATGTGGCCGTGCGTAACCGGAGAGGTTTGCGCGCGCCAGTCCGGTGGTGACCAAAAGCTCCCCAGACAAAGATTGGCTTGGTGGTTTTTGTCGAGTAACAACAACAGAGGTCTAATGTGTGATAGATATTTTGTGGTTGTAACCATGATCGTATGATGATGCCTGAAACCGGTAGGTGGTGTAGAAAAGAAGCGCGTGGAGAATAAAGGAACTATTCCCCAGACGAACGACTATTAGTGCATAGGCTCAGGCTAATTGGCTATTAAAATAAGCTTTAACAACAATTTTTTAGTTTTGTTGTTTATATACTGATTTACGCACTGATTTTCGGTTAGGATTAGATTCATTAATTGATTAATGGACCAAAAATAAATAAAGATTATGTTGTTAGATAACTGAGGCAAGGGGTTGCATTTGAAGAATGCATTTGATATGAGGAGTAGTTAATATAAACTGTGTGTACAGTTTTAATGCAAGTAATTTGGACCTTTATGCAGTTTTTAAAGCATGTCTTCACATTTTAAACCTGTATAAAATGTATTGGCCTTAACTGTTAAGCAATTCTGGTGATGGGCATTTGTGAGTAATGAGAGGGTGGCTGGCTCCATCAGGTGTGCATAAATATTGTATAACTATAGCTTCATTTTTCTCAAGCAATATGTGAATATGATTTTAGAGAGTGTGCAAAATGTATTTAAAAAAAAGCTATTCCAAGAAATATAGTACTGTACTATAAAAATGTGTATATATATATATATATATATATATATATATATATATATATATATATATATATACCCAACCACATTATTAGCACGATGAGACAAGAAACCTACGACTTTGGTACTTTCTGCATGGTGTTTTGTTTACATATCTGAGGTGTACGATTGTCATCAAATAGTATATATTTATTTATTTTTGTTACAATTAAACCACATGTATAGTGCATGAACACGTACCTTAACAACTAAACTTCAGCGATGATCAATGAAAAAGTCAGCGCATTAATAACAGTTACTGATCCACCGCAGCCAATTTAATTCTCATTTCTTTGCATGTTTTATATTAAATCCCTTAAAACACAGTCTTGTACCTCAAGTGAAGATGGCTCACATTGCCATTGCAATCAATAAAGCAATATCATATAAGTCATGATTGAATACAAGAGATGCAACCCAGAATGTCCTCGTGCTTAGCACCATACAGTCGATTCTTGAAATATACTCTTCTGGATTTCCTCAAGCAGTGAAGAACTGTGAGATCAGAAAACCCCCTTTAATCTGGGTCATGCACGGATGCGTTTCTGGAAGGAAGCGTGGGGGTTGTCCTACAACTGAAAACGCAGAGACTGATTGCCCAGCTCTCAACCGGTCGATAATTTTGAAGCTTGCCAGAACAAAACATCTTTTGCATGTGTTAAATCTCACAGAGTAACAGCAGAAGCTCATTTAGAAGCTCATATTACTAGCTGATGAGTGCATTACTGAACAGATATAAGTTACAGGATGTTAGGTGACGCCTCAATTGAGTCAGTCGCAAGATTCCTCAGTTTTAAATTCACTTTTACTCACTGAACTTCTAAAAATGTCCAGAAGAAAGTCTGTTATTTCAATTAAAAGCCCGTTTGTTAAAGATTGTTCTCTTTCTGAGTTGAGTTTTCATGTTTGTGGGATTCCTTGATGATGACACAATTCAAATGCTCCAAGGTTCAAGAATGTGTTCCTTTAACATAAACTCAAAATAAGAAGAATATGAAAAACCCAAGCGTCATGGTGGCGCAGTGGGTAGCACGGTCGTCATGACATGCGATATAAGTGAATTGAGTAAGAAAGAGGCGTCCCGGTGGCGCAGTGGGTAGCACGGTCGTCTCACAGCAAGAAGGTCGCTGGTTCTAGGCTCGGCTGGGGCAGTTGGCATTTCTGTGTGGAGTTTGCATGTTCTCCCCGTGATTGCGTGGGTTTTCTCCGGGTGCTCCGGTTTCCCCACAAGTCCAAAGACATGCGGTATAAGTGAATTGAATAAGAACGATTGCCCATAGTGTTAAAAGTGTGAATGAGTGTGTGAATGTTTCCCAGCGATGGGTTGTGGCTGGAAGGGCATCCGCTGCGTAAAACATATGCCAGAGAGTTGCCGGTTCATTCCGCTGTGGCGACATGATGAATGAATGAAAAACCCACCAAATGTCCAAAGCGACTTACAGTAGGGGAGAGACAATATGTAATTTGTTGCACAGTCAAAGTCTATCTCACCTTGCCCGTAATAATAATTGTATCAACTTATCAATAAATGATAGCGAGAAGAAAAGAAGAAAAAAAAAGTTTTTTATTTATTTTTTTTTTTTTTAATGTTTTGCTGCTTTCCTGACTGGATCAGGGAGTTTGTTCCACCCAAGGACAGTAAGAGAGAAGCTCTGCTAAGAGATTTTGGGACGGAAACACAAGTCACTCTTCCTTTTCTGAGCGCATGCTTCTGGAGGGCATGTAGGAGTGAATGATATTGTGTAGGTAAACAGGAGCTGATCTGGAGATAGTTTTGTTTGCCAGCATCAGTGATTTGAATTCAACACAAGCTGCAATGGCAAGTCAGTAAAGAGTGATGAAGAGGGGAGTAACTTGAGCCCGCTTCGGTTCCTTGAAGATAAGACGAGCTGCAGAATTCTGGATCATCTGCAGAGGTTTGAGCACGTTTGCTGGAAGTCCTGCTAGGAGAGTGTTGCAGTAGTCCAGACGTGAGAGGACCAGAGCCTGAACCAGGAATAGAGTTTGCGTGCTCAGTTAAGAAGGGTCTGATCTTTCGAATGTTGTAGAGTGTAAATCTACATGCCCAAGTTGTCTTGGTCATGTGGCTTTTGAAGGACAGCTGTTCATCCAAAATCACCCTAAGATTCCTGACTGAAGGCGAAGAGGTGATTGCGGAGAATTCCAACTGGATGGTGAGGTCGTGATGCACAGATGGATTGGCCGGGATTACCAGAAGTTCTGTCTTTGCCATTCGTTCTTCATTCAGATGAGCTGCATTATTGCTGCAGACTGCAGAGATGACGGGCTTCTGCTAGAGCAGAGGTGTCCAAAGTCAGGCATGGAGGACCACGGCCCTGCACAGATTAGCTTCAACCAACATAAAAAGCACCTGTTGACTCTAACTAAGGCCCTAAGCAAAATTAGATTACTTACTAGCAAGGATTGCAACCCAAATGTGCATGACTGTGGCCCCCAGTGCTAGAGCTTTCAAACTAAATGATTTGCATCTATTTTACTTAAATTTACACCTTAAATTCAGCATCATGTGATTCATTTTCCTTTTAATAGTGCTACTTTAATATTGATCATTTGCTGTTTAGGCTATTGAAGGCTAGTTGAGTTCTTTGCTGGTGTTAATTAAATAAATTCTTTGCTGGTGTTGATGGATACATGCTGAGCTGAGACTCAAATCTTGTTCAGAGGGAGACATGTTTAAATTTCCGGTTGAACTCACTTTAATTAAACCTAGTCTCACAGTAGTGTCTTCAAAGCAGTTTCCCCCATGTGTCACAGTGCAGAAAGAGCTTGCTATTCCATCAATCCACTGCGATGACGAAGCTTAGATGAAAGCTGGCGTTGCATCATGTGAAACAAAAATCTTTCTGAAAAAAAGTCAATATAGTTGTGAAAACCCACAAATACCCTCATTCTGTCAGTGAAATTGTCCCGTTTTTGTTTTTTTCCTTTTGTAGATTAAATAGCGCAAATCTTGATTACATAGAGTGCATACACAGAGCTTCAAATGTGTGACGCACATCAGCTTATCAAAGAAAATATTTTGATTTTAATGAGCATGATGAAGAAGAAAAACCTAAAATATAATAGCATGCTTACATAAACTAAATTTCAAAACATATCCCCTTGGATTTCAGTCATTCAAATATTGTTTTTTATCAAACTTTGAACTCATTATCGCAAAACCTCTTTGAAAACATACAGAGCCTTAGAATTATAAAGGCACCAAATTTGGTTTGAATTCATCGTCATTAAGCAAAAAAATTAAATAAATCAAATTCTTTTATGCCAGACCACTAGGGGGCACTGGGCAGAAACTCTGCAAACAACCTTGATATGGGTAAAGCATATGGAAAAACAAATCTTTATCTTTATTTTTAAAATGAAAACCAAATGAATGGATGATGCACAGATTACATATAGCATTGCAACTGAATTTGCATTTGAGTTTGTTTTAAATTCTGTAGCAAGTAGTTTGGCAAATTGAACTGAAATTTACACCAAATTGATGATTTTTGCACAAAAATGTCTAGGTCGTTATTAGCCAAAAAAGCCAATTTCTGTACCTTCAGACCACTAGGGGGCACTGGGCAGAAACTCAGATCATAGTTATAGTCTCATCTTCTGTATTTCATTTTAATATCTCAAAGTGTTGCGGAGATAACCCTTACAACTGATTTCAGGAGTTTACTTTAAATAAAAAATTAAAAAACAACTCTTTCAAAAAGAAATGGACTTGAATTCAAGAATGTTGAGGACCTTTGCATGGTCTGGATGATCTGGTTCAAAGTTCTGAAGTTAGGACAAACAAGGAGGCTGTTCGGAGGCTAATTGATTTATGTTACTCATATTGACAATGCGAACACCATATGATGTTATCAACCCCTCCATAGCAACCAGACTCTTTACCCTAGCAACAAGTGATGCACAGGTTGACCCGAAATGAGTGGATGCCCAAGGTCACCCGCAGTTACTAGTCATCCAAAATATTTTTAATGATCCTCGTTTCGCGGTCAGTTGGGTCGTTTGAAATAAAGATGCCAATTAAACCTTTGTAATTTATACAGTACTAGACACAATTTTCTATAAAATTACATAGGAATTTGGAATTGGTTTGACATCAACCTGTGTGAGACTACAGGCACCACAAAGAATTGCAAGTTCACGTGTATTCTCACATCTCATCAGTCTAGTTATTTTTTATCAATAGTTATTTATCTCTCAGTTGACTTACTGATGAATTTTTCAAGCATGGTTGAAACATAAACATTGCATTTATCAATAATATTATGCATCTAAACAGCTGAAATGGAAAATGATGGGTTGCCTTAAGAACTGCCTGCTCTCAGCTAGCGCACCATTTGAAAAAACTTCAGATCAGGAAGAGGGTCGGATACAATACTTTCTTTATTTTTTTTGCGGTCCAAGTTGCGTGCGGGTTAGTTTAAAACATGGGTGGGGTGCGGGTTGTTTATACATTGACTCGCTAGCAACCATTTTCTCAGATCTATATCTCAGCTAGACTTTCGACACTGAAATAAAATTTAAACAACTCCAGGCATTGATCTTTTCTTCATTGGCTAAATCTTTATTAAACGATTAGATTAGTTTTCTCAAGGCAACACAAAGTTTTCTGTCCAAATGTTAAAATCTAGTTATTATGCCAATTTTCATGAGCCAATTTTTGGACGTTTTCTACCGCTAGATGCTTAAAGCCACTGACTTCAACCTTTATTCAAACTCTTTAAACTGGTCTCATTTGGAGTGCTATATCTTTTCATACCTCTACCTCTAAATGTGTTTAAATGCGGCATTGAAAATTAAGGGGTTGGGTCCCACATTATTTTAAAGACAAAACAAGGTGGAGGTGGAGGTGAGTTTTTAATCACGTCAGCCACCCTTGCATAGCAACCATTCTATTTACCTTAGGAACCATTTTCACAGATCTTTCCAAAGCCGACATAAAGTTTGGTTTTCGAACTTTAAAATCTAGTTATTATTGTAACTGACAAGACCTGAAATTTTTACTCAGAAAAGGTTTTGTGGGGCAGGGTTGCTGTCCATGGTAAAAAAATGACAGCCCTTAAGTAAGCTAAAGATTTTTACAAAATATAAATAAAAACAAAGTATGCACAAACCCATATTAAAGCTGACCCATACAAGGCTTTTTGCACATGAAATGTTGATACATGAGTCCACTGAGTTTTTTTTGTTGTAAAATCAGAATTTATCACCAATCGCTCAACAAGACGAAACTTAGTGACAAAAAAATAAGAAGGGAGAGACTGGCTGAAGAAAGAGAGCTAGAAACTGGTAGAAAAAAGATAAAAGGAGTAAGAGAACGAAAAACAGAGAGGGTGCAGAAAAAAGAGAATGAAAAAGTGTGTGTGTGAGAGAAGAAAAATGAGTGAGAAACAGAGGTAGAAAGACTGACAGAAGAGATAGAGAGTATAATAAACTAAGACAGAGACTGATAGAAAAAGAGAAAGAGATCCTTGTTTTTCAACGTCTTTTAAGTCACTTCTTGTTCATGTGACTCTTAGCCTCACACAATCTTGATGCACATGTTTTTTTTTTTGTTTGTTTTTTTTTGTTTTTTTCAGGTCGGCGTCGGCAGATGCCACAACAGATGCCTTTAAAAACAACATCACACTCTTCACACGAATCCTGGACCGCCTGCTGGATGGCTACGACAACCGGCTCCGGCCCGGCCTGGGAGGTCAGTCCATGTTTTCTGAACCGAGCGGCTCGCTTTGATTTCCTGTTAGAGATTAAAGATGCCTTGAAGAGCCTGACAGAGCGCAGGCAAAGGCTAAAAGCAGCACGGCTCTTCTACGAAGCCAAGTTTCTTTTCTGTTGTTAAAACAAGGAGATGCTATTCCTTCACCTATTAAGGAATAGAAAAAGGGATATTAACTATTTACACTGTTTAATGACACACATGAAACATGCTTTCCTCCTTATGCTCACAGGGGTTGTGGGAATAGAGTTGTCATAAAATTACCTGCATTTTAACCTTAATCGTCTAATTTTATTTTTACATTCAAACCAGAAACTTCTTAAAACACTTCTTAATCATGATTCAATGAGTTATTCAATCTTAAAAATGGATTTAGATCTTCCTGGTATTGATTATTTTGCTAAAAAAATGACAGCAAATTTTAACCTTTATCGTCTAATTTTTTTTTTTACATTCAAACCAAAAACTTCTTAAAACACTTCTTAATCATGATTCAATTAGTTATTCAATCTTAAAAATGGATTTAGATCTTCCTGGTATTGATTATTTTGCTAAAAGAATGACAGCAAATACATTAATTAGATATTAAATTTAAAAATTAACTTGGTTGTGCTGAAATTAAAACAAACTGGAGACTATTATCATAAAAAAAATTGTATTGCTGTTTTAAGCTGGTAAAATTACTTTTTAAAGACCTAAAAGACTACAAAAGAAGAAGGCTATAGATATTTGTAGATATATGGACCGACATAAGTTAATGTGCCGCGGGAAAAAAGATCAGGTGAAAAAAAGTGCTAGGGGATACGTACTATATGTACTATCTGTACTATATGATGTCACCAAAAATAAAGAGAGAGAGATAGAAAGAGGCTGATGGAAGTGCGAGATGAAAGAGAGAGAGAAAGAGGCTGATGAGAGAAGAGAGAGAGATAGAAAAGAGAACGTGAGAGGGAGGGAATAGAGATAGAGAGAGAAAAACACTGACAGAAAAGGGAGAGATACAGAAAGGCTACAGAAAAGAAAAGCTCAAAAGTGACATTTAGCAGTCCTGGAGTTTGATAAAATATACTGAAAATCATAAAAGTGATGGGTAGGGTTGTCAGAGACAAAATGTGTGGGAACACTCATAAATGCTTGAAATCTTAAAAGTTATTGTTAGGTTTGCCAGATATTGACGTAAGACTCGTAAATGTCAAAATATGTAAATGTGCAAGGGTTGCCAGAGACAGCAAAAACGGGCATGAATGCTAAAAATCATAAAAGTGATTGTTCTGCTTGCCATAGATTGTGAAAATGCTCATAAATAGTCAAAAATTTAAAAAATGACAAAAATCATCTGATTAACATAAGTTCGGGAGGAGCTTGACTGATAATTAAATCATTTTATGGTCCCACCTACCCATATTGTCTCCGGTATATAAGACACGGCCAAAGAGCTAACATCTACGTCATGCAAGCTATCCATCCTTCCACCCCTTCACCACTGAACATGCATGTTTCACTTCTCACTTCTCTGCAGTAATAGTTGGAAATCTTACGGGGGGTTGGGGGGGTTGGAGGGGTTGTTCAACACTTAGACAATTCGCCTAGTACGATTCTCCATTTCTCACCAACTACGCTTGCGATACTAGGCATTTATGAGCAGAGCGAACTCATGAAATGATGGTTAGGGTTGCCAGAGTTTGACAAAAGGTTAATGAACACTCATAAATGCTCAAAATTGTGAAAGTGATTGTAAGGGTTGCCAGATTTTGAGAACATGCTCCTAAATATAAAAAAATTTAAAAGTGACTGTTTCTGTTGCCAGAGTTTTAAAAAACCTTTGTAAATTATAATAAAATGTAAAAGGAAAGTTTAGCTCTGTATATGAGCATTTTCTCAAACTATGACACTCAAAATCTTAAAAGTGGTTGTTAGTATTGCCAGGTTACTAGTATTGTTATTTATTGCCATAAATGCTCAAAAACATGAAAGTTATTGTTAAGGTTTTAAACAATGTATTTGAAGCTTACTGTTTGTCATTCAAAAAAAACCTTTTGATTATAAACTATAGGTCTTAAATTTCTAAAATTAATTTTAGTCTTAAAAAGTCTTAATTTTAACCTTATCAATAATAAATGTATTTGAAATATTAACAACATAATAGGAAATGGCAGACTATGCAGTGAAGACTTCACTTCATATATGAATCTTTTATGGCTTTTGAGGTGGACTCCAGACTGATCCTGTCTGCTACAGATCTTTGAGCTTTCTTCAAGGGTTAAACCGTGTGGGTTATGTGACGCACTGATGATAAACACTGGAGTACTCTATGGTGCTTATTGTGTCAGCAGAAGTACCTCAGGCCAGATTAAAGAGAGCGATAGCATGCACCTGTTTTCATTGATCCATGAGCTCATGCACTCTTTTATGATATAGCAGATCTCTGGCACGCCAAAGAGTCTCTCAAATGTGTTTCACAACTGACATTGTTCCATTAGAGGATTATTTTAGTGATCAAAGCCCATAACAAGGTTCAATTAATGATATAGACTCCTTAAATCGACGCTGTCTCAGGCATGTACTCTAGCACATTGTGTTGTCGCGTGTGGTTTTCTTGTCAGATTATTTGTAATATTCACCAAGAATGCTCAAAAACGCATCTCTGCAGTGTCCTGTGCCGCCCCTATGCTTTTATTGGCTACCCCAAGTATCACTCCTAAATTCTCACAACCTAATTGGCTGCTTTGAAAACAAAAACCTAATATACGTCTATGTTCATCAAGAGCATATTAAGGGGACGATTTAACAGCTTGACTTAGTATTAACTAATGCAATGTTGTGAGAAATGGCCCTGATGGCAACATGTCTTATTAAAGAAGCGATCAAAAGCTCTAAATAGTAGCCTAATGTGACTCATCACTGTGATGTGTGCATTATTATTATTATTATTATTATTATTATTATTATTATTATTATTTGTTCAGGCAGGTGAGAAAGCAACAATCAAACTCTAAATTGCACCAAAAGCGGACTAAAAAAAGCACCCTGAGACCAGCTGGGACGAAGTGGTCTTGGGCTGGTTCCAAATGAACTCCAGAGCAGTTCATTTGTAGTGCGAACATGATTGAACTTTTCCGAACTAAAACATACATAGACGACAAAAAATATGCTTTTTAAACTAAAACAGGCACCGTACTTGCTTCTGCATGGCATTTCGGGTAGTGGTTGTCCTGGCAACTCACAGTCAAACATGGAGTAGTAAGGAGCTGAGTACTTTTATAGAAATCCGCTCTGATGATCACATTTCTTCTAAGTTTCCCAAACCTCACAAGAACACTACAATTCTCTCAGAGTTCAGCAAGCGTGTTAAGGCAAAGCAGCTCTGGCAGCAGTACGTTCATTTGCCAGATGCACTGATTACAAATACTACATGCTCTAACATATCTGCTAAACACTGTAGGCCAGTGGCTCTCGAACGTTTTTCACAAAGTACCACCTCAGAAAACATTTGGCACTCCAAATATCACCATAATGAGTAACATTATAATACACGGCTCTAGAATTGCCTTAGCTTATAGGCCTTTTTTATTCAGCTACAGTTAAGAGCATTTCAAATAAGAGGCAGTGTTATTGCTAACAAAAATATTTATTAATTTTAGCAACAGTTAATACTATACAGCCTGAACATTCAAAATGTACTAATGTTTTGTATACCTATGACGACAATTTTTTTTTGACACCCACACACAGTAATGACCACTGTCAGTGCCACATACAACCAACAGGTGTCCCAGGTACCACTAGTGGTACCCATTTGATAGCCACTGCTTTAGGTAAAGAGTTTATATTCTAGCCAAATTTAAACAATAATAGGGGAGTGCATTACCTTGTAGGTTGTTGGTTTTTATATGTTTTTTATGCCTCTTTCTGAATTTTTGTGTTATTCTTCTCCTTTTCAAGTACACCAAACATTGCTTTGTGTATGAATTCAAGCAACATTTGCAAATGTGATTAACACAAATTATGTAGTTAAAGATGACTAGGGTCAAATTCAAACAAGAAGTCTGTCCATTTTGAGCATATTGTCCCAGTTTATTGGCGATCATTCCTCCGTTGTTTACTTCCGTGTGCAGATTCATTCCAACTAATCGAAAAGCAGTCGAGGACCTACATGAGATGTCATATGTGACCAACAAGGTGCCTGTATGATGTCACATGGCTCTGTGTTCATTCTGTTCAGCTAGTGCGGACCAGAGCTTCTGCTGTGATGTGAACAAGGACTAAAATGGCAGATGATTGCATCAATCTATCTGTGGCTCCTCTTGTTCTGTACTAAATTAAACCAACTAGAGGTTTGAAAACATCCTTAATGTGCAGTGATGACATCACCACGACTCTTCTCCAATAGGAGAGGTACAGGGTTGCTATGGGTTGGAGGACTTTTTTTTATTTGAAGTAATTCCATTTGTCTTTCAACCAAAGATTTTAGTGCCACGGCAGACTGTCTGCACGACAGAAGGTAAGCTTGACACTAAATTGATCCTAAATGTTCTTAAACAGCTGCCTTGCTGATAAGATTCAAGTGTGCGACCATGATGATTTAATAAGAAAGTCTGCAGCGCAAGTTAATCGTTGAGAAAAGTAATGAGATTCACAAGATGTAATCTTTACTTCTGAGGAGGTATTGTGGGAACATCAAAAGGAGATTTTGATGTTAAAACACAAACTGTGTGAATAGTTTAGATATTTTTACAGGAGTAATGTTTGAAACCTTACATGTGAATAATCAAAACCCCAATAACATTAGCATTACAGCTTTTACTATTGTGTTATATAGCACACAAGAAACATTTTATTGATTTTTTGTGCATCATTCCTGACTGTTATGTTTAATCATGATGCAGTTCTCTTCATATATTTAGAAATACGCTGTGACCCACTGTTTTGTGATTTTTAACATCTTTTGTTTCTATCACCAATGAAACATATCATGTATTAAATTAGTGAATTAAATGTCGTATACATTTTCCCGACTAGTAGCTTTTTTGCTCTGTACCAAAGTGCTTGAGAAATTTTTGCAAAAAAAATAATTTTTGAGGTATTTAGAACATCAAATTTATGTTGCAATTACTCCACTTGATTTAACCTTCTTATTTAAATAGGTTTGTACAATCATCATTTCATTTAAGCAGTGATATCAAGCATTTTTCCACTTTAGTGAGACAGACTTGATGTGTTTTTATGGGTCTGCTTACTTCAACCAAAATCTATTTTTGGATCTATATTCAATATTTTGTAAAAGTGTCCAAAGTAGCTACAGTGTGTATTCGTTGTACCATTTTTACTCTATTACTGAATGCCTGAGCCCCTTAATATTGACCACCCCAAGAGTTTACTTGGGAATGCTGCCTCTCTGTACAATATTTTTTTCATTTTCATTTACAATCATCTCACTGAGGATCAAAACATGACCCGTATAGGCTGCTAAATTTTAATAACCTAATTATTGTTAATTATTTGATCAGTTAGAAATGAGTGCTATGACGCCATGTTGAATTATGGCTAAAAAAGAGAGAGCCATATTGCAAGGTTGGATGCAGTTTACAACTGAGAAGTAAATGACATTGAAGACACAGCTTCATTGTTTAAACAACTGAGACTCACAGTGAAATGTCGAAGCTTCCAAACTTTAATTTCATGGGCTTTATGCATCCATTATGTCGAAAAAAAAAACTGAAGCTATGACTAGAGAGTTCTGAGTGGGGTAGGAGATAGCCAAAATGTGAAGTAGTCTTTTTTTATTACGATTGAATGCAAACCCATTAACTCTTAACATTAGCATTAGTTCGGCTCATCCTAGACTCTCTATACTCTGGCAGTTACCCTCAGCTGCTCACACAAAGCTCTCTCTTTTTACCCCTTAAATGCGCCAAATTTAAGATTTTATTCTTAAAAGTCATATGTATCAAGAGAGAAACTCCTCAAAATGTCTTACACATTAAAAAAGTAGGCACACTCTCTTTTAAAAATTTGTATTAATTAAAAAACAATACAATAAAAATACTTTAATTAAATTAAGTTACATTGTCAAAAAAGAAAGTAATGGAATAAAATAGACTACATTTTACAAAAAATAAATAAGTGAAAAGGAAATTTTAATTACATTTTTCAAGAAATTAAATAAAAAAAATAATGAAACACATTTGAAAAAGAAATCAAATAAGAATAAAACTGAAATTAAATAAAAAAATTAAATAAAAAAAAAAAGATTATATTTATATACTTGCTACTGCATGAGATTAGAGCGTCTAAGTTTGAAGTTTATTTCGGCTGGAGCTCATACCCTGATGCTTGATTTAATCTTTTTAACTTCCAGGAGTAAATTACTGACTGAGGGCTGTGTGATTGAAAGCCAGTTCATATTTTTTCTCACTGTAAGGTTTGATAGCTTGAATGCTAGACATTAACTCTACTATTGTTTAAGACAGATATGTGTGGCATATATATCACAGCAACAATGAGCGCAAAGCTTTGTGAACTCTGTTTTTAATCACATCTTGTGTGCTTTAAATATTTCTGCAATTCAAGAAACAGTGTTTATTACGTGAATTTTTGATGTGATATTTACGTGATTCAAGGCTTCTCTATAAACTTCTCTATAAACACACATCATTTCTACTTTAGAGAAGCTGAAAAACTCGAAGAACACTTTATTATGCATGCAATTTCCTCCCCTGTAGAGCAAAACATTGATCCGTTCGTCTCCAGAGTGAGATCAGCCCTGAAGAGACCTCAGCACTGATTTTAACCCTTAACCTTTGACGCCGTGTCCAGCCTGACCGCCCCATTAACAGCAGGTCAAGGGCTGGATCTGCACGGCTCGTTTAACTCAGCACATAGACCTCAGGTTTGTAATTAGCAAGATGACCCTTTTTTTTAAAGGGTCAATCTTTCCTGAACAAAGATTTATTGTAGGATTCCATCCAGTCTCTTGTCAACATTTTGCTAAAAGATCAATAACTAATCAATGACTTGCTGAAAAGAATTCATGTAACTTGTCACATTTTCCCCTTTTTTACGTAAACAAATGGAACTGTGTCCTAGTGTTGAGTTGTCTTCAAAATTAGAAGTTATTTCATTAACACCAGGGCCACCTGGTCCTGACCAATTTGTAAGTTTTTCCTAGTTATCAAGTTTTGGTGCATTTTAGGTCATTGATCCCCACAGAACACCGTACAAAAGTATTAGGAGCCCCTTCCATTCATGTACGGTGACAAAAATGAAAGTTGAAATTAATTTAAATCTTTTTTATTTTTCTGGCCTTGACCAAATTGCAAGATTTTTCCTAGTGCCCCACCCTTCCCATTTGCCTCCAAGTTGTGTGTTTAAAACTGCATATTGCACTCTTAAGTATTGATTATCCCCTGTAGGGCAGTTGTGGTCTGGTGGATAAGGATGTTAACGTGTGATCAGAAAGTTGCTGGTTTGATCCCCAGATACACTGAGTTGAAGGAGGTGTGAATGAGGAAACACTTGCTCTCCCATCTTCTACAACCAGAGCTGTGGTGCCCTTGAGCAAGGCACCAGTTTCCCCACTGCTCCCTGAACGCCTCAGCCATGCCTGCCCACTGCTCCAGGTGTGTGTTCATGGTGTGTTTGATCACTGCTGTGTGTGTACACTGGAATGGGTTTCATGCAGAGCACACATTCTGGGTATGGGACACTCCATATCTGGCCAACTGGTCACTTTCTCTTTATGTACATACAAATGTGGTGTTATGATTAAGTTTGTGAAGCATCCCTGTGGAGGCTGAAGATTCAGTTCTCCTTTGATTGACATTGAACATGTTTATGCTCATCTTTTAAATGTCAACTCTAATGCATTTAGCATTTATTACGATTTAAATCACATGTGATGACTAAGTTTGGTTAATTGCTAATTGAGCCAAACACAAACCAAAAACAACACAAAGGAAAGATTGGAAAGGAAAGAAATGAAAAAAGGAAAAGAAAGGGAAGGAAAGAGGGGAAGAAAAAAGGATATTAAGTAAAAAGGAAGGTGACATCAGGGGAGGGTAGAGGAAAGAAGGAAGGGGGGGTAAGAAAAGGAAGGAAGTGGATTGGAAGTAAAAAAACATGAGAAGAAAAAGGAAAGAAATAGAACAGAAAGTAAAGGAAGGATTAAAAAGTAAAGAAATGGAATGCAAAAGAGGGAAGGGGAGAAGGTAAGTGAAAGAAAAAAACAGAAGAGAAAGGATGTTGAAGGTGGGGAAGGATAAAATAAAGAAGGTAAGAAGGGGAAAGGAAATGTTCTACTCTTCTCTTCATCACCTTCCCTTATCTTACCTTTGTTTCCTTTCTGGTCATGTTCTTTAATTTTTGGCGCCCGAGCCTTGCAAAATAGCATGTAGTAATATCCTGTAGTGTGCAATCCTTACTATTGTTGAATCCTGTAGTGTGTGCCTGTTTAGAATTTGAAGATAAATTGCAAAGAGTCTCCATGTGTGTGCTGAAACTAGATTCCCTTAAAGGATTATAAAAGTCGTGTTTGATGCACTCAGCTTGATGTATGAAGAGTTAAAATTGAGTATTTCATTAAAGTATTTAAGCCTAGCACAAGTAAAAAAAAAAACTTACTGTGTGGACCTCCAAATCAATGAACACGGGACAGTTGTACGGGACAGTCTCTTCATAAATCTATTATTGAACTGTTCTTTGTTGATAAACCAGGTGAAAGTGAAGTGCTACTCACAAACAAAAGTGGTCTTTACAAGTTTTCTCTGATGGCAGACACAAAATTGAACTATTTCTGATGAATAAACTCATTCCTTGATAATCCAAACAAAAGGTTAGGCTCTGGACATCTGAAAACGCACTTCTTTGGCATTGTTTATCCAGCGCAGGTCTGCTGCTGTCACACTTCTGGGTCAAACTGTGTTTCCTGTTCATCGTAGAGATGGGATGAACTACCGATTAATATGAATGGTCAGTGAGTGAAGCTTGGGCGGGGATAAGGAAAAGGGGTGGAGTTAAGAAAAACGAGCCGTTTTCAGCTCACAAAAAGGAATAAAGGATTGCTCAAACATGCAAGAACTAATCTGAATACAACTTGAGGCATGTTTTTGATGAGGGAACAACACTGCAAGATGCCAGAAATTTCAGAAAATGCACGTTATCATCATATGGAACCTTTAAAAAACATTTGTAAAGTTTTAAAATATTATCAATAATACAAAGAGAAATGGAACAAATAAAATTGACTACATATAACAAAAAAATGGCCTCGTAATGAAATGAATGCTATTTAGCACACGCTTTAACAGCTTTATAGCACACTGTAACGTCTTTCCTGCATAATTAACAGGCTGATGAAGACCATAATCTAGAATAGGAATCCAAAGATTCCTAGAAACTTGATCCAAAGAAAATTGGTTTTATTAGAGGCAGTTTTTGGTTTTATTGGTTTTAGAGGCAGTTGAGTGTTGTGTGAGTAAGACAAGCTAAAGAGAGGAGATAGAGGAGAGAGAGAGGGAAGTCAAACAAACGGGGTATTCCCTCAGACGCTCGTAGCATACATGAATAATCTCATGCACAGCAGAGGACTTGCTCTTATATAAACCTCCTCCAGTCTCATTGCAATGGGACCCTCGCCCTCCCCCTCGTACTCAAACACACAGCGAGCGCTAACAACCCTACGCCTCACTTAAAGAACACTAGCGCTTGATAGCCATGTGCAGTTCTGGGTTGTAAAGCAGTTCCCAGCAGCCTTTCAAATCAGCCAGAGATCATTGTAAAGTGAAAGCTTTTTTTAAGTTTTTGAAGGATGGGGGGGCACCTAAATGCTTTAGTGGCAGGAGGAAGTTTGTGGTGAAACTTTCATGGCCTGAAATATATAATATTACGCTTCAGTGTAAATAAGGCTTTGTCCATTTAGGCTTCACAAAATTTTTCAGAAACCACAAATTAAACTCTAAAGTTAGCTTAGAAAGCTTTTCTGAAAAGATGCCTTTTGAGTCTTGATTTAAGGATGTCGATCAAGAGAGACAGAAATATATATTTAATGGGTTAACAAGTCTAAAATGGAAGCACGGCTTTCCTTTATTTTCAACTTTCTGTCCTTTCTTATACTGTCCTCTGTCTCCTTACACTGGAAAATATGATTCTGAGCGCTTGTAAATATTACAGAATAAAAGCTGTGATATTAGTCTAGTTCTGAATTATTCCACATTTTTGAAAACACAAGACATGATTTCCTTTACAAACATTTTAGATGTATTCCTAATGATTGTACATACACACAACAAATCATTTTAAGGAAACCCCATCCGTCCGCATTTCAATCCTTGAAGCGCAGGTAGACTGATCCCTCAGATTAAAATATTCACTAATCCACTTTAGATACTAGACTTAATGTAGATCTAAATGGGAACCGCTGTCTTTTTATTTGGAAAAAAAGTAAATATGACTGAAAATCTGTGCAACTTTAAATTAACTTCATTATAAAATACAACATTAGAACCTACAATGTCATGTTGAATTAACACAAAAAACTTTAAACCTAAGTTTAAAGCAATTTCTTGTTCAGTCAAGAGAGGCAAGTTTTGTTGGTACTAAATAAAACGTTCATGCAAAAAAAGTGTACTTTTTCCTTTGAGCCTGGAGTCCCTACCAATGTGATGTTATGATGGTGATGGGTTAATGGGTATTTTTTTACAATTGCACATCAAATTTGGTGAGAAATTCTGTTTTCCTAGACTGAAATAGCCACGATTGTCATTTAACTGCAAATGTAAATAAACCTGGTGCACATCCTCATGGGTTTCAATTAGAGACATTTAAAATGGCTTTTTATTTCATTTAAAACTCAAAAAATCTATGTAAATGAGAGAGTAAGGGTAGACAAAATGAGTGAAAACTCATATCACTGTATTTTCCACTCTCCAGACGATAGCGGTATTATATCGTCTAAACATCAAATGAATTGAGCATGTGCAAGCGAAACATCAAGCTGAATTCAGGAAATTTATAAATGTGTTCCGTTATCCATGGTATTGAAAAATCCATAGCCTGGCACAACACAATACTGGTATTCACTTTCATACCATTATAGCACCCACCCTATGAGAGAGATATTTGTATAAACATATGTATATATTTACCAGATATTTATACATGGAATAACAAAAAAATAAATGACATAAATAAAAAAAATGTCTGCAGTTGGTTTATGTTTAAGCTATTTTTTTAGATGAGAGAGATATAAAGAGATAGTGAGGAAGAGAGTGCAAGACAAAGCGAGGAAAGAGGGATGGAGTGAGAACAAGAGAAAGTGAGAGATAGAGAGTGCAAGAGAGATAAGAAGATAGAGTGTGAGAAATGGAGAGTGCAAGATACAAAAAGAGAGGTACCAAGAGTGAGAAAGAGTCAAGATATCGAGAGAGAGAGAGAGAGAGAGAGAGAGGGAGAAAGTATGAGAGTGAGAGTTATGAGAAGATTAGAGAGAGTGCAAGATAAAATGAGAGTGACCGAGAACGAGTTAAAGTGTGATAGGGATAGGAAAAAAATGAGTGATAGAGAAAGCTCAAGAGAGTGCTAGATAAAGAAAGTGAGATAGAGCTCAAGAGAGCGATAGACATACAGGGAGTTTGAGAGATAGGAAGATAGAGAGAGAACACAAGAGAGGCAGAGAGAGAGAGAACTTTGTAATTAAATGTTTTTGACTATTAAGATCTAAGATTGATAGTAATTAGTTTCATGGACACTTGTGCTACGTCATTCACGGTAATGTTTTATGCTGGAGAATGCCGGAGAAAACTTTATTGTTGTTTGGTGTGATCGTGACATAAAAGGAACTAATTGAGTTGGTGTCAGTAAATAAGAAAGTGAGATCAGAATGCATGATTTGGTTCCTGATCTCATAAATAACACAGAAATGCAAAGCAAGAGTGCAGAGCTCTTCAGCCAAGTGTTTCCTGAACTTGGAGACTCTGGCGGAGTGGTATGCGTTATAAGATGTTTGATGCAGGGTGATTGTTTCAACTCTGCGCTGATGAGAGATGCTCCAAGACACCAGCATGCTTCTTCTTTTTATTCGTTCGTTCCCCTCCTTCACAAAAGTTAATTGGTGAAGATCCTGAGTAATCAGCCGTCGACAACAGCAATCAAATGAACGTGATGAAATTAAGACTCAGCAACTTAAAACAATATTGTTCTTTCTCTCTCTGTCTCTCGCTCTCTCTTTTCTTTCTCTTTCTCTCTCTACCACCCTCTCTTCTTTCAAGTACATTTCCAAAAGCTCTGAAGACTGCAGTATTAAAACCAATCTTCTTGACAATCTTGACAACAACATACTAAACAACTACAGGTTGATCTCAATTTCCCCTTTTTATTGGAAAAATAACCAAAAAGGTTATACTAAATCAACGTAACCAGTTCTTGAGCTTAAATCAGCATATGGATAATTTTCATTCTGGTTTCCCAAGATCATCACAGTAAAGAGGCAGCTCTGCTAAATATAACGTCTCAGGTTACGTAGGTAACCAAGGGAATGAGACGCTGCGTTCAAACGCTCATGGGGAACGTTTGCTGCATTTCCAGCCCTGAACTATGTTTCAAATCTCGTCCAATCGACGGGTGTGACGTCATCCGAGTGCGACGTGGCACCCGGAAATGTGCAGTATAAAGTAGTCAGTGATGGAGACGGCAACCAGCTTTAAAGTACAGTAATCACCGTCAGGACGTGGGTGGAGTGGCCTGGGGACGCAGCGTCTCGTTCCCTCATACCTACATAACCTGAGACGTTCCCCTTCAGGACCTCGAGCTGCGTCCAAACGCTATGGGTAACGAGTGTCAAAGCAGGCAGGCAGCCCCGGATTGACAGTGTCTTAAGTGACAGCAGCTTGAAGAACTGCCGAGACCTGAGGATCATCAACGTCCAAGCTGTAGGACCGGATGAAAGTCAAGGGCGCGGACTATCCCGCTGAGTTACATACCTCCTGCATAGAAATGCCGGATGAAAGGGCCTTAGAAGCCGCCACACCCCTAGTGGAATGCTCTCTGACCAAAAAGGGGGCTGGGAGACAAGAGGACGCATAAGCCGAGGCGATAGCGTCCCACAATCCATCTGCTCACCGACTACGTGTTAGCAGGAGAGCCCTTCCTGTGTGGACCATAGCACACGAAGAGCTGGTCCGAGCTCCAAAACTGAGCCGTGCGACGGACATACAAGTCCAGGACACCGCACCTGAACCGAGGACTCAAATGGAGGAGGAAAAGAACGCCCCGCAACCTGACTGGACACGGGGCGACGGAAGGCACCTTCGGGACATAGCCCGGTCTAGGGTGCAGAAATACGCTAGCCATCCCTGGGGAAAACTCAAGGCATGAGGGAGCCACAAAAAGTGCGTGCAAGTCCCCCACCTGTTTAAGGGAAGTTATGGCAAGTAAAAACGCTGTCTTAATAGACAGAAAGCGTAAGGACACATCACCCATGGGTTCGATTGGAGGCCTCTTCAGGGCCTCCAAGACGATGGCCAGACCGGGGGCCTCAACCGCCTGGTACCGCGAAGAAGACGAGATATAAGGGGGGACTTGCCCAAGGGAAGCCCATCAATCAGGGCGTGGCAGGCCGAAATGGCCGATACATATACCTTAATGGTAGATGGCAAAACCCTTGGCGAACTGAGCCTGCAAAAAGTCCAGCACTGACCCCACCAAGCTGGATCCAGGTTGTGGGAAGCACACCAGGCAGAAAATCGTCGCCATCTCCTGCCGTAAGATCTCCTCGTAAAGGGAGCCCTGGAGTCGAGAAATGGTTTCAACGACCTTGACCGAAAGGCCGGACTCTAGGAGCTGCGCCCCCTCAGGGTCCATAGATACAGCCTCCTCAACTCCGGACGGGGATGTAACACCTTCCCCGTGTTGAGAGAACAGATCCCACCTGATCGGGATCTCCCATGGTACTCCATCCAGGAGGGCCAACAGGTCCAAAAATTATGGCCGGCCTGGCCACCAGGGGGGCCACAAGGAGGAGGGGCATGCCCTCTTGACATACCCTCTCCAGGACTCCTGGAAGCAGTGCTACTGGGGGAAAAGCGTACAGGGGAACCCTCGGCCACTCCTGTGCCATGGCGTCTAGCCCCAGAGGAGAGGGAGGACAGAGAGAGAACCAGAGGGGACAGTTGGAAGCTACCAGTGGAAGGACCAACTCGACATTAGCCTCCTCAGAGGAAGACAGGAGTAATTCCTCATCCATTGCGTGGGGGGAAGAAATCACCGGAAGGCGCCCTTCTGCACCTGACGACAATGGACTGGAGCTAGCGGGTGAGGCCGGCGATAAGGCTAGGCCCGTACTCGTACCCTCTGCTAGCTCCACTAGCGACCCCCAGGACTGAAGCGGCCGCTCTGCCTCAGCAAAAGTGGCGGCCCGGCCTCAAAAAATGCTCTCCGCGAAAGGAGTGTGCGCATCGGCATGCGCTCACAATGCTCACAGCCGACTCCCTCGAGAGCTTCTAGAGTCACCATTGCTGACATTATACTGCACATTTCCAGATGCGACGTTGTGCTCGGATGACGTCACACCTGTCGATTTGGATGAGATTTGACACATAGTTCAGAGCCGGAGACGCAGCCAGCGTTCCCCTTAGCATTTGGACGCAGCTCGAGTTCCTGAAGGGGAACTAATGATATTCGCTCAAATACAGATTCAGTAAAGGTGATTGTGCTGGTTCTTCCTGACCTGAGCGCTACTTTTGACACGTTGAGCACACCATTCTCCTTTATGGGTTTTAGAACTGTGTTGGTGTTTCTGGGACAGTGCTGGAATGGTTCAGGTCATACTTCTGTGCTTCATGCTTCTATGTGAGTATAGGCGATCACATGTCAAACTGGACACCAGTTTCATGTGGGTTCCCCTAAGGCTCAATTCTTGCACCCCTTTTGTTCTACCACTGGGTCAATAAAAGATACCAGATTGCCATCATATTTGTGCTGATGACACTCATATCTTAGATACTTAGCCCTTTCTCCAAGCTACTACAGCCCTGTTAATCCTCTCTATAAATGCCTTGATGAGATTAAGAACACACATTCTTCTGTTAAATAAAGAGAAAACTGAATTGGTTTTGGAAACAAAACTGAGATTTTCAAAGTGAACGTTCTCCTGAGCTCTGAGAATTGTACAACTAAACATCAAGTGAAGAATCTCAGGGTGATTCTTGATTCTGATCTGAGCTTCACCAGTCACATAAGAGCAATAACTAAATCTGCCTATTATCATCTCAGAAACATAGTGAGGATTATTCATCTCCAGTAGATAAACTAGTCTATGCTTTCATCAACAGCAGGCTGAATTATTGTAATGGTCTCTTATCTAGTCTCCACAAAAAGACCACTTGGCAGCTTTAGCTTGTGCATAATATGGCTGCACGGATCCTGACCAGAACTAAAAAGTCGGAGGCCATAACGCCAGTTCTCAGGTCTCTACGCTGGCTGCCAGTGACTCTCAGAATAGAGTTGATTAATCTAGATTAAAACACATTAATTTAAATGTATGTTTACTGACTGAACACTGCTGTCCGAACAGCACTGCACCTGTGAACTTCTGTTTTTCTATAATTCTATAAATTTTAATGTGTTTAGTATCTCTTTTTCTCTCTCCCCCTTCTCTTTCTCTCTCTCCCCTTTCTTTTTCTCTCCATCTCTCCCCCTCACTCTCTCATTTTTTTCTCTTCTCTCTCCTCTCTTTCTTTCACTCCCTCAGCATCTCCTCACTTTCTTTCTCTGTCTCTCTTTCCCTCTCTCTTTCTCTTGCCCACTTTCTCCGCCTCTTTCTTTCTCACTTGCCCATTCACTCTCTCTAGTTCCCTATCTCTCACCCTCTCTTTATTTCTTTCTCCCTCTCACTGTCTCTCTCTCTCCCTCCCTCTCTCACGCTGCTAAAATTACCCTAATTATACAATGTTGCATGCTTGTCTGGGCACCATCCCGGTGAGGGAAAAGAAAGCGTTGATATTCATCTCTGACTGGATTCTGCACGAGGTGATAGACTGCAAGGAATCTATAAAAAGACTCAGGAAAGCAATGCATCTTTACACAAAAGCTTGTGTTTGACCTTCTTTGAAGGAAATACCTGCTTGCTTTAACTAGCCCACCAACATGGTAGAGCTTTGAGGATGCACACTGCTGTTGCCATGCTGTTGCCAAGGTGGTACAAATGGTTTCTGTGTTGCTATGTGATTGAGAGGTTTGATTTAGAGCACACTGACTCGCAGGCTATCAGAGATAAAAGAGACATGAAATGATGTTGCAGCAAGATCCTTCTCCAAAAACTCTAAATTATGCCAGCTTTTGGCTATCTTCCAGTGTGAGCTACAAAACCGTACTTCTCTTTTGAAAGTCGGACACAGACAATTAGAAAAATATAACCACAATCGACAATCGGTAAGTTTATGGAAAATTTGATTTATTAATCATTTTAATACAATTATTTAATATGTTCGAGACATTACTGACGTTGCAGAAACCTTAACTAGCAAACCTTGGGTGTCCTGGGATTCGAGCCCACAACTGGTCGATCATGAGATCAATGTCATTGCAACAGAGACAATAACACAGTGTTTCAGACAGTGTGTTAACAGATTTAATGTCAAATATTTTCTCCGTCATGTTTTGCTCGGTCAGCTTTTCAATTTTTTTGTTACATCTTTTAACCAGAATGTGCTACTGTGCCAAAACTCTTAAGGCAACTACATAGCATGGTTATGCGTTCATGTACCACATTCTCTCTCCTCTTTCTCTCTCTCTTCTCTCTTTCTCGCTTTCCTTTCTCTTTTCTTTCTTTCTTTCTTTCTGTCTTTCTTTCTTTCTCTTATTCCCTCCCTCTCTCCTCTCTTTCTCCTCCTTTGTCTTCTCTTTCTTGTTCTCTCTCTCACTCTCATTTCTCTTTTTCTCTCCTCCCCACCCTTCCTCTCTCACCTTCTCTCTCTCTCGTCTCTTTCTTTCTCTCTCCTATCTTTCTCTTTACTCTCTCTCTTTCCTGTCTTTCTCTTTTCTCTCTCTATTTTTCTCTCCCTCTTTTGCTCTCTATCACATCTCTTTCTTTCTCCTGCTCATTCTCTTCATTTCGCTCAGAAAGCGTCGCTCAGATATAGCCTTTCCACTGAATTGGCAAACGTGCAAAAAATGGCATTTTACTTAAAAACAATGTACATTATTTTTGTTTTAAGTGTGTTTTTGTTCGATTTTAGCCAAGGTGTAACTTCCTCGATGCATAACAGGAAGTGACTGAATTGTAGTACCCCCAGCGACCGCTTAAGGCTGACTTCAGAAGTGAGCAAGTCTCTTTTACTCTTTTAAGGTTAAAACTGACAACTCTAGAGCTGAACAAGAAATTGACTGTATATAACATGGACAGAGTGTTTCTGACGTCACCCATACACTGAAAAAATACACTCTTGGAACAAGAAAAAAAAAACTCAAGTTTAACTCTTCCTATATCAAGCAAAAAATATCTGCAAGAATTCTTACCAAGTCAAATTTGCTTTCCCCATTGGCAGATTCTTTTGCTTGATCTAGGAGGAGTCTATCTATATTTGAGTTTTTTTTTCTTGTTTCAAGAGTGTTTTTTTGAAATACAGATCTCTTCCATCAAAGTTAGTACACAACTGGATGAGGTATTAAGGTTTGGGGTATTGATGATTTATTTATAATGTAGATTATTTTTCTTGTTTTCTTTTCACAAGCATTTGAGTCTTATTTCAAGAATTTCAAGAATTTTCTTAGCCCATTGTCAGACATTTTACTTAATTTAATAAGACTAGAATTAGATTGAAGATTTTTTTTCTCATTCCAAGATGCATGTTTTTACTAGTATTTAATATTGATTTCTTAAAATAAGATATCATTTACATTCTTGAAATAAGAATATGTTGAGTATTAATTTCTTGTTTTAAGATCAGTGGCAAAATCAGCAGCTTGTTTCACAAGGTTTCTTAATTCAAGAAAAGAAATGACCAGAATAAGTTTTTTTTTTCTTCCCAAAGAAAATGTAAGTGATATTTTCTCAAAATAAGCTAAGTAATACTCTACCCAAAAGGTTTAAATGAGAAAATTCTTCCTAAAATAACAAAATCAAGATTTTCAATCTAATTGTAAGCATTTTCAGCTTTGCTTAGATTTTGTTTTTTGCAGCATAGGGTTCTGGCAAAGTCAAATGAAGCTCAAAATGGGCGTAGCCAGTAATCGAAAATGCGTCCTCAGAGATAAGGCGGTATAAGACAAAGCGGGATATGGCCGTAGTTAAGGCGCCAGGTTTAATTTTTAAATATTAAAAAAAAAAATAATAAAAAATAATGCACCCCCCTCAGTGTTAATGAAGATCAAAACTAGCGATCTGAATCAACAAACTTAATGGTGCCAATGGTGGAAACATGTTCGCTTCCAAATTGGCCAGTTTCAACATTGGAGTGAAAGAGAACTTGCTCCCTTTTAGGTCAGCCTCAAGAGGCCGCTCTAGGAACTGCAGTTTAGTCACTGCCCCTTGATAAACACTTGGCTCCGTTTCCACATTTGGCTCCATTAGAGTTGTTGATTCAGATCGTTAGTTTTAATTTTTATAAACACTTTGAGAGGGGTGAATTATTTTTAAAATTGTTTGTTTAATATATATTAAATTTAAAGCTTCACCTAATCAGATGCCTTCTTTATCACCATGCCCCACCTTTATGGACCCGCTGTCAAGTACATTGAGCTTCATTTAACTTTAGAAGAACCTATGGGTGACGTCATGAACACTCCATCCATGTTATAAACAGTCAATGATTTAAGCTGAAATTGCTTTTGTTTTAGTGGCACAAATTAAATTCCATACTATTTACGATAATTAACCATTTCTCAAACTTAGAAGAGAGAAATTATCTGGCTTTTTTGAGATTTAAAACAAAAGTCAGAGAAGTGGAAATCTCAGAGTTCAAATATCTTCAGTTGGGTTGTGAGGACAAATTAAATACTTTGCTTAAACATACATCACTTATTCACCCAAAAAAGGAATGCTTGGAAGGCTACTTCAAGTACACCCAGAAGGCTGCGTTCGTAAAAGCACAAGGGAGGGAGTCAGATACTTTTAGTTTCTAAGACACATGATTCATTATGTATGACCAGAAACACTAGTGACACTTTGTGACAAATGGTGGTGCTATGGAGTTTGAGTCAGATACTTGAGTCAAGTAGACCATGAGGCTGATCTCTACACATGTGCCAAATTTGACAACTTTCCTTCAAGTGAGAGAGAGAGTAAATCAAGAATTGTTATTGATTTTAACTTTTTAATGAGCTAAATGACGTTTTGACTTTTCAAATCAAATGGTGCTCTTTGGAGGTGTTCAATAGTTTAGGATTTTTTTATGCAATGCAGGGTAAAATGTTGTATGTAAACTAAATTGTGAATAAAGGTGCGTTAAAGTGAAGTGAAAGTCAGCAGTTGGCCAGATATGGAGTGACTCATACCCGGAATTTGTGCTCTAAATTTAACACATCCCAGTGCACATACACGCAGTGAACAAACACACCGTGAACATACAACTTTCTGATCACAAGTCGATCTCCTTATCCACCAGACCACAACTGACCGAGTGTGAAAGGTTGATCATGGTGCTGGTATTGACTTTAATGCCTAAATAATTATTTTGGTTTTAGCAGGTGTCTAAAGGTCTCATGACGAGGCTACCTATAGTCTCTGGGATGCAGAGAGTGGAAGGCCAATTCTTTTGTGCCACAAAGCCACTGAAAATCTTTTACTCTTTTTTTGAGAATGCTGAGATTGAACAACTGTGAGTCAAGACCTGCAAGGTGTGGGTCAGTAAAAAGAAAAAGTACAGTTCTGCCCCTGGAAGAAGGACTGCAAGATTAAAGCTGTCTGCTGCACTTGTGAGAAATAGATCTGTCCACTCTCACATACTGTCCCACATGTACTAAATAGAGATCCTTAAAATTGTTCAAGTAAAGCCAGCTTTTGTTCATCTGTTATGTTACAAGAAATTTATATATATATAAAATATCTGATAAAATTATTAAATTGAGTTTAATTAATAAGAAAAATGTTTCATCATGCAAAATTGATTTTAGATTTAAAATTCAATTTAGTCGTCTTATTTTGGGCTTTTGTGGGGCAGGTCATTTCTGACCCATAGGTGAAGAGGAGTAAACAGAATGTTAAGACAAGGCAAAATAAGTTTATTTGTACAACACATTTTGTACACAGGGCAATTCAAAGTGCTTTACTTTGGAAAAAGGAATAAAAAGAAAGTACATATAATAAAATGCAGGGATAAGATAGTTGTTCGGACATTGGTGCTAAGTCGACAAAATCACAACTAAACAGATGTATCTTTATGGATTTAAATGTGACTAAAGTGTTAGCTCCCTTGATCTCCTCTGGAAGCTGATTAGGATCATCTCAGAATAACTCAGCAGTTAAAGACGCTCTAGCTGGGTGTGTTTTCTGCAGTCGGGAAATAACGTTGAACATTTTGATGTTTTCACAGACCGCGTGACCACAGTGAAGACTGATATCTATGTCACCAGTTTTGGGCCGGTTTCGGACACTGATATGGTGAGTTAAACTCAGTTTTAATAGTGTTCCTCACAGATGGACAGCGTACGTCCCTTTGGTGTCTCTGTGTGCATCATGGATTAGCATGTCACACCTTTCTAGAGCCAAAAACCACCCACCATGATAGAGAGGAACAAAGAACAGATTGTTTTACCTCGACCTCCAGGGCTTCATGCAACAATTGGGAATAAAAGTTTGAGATACTTTTTTCCCCAGTACTGTATTGTTTCCTATCCATTTTGCCGGGGGCATGGACCTACATGCACTTTTTTTAAAGGAGACCTTGGATGCCAATTTACCACAAGTTCATTTATTTCTTTATGGTATATATGTAAGGCCTGAAACAATCAACTTTTTTTTAATGGTTTAGTAAAAAAAAGTAGTCTATCGTGTTTTTGAAACTCATGTTCGATAGAAGCATGCAAGAGCGATAAAGCAATAATAATAATCATAATAATACAAATTAATAATATGCAATACCTATTTTTCTTCATTAGGAATGCGTGACAGCATTATCTCGTGTAAGAGTTTTGAATGGTGTTGGTGCCAAAAATGTTGCCAACGTTAATAGGATTGATATTATGTAATCATAATCGCAGATATTTATTTATTTATTTTTTAATACACTAACATGTTCAGCAGTTGGATCACGTAGAGTTGGTACTGATCCAATTTTCAGTCTCTTCATATTAAATCCTGTTTTGTACTGACCCATGTTCTAAAACAGTGCCAGTGCATTTTTTCCACTTATGAGGAAAATGGAGGTCTGCTGCGGACTAGGAGGGGTGGGGTTTATGGTAATTAATATGAGGGCCTCATGATATTTGACGTCATCTACTGTGAGTTTCCCTTGAATGTTTTTTTATGGTTTTATGGGGGATTCCACACACATAAATAAGCCAACTTTCTTTCAAAACAGCTGGAAAGTTGAGATTTTTATCTGAGGTCTCCTTTTACCCGCTTTACATTAATATTGTGACTCGGGCTCCAAAGAAATTAATGGATTCAGCGATCAGCTGAGCAGTGTTTGGAAGTGATCAAGGAAAGAAAATGGTATTATCAAATGTTGTACAAATGTTAAAAACAAGGAACATTCATGGGAGAATTAAATAGAATGCACTGTATTGCACAACAAAGAAGCATCTATGTAATGGAAAAAGTGTGTTTGGTCTTGCTGATTTGAGTTTGGCCACACAAAAAAAACTTATATAAACAATTATTTATATGGAACATAACTGGTTGACCCTCCTTTAGCAGAAATAACCTCAACCAAACGTTTCCTGTAGCTGCCGATCAAACCTGCACATTGACCTGAAACAATTTTGGACCACTCCTCTTCACGAAACTATTTAAGTGTTCTTGGCATTGTTCTTGGTATGTCTGGTGTGAATAGCTCTCTTTAGTTGATCCACAGCATCTCAATTGGGTTGAGGTCAGGGCTCTGACCGGGCCACTCCAGAAGGCATGTTTTGTTTTGTTCATTTGTTGATTTACTCGTATACTCGGGTCCTGTTGCATCACCCATCCTCTGCAAAACGTCATTTGGCACACAGATGTTTTCCATAAAAATGTCTTGATAGACATTAAAAAAAATAAAGACTTAATTTTTCCATCAATAACAACAATCCGTTCAGAATACAAAATAGAAAAACAAAATAACCTGTTTCTCTACCAGTAGGTTTTAAAGCACTAGATTTGCATTTGTCAAATGAATGTACAGGTAATGTATTAAAGTAAACATAACAAAATGTTCTCAAAAATTATTTTGAGCTATTTTTCCTGGTGGACCTCTATAGTTTTTTGCTTTTTGTTAATTTTTTTTCGAAGTTATGACCACAAACATTTCTTTCAAAATCCAACTCGAATTTTGTCAGATAAAGTCCAGAGATTTGAAGAAAATATAGATGTAAAATCATCCAGCATGTCATTTATTAAAGGGTCAGTGACATTGTGTTATTTTTAATAATATGTTGTTCACATTGGTCTAATTTTATGGGAGATTTGATTCTTTTATTTATAAAGTCTCTATTTCTAATTAAAATCACATTCAATCTTCACATTTTCTAGCCCGGGGTTATTCCGTAAATGACCTGAGATTTGTATTTGGTAACCACTCCCCAATTAATCCATTGGTTAGTGATTTGCATATTCATGACATGTATGCGAAGTTAGTGTATGACAGTCAATATACATTCGAGAGATATGAGAGGGATTAATTACGAGCAAATTCACTTACCCTAACTCTAACACACGAACACAGAGCAGCAGCATTGAAGAGGGAACACTATTATAAACCGTACCTCTATGAGCCCATATGGATGAGGTTTCTCAACATCCCTGAACTGAGCTTCTTCTTTTAATCCTTACAAGTCATTTTAATAACCTCATTTTAATCCTTTTAATAACACAAGTCCAAGTTGTGTGCTGATTTCTCATTTTGCTCTTTTTGATTCATGTGCATTGGTTTCCAAATACTACAAGAGTGGCTTTTTGTATAGTGCATCACATTGTCAATGGTGCGAATCTGAAGGGATTATAATCACTTTAAAAGCCATAAAAAGGCTCAACATGACATTGGCTTTTTAAATCATTCAATACAAACAAGCAACGGCTTTGAGTTTTTGTTGGAGGTTTTTTTGTTGCCCTTTTTGCACCAAAATCTCAGCAGAGCTCATTTGAGTGCTGCATAACTCATACAATATGATAAGAAAGCTTGCTCTGGTCACGTCACAGGTTTCTTTTATGATTCTTGAAAGCAATGTAAGATTTCTCTCAAGAGTGTATCTGTGGAGTTGTTGAATTGACTCAACATTCAACAAATTGTTCAAACATTCAGCAGATCATCACTTCTGTGCAGGTGTTACTGTGTGAATAGCTCCACTGCGGATGTATTTATGTCCACTCGTCTCATACTGTGTCCCCTCCTTGTTTTTGGATCGGTGTGTAGAAGCGGTCAATGCTAAATAAGCAATGATCCTAAGCAACCCCGGCTGGATGTGTTTGATATCTGGCGGAAGCAAGGCAGGAAATGAAAGGCTTCTTCACCTGACTGGCTCTTTGGCTGTGGATTAGACTCTGATGACTCACAGCGAGGCTCTGACTCTCTCGGTGCATTCTGAGTTTGCTGATAGACTTTTGTTCCTAGACGATGAAATCTGACTCATGTCAGAGTAGCTGCACTGAATGTAAAACAGGTTAGCTTTAGGCTAACCTAGTGCTCTGATTCTTATTTAAAAAATCTGCAAGATATCTTGATTTTGGCTAATCTCATAATACACTAAAGAGTACTACGACATTTTCAAAAAGTCTATAAAAATATTTTGAAAATCAAGTATTTTATAAACAACATATGTTATAAAGCAAATATACAGGTTTAACAAAAGTTTTTCCAGAGGTGTGCCCATCTGCAGGTTGCCCGTACACTTCTGGGAGAAATGCACAAACAAGGAGTTCAGCTCTTTGTTGCGTCATAGAGAGCTAGATTTTTTTTAATAAAAAAAAAAAATTGTGACTTTTAATTGAAAAATTGGCCGTCATGTGACCAAGTATTTTTTTTACCATTTGGCTGTGCTTGATAATGACAATACCACTCTTTCAGATAGAAAATTTACTTTTTAATGCATTAAATGTTCATAATCTTCTCTTCCACGATTTCTTCTTCAGCTCTTCATCCCATTATTAGCTGTTTCCTGTTTTGAGGTCAATGTTAGAGTGTGAATTGAGTACCTTTGTCCATTCCAATGGACACAACATTTCCTCAGCTGATTAGGAAGTGACTGTAATGTTACTAGCATGATTAGCAAGTTGTTAATGTGTTACTAACATGATTATCAGTGTGATAATAGTGTGTTTCTAGTATTTGTAGCTTCACAACCTGTAAAGCCGACATAATTTGTTTGTGCACACTCACAACTCGCATCCTTATGGTCTTTTTCGAGGAATCGATTTATAACAGCTGGGAGAATATATTTACGGCAGCTTGATTTTTAATTTACATTAACCATTAACCAAGAAATGTATGAGTTTTTAATCTATTAATTTGTGTGCCTATGTAATTGCATAAGTCAACAAAAAAATGTTAATAATCAAAGAACAAACATGTTTATAAATTTTAATATCAGGTATAATGTCTATCTAGATTTTTTTTATTTATGCAATAACGTTAAACATTTTCCCTCTCAATAGGGGATTGTGGAGGTATAAATGTTAAGTAAAACAACAGCCTCAGATACTAAAGCCACACTGAAGCCACAGTATGATTAGCATGTTACTAGTATAATTAGCATGGAACTAGAATGTTACTATTATTATTATTATTATTAAATCACTAGAATGTGAGTAGCATGACTAGCAAGTTGCTATCTTGTTTCTAGCATGATTACCAAGACACATGTTTATTTTAGATAGGATATCCATTGGCTGTCTTTTCTCAAGCCTACTTTTTTCTACTTTCTGAATTTGAAGTTAGTGTTGACTTAGAACTTAGAATGTTGAATTTAATGTTTCTAAATATATTTCAATCACATAAAATGAGCCAATATTAACTTAGTCTGTTAGTTCATGTGAGCTTTGAAGGAATTCAAAAAATCAAAAAAAAACAAACAAAAAAAAAAATATATATATATATATATATATTGATTTATTTATTGAATGATTTTACAGAAGAAGAAAAATGTTGGGGAGAAAAATTATTTTGAATTTGTTAGAGGAATATTCCCTGCCATTCCTCTTTAATGAGCAATTAAAACATACAGAAAAATCTGTGTAAATCAGTAGGATTGTACTCTCATTCTGACCATGACTATCTCTCATTTGCTCTGTGATGGATCTTAGGTTGGAAACTATGGTTACTGTGGACCAGGGCTCCATGTGTCCAGTCTCAGTGTGAGCGTCTCATCCCAGATCTCCTGTGTCTTTGAGATTAGACCCAGATGCTACACCTTCTGCTCCTCCAACCCATCATGAAAACCCTGTCCTCTCTCAATCCCCCGATCGCTTGCTTTCCATCCATCTGTCCCTTCTGCTCATTCATCCTTTCTGTTCTTCTTGAGATTTGATGCAACTCCACTCAGTAAAAATAAAGCTGAAATTCATGCTGCTTTAAACGTTCAAGGTAACCTCAGGAATATTCAGCTTTTAATTAAGTTTCCATGATTGCTTACCTTCTTGTTTCTCTATAAACCAGCATTTTCGTTCCATCCTCCAAATATACTATGATTGAATGTGAGAGGTGGAACTAAGTTTAATCCGCAATAGAGATGCCTTTTGTGTCCAAAATCAGCTACGAAGAGCAAAGAGAATTTCAATTGTGTTGGTTAAAATTTAATAATTGTAATTAAATAAAAGAGTATAATGTGGCATTGAAACGTTTTTATCATTTCAATTTCCTCATTTGATTCAGAGGTTTGTATCTGGAAAATGAAACATTTGAAACTTTTCATTTTGATTCTGAAACAACAGATTTTTAAGGCAGACATTTTTTAGACATATTTTCAAGCACCAAATCTTTTTTCTTAAGAATTCCTAGACTACAGATTTCTAGTTTGTGAAAATAAAGTTAATGTTTTTCAGCATGTAGAAATTTGAAACAAATTTGAAATTGGAGACGATTAAAGTCTGAAATTTTAGTTGTGAAGTTCAGATGTAAAGTAGTTCAGGGGTTATTAGAAGGGAAGTGTAGGTGATCACAGAAGTATTTTGGCCAATCAAAAGCTGTATTTATTCAGTCAGTTGTGTACAGCTCTATGTAATGTATTAGATGTGTATTTCAGTAATAAACTTAGGTAGGAGAGTTTCAGTTACCAGCATTTATATCAAAACTAACATTTTAAATGAAATATTGATAGCTAATTGATTATGAATCGAATCCATAAAAATAAAAATTCAATTGCCAAATTGGTCACAATACCCAGCATGATTAGCAAGTTGCTACGCCGTTACTTCCACGTGCAACAGCAAGAAACACGAAGCTTCACACTCAATGCCAATTTTACATTTAACTATTTAAAATTAAATAAATCATGATAAACACCTCTCCACAGGCAATAGTCACTACACAATATTTTAAAACTAAAATTTTAGCTAATGATCTTTAGTATTTAACAAAGTAATTGGATAAAACATACATGACGCCATGTGCCACCTCCGGTGCTTGCCGTTAGTGATTGGAAGTTTCGTTCATTTAGGTGACTCTGTCCTTTTGACTCATTCACTAAACAAAACTACTCTTTGAACAATTTGTTCTTTTCTTTCATTTGTAAATAATTATTTCCTTAATTTGATAACAAGATTACTTGCAAACAGTTATGAGAAAGACCAAAAAGCCAAGCAAAATACAATAATAAGATTAATTAAACCAGCTTACCTGTGTCTTAAATATAAACACACTCTAGTAAACAACTTTTCTGATACTTCCAAAACATCAAGATTGGTTCATTTGTTTCAGTAATATCCAAAATATGTGCAGTAAAAATTTGCTTTAGTGTCAATTTTGGCACGAGAAATGTCACGACAGCACTGCTCAGAATACCATCACATGAGAACAAGTAAATCAAATTAATTGTATTCATTGAAACGAGTTTAAAAGCGACTAGGAATAATGGCTCTGTTCTATAAACGTTCTGGATCTTTTGAGAAGCAATCGTGAGATTGAACGAGAACGAATCGACTCACGACACACTATACCGATTTGTTCTTTTTGAATGAATCTTTCACGAACGACACATCACTACAAGCGACTAGCATATCATTGGCATGATTATCAAATTGCTAACCTTTTTACTGGCAAAAAAAGCAAGTCAATAGCATATTCCTAGCATGATTAGAAAGTGTTTAGCATGTTTCTTCGTCACTAACATATTACTTGCATGCTTATTAAAAGCCTAACATTTTTGCTAAGGAGCAACCTCCTACTTTCCCTCTTGATTGTGACAGGAAGTAACTAAACTGCAGTTCCCTAAGCGACCTCTTGAGACTGACTCCAAAAGGAAGTAAGTTCTCATTCTCTCCAATGTTAAAACAGAACAACTTTGGGGCTGTAATAAAACATGTTTCACTTCCTATCAAGCTTCAAGTGAGAAAGGAGGAGGTTGCCCCTTGATAAACACCTGGCTCTATTTCCACATTTCCACCCCTGGCTCCATTACATTTGTTGATTGAGATTGCTAGTTTGGATCTTCATGAACACTCTGAGGAGGGTGAATTATTTTTGTATTTGTTTTTTTAAGATATAAAACATTTAAACCTTATAGGCAATCAGATGTCTTCATTACGTCCATGTCCCGCCTCTGATGCTTTTTCATGTTAGGCTTCGCCCACTTTGAGCTTCACTTGACTTTGCCAGAACCCTATGGATGACGTTACGAACACTCTGTCCATGTTATATACAGTCAATGATTTTTACTCCCTTAAACAACAGCCTCTGTTACCTTGATTTCTAATGAAGTCTGTAATTACAACCAACTACTGAGTATTTCTTCAACTGATTATCTTTACTATTGTCATTTTTTCAGTGTCTGTTTATCTTCTGTGTGTCAGTCTGCGCTCAGGCACTTGTCGTTATCTCTTTTGCACGTTTTTGCTAACCCCATCTTGTAGCAGTTCACAGAGGCACATACAAAGTCTTTGATTCATATTTTCTTCATTTTCAAAGACAAATTGTTCCATTTCTTTGACTCTCCGCATTCCCGCAAGCTTATCATCCTCCTCTGCCGCTCCATCTCTCTCGCTTTTCTCTTTTCAAGTGCTCTGACAGTTGATGGTCATTTCTTGCAGATAGTGCCTGCTCAGTCTGCGCTCTCATCATTGCCCCATCAATTATTTAAAAGAGTGCGTTTTTCATTAGTGAGTCATAACTGTTCTTGAGAGTAGCCTTTTGTTATGAAAATGCAAATACACCTTTCAGCCTCTTTTTCTACTCTGTTTCCATGCTTAATAACCTTCCTGCCCATTGTAATGTAATGAGTTCCAGGAAGGCAGTTCAGTACTCAAAGCAACATGTTCAATTGAAAGAGAAAAAAATCTACAGGATAAACACTGACAAAAACTGGTCATTAATTATCCGACCTGTGACACTGACTGGTTGCTTTCTCTCTATTTTCACTGTTCCTTTCTAGCTCTTCACAGAAACTCTCTCAATTTCTCTGTCTACCTCACTCTCTCTCTCTCTCTCTCTCTCTCTCTCACTCACTCTCTCTTAGCATGGTAGCAGAGCGAGAGAGATACAGAGTGAGCGATGATAAGTCTATTTCACTCTCTTTATCTCTCCCCTCTCTTTCTTTCAAACTCTGCCTTGGTCTATCTCTGTCTCTCCATCTCCTTCTCTATCTGTCGATCTCTCTATCACACTTTTTTGCTTTCTCTCTCTCTCTCTCTCTCTCTCTCTCTATATATATATATATATATATATATATATATATATATATATATATATATATATATATATATATATGTATATATATATATGTATATATCTATCTCGATCTCTCTGTCACTCTCGATGTTTTTTTCTCTCTCACTCTCTTTCTCTCTTGTCTAAGACTGCTCTCTGTCTTATTCATTGGCTCTCTGTCACTGTGTCTATCACTCTCTCACTCTTTCAATTTATCTACCACTCTTTCTCACTCTCTCTATTTCATTCTCTGTCTCTCTCCCTTGCTCCCTCACTCTCTCTCTTTCACTACTCTCTCTGTCTTAGTCTCTCATTTTCTCTGTCATTCTGGCTCTCTTTTTCTTCCTGGCTCTTGTTTTCTCTCTGTTTATTGTTGTCTCTCTAATTGCTCTCCCTTTCTCTGTCACTCTCATTCTCCCTTACTTTCTCACTCTCTCCCTGTCATTCTCTCTTTCACTTTTACTACTCTATCTGGCTCAATCTGTCACTCTTTTTATCACTTTCTCACTCTCTCGCTTTATCTGATGCTCTTTCTCGCTCTCTCTATTTCACTCTCTCACTCCCTTGCTCTCTCGCTGTCTCTTTATCCTTTGTTCTCTTTCTCAACCTCACTCTTTCACACTCTCTCACTTGCTCTCCCATTCTCTCGTTCACTCCCTTTCTCTTTCTCCCTCTCTCTGTCTCTTCCTTTCTCTCTCTCTCCCTCTGTAGCCATGCTAAACACCAGCGCTCATCATTAGTACTGACCCTGCTCAAATAAACAGCTGAAGGCAGGCAATATGCTGAAGAGTTCATGTTTGCGAGTCTTACCAGGTTTATGAAGGATTAAGGTTGAATGGAAGGGAATGAAACAACTCTAGGGCAATTATTGTTGATTTTTATGAGAAACTAATATGATTCACTGAAGGATTTGGTCATGTGATCCTTCCTTTCTTACACTGCATCTTTCATTGTAAGTTCATGAGCAGGGGGCAGGTCAGTGTACTTTAAGTTTGTTCTAAAACAAGGATCTTCTCTACAGTTTGCCTTTTTGGCATGTCATCATTTCTGATTCGTTGAATAATTACATCATAGACAGGTAACAAAATAGAAATCCTGAACAAGTCCATCACAAAGATACCACACAGTATAGATCTCATGAAGCTCTACTGTGAGATCCATGCTCTCCTGCAGTTTCATCGCAGCTTCTTCTTTACACTCATTAGTTTCTCTTCTTGTTAACGGAGGTTCCTTAACTTTGTTTGTTTGTGTGGGAGTGAAGTAAAATCTACAGCCTTGACTGTTGATGTCCTCGTTTGGCTCCTTTTTGCTTTACATCTCCCCTTGTTCAGTACAATAACAGTCTTGTGATTGAAATGTGACCCATACCCAGAATTTGTGCTCAAAAATGAACCCACATCAATGTAGACACACAGCATTGAACAAACATACACATGGAGCAGTGGACAGCCACGGTTACGGCACCCGTGGAGCAGTCGGGAAACTGATGCATTGCTCGAGGGCACCACAGCTGTGGTGTAAGGACTCACGTCCTCCGTGCCACCAGGGGACGCTTCTGCCATGCACTGCCTCTCCCAGACTGGTGGTGGTGCCCTTACCCTCAGTTTCACTAGGAGCGCGGACAATCAGCCTCATTGCCAGCAAAAAAAATTGCTATATAAAAACTGTGCTTTCAATGCTCTGTGTTCAGTTCTGAACCTTCCTGCCTTGTTGATCAGAAGCCCATGGATCTGTGTTTAGCACAGGTGCTGATCTTTTGGAAGTTCATTTTAAGACCCTTGAGTCTGATTTGTTTTGTACTCAAGTCTTTTGTACCTTTTATATTTCATTTTGTTACTCAAGTTGAAAGAGTCTCAACACCTTTTGTGTTGGTGTTTTTTGTTACTGGAAGTAAAGATTTTTTTGTTTTAACCTGTGGACTCCTCGTTGTCTTCCTCCTCTGCATTTGGACATACTGGATCGTTACATGTGGTTGTTAAAGATGGGAGAGCAAGTGTTTTTCATCACACACATCACCTTTAACTCTATGAATCTGGGGTTTGAACCAGAAATTTTCTGATCACAAGTAAATCTCCTTATTCATTAGACTAAAACTGGCATTGATGAGCATTTTAGATGTGCTGACAGTATGAAACACCAGATCGGATGTGGGTTCCAGATAAAGAGTCAAGCATCTATCAAGTGTGTCTCCTGCAGCAGCATGAAGAAGCCATAAAACTCCTGTTGCAGTGCTGCATGTCTGTGTGTTCGTGCATGAAGTGCTGAAAACATTTAGAATAGGAATAGAATTCAGCAAAGCAGTGCTTTTCTGTTTTTGGTCAAACATTGGATTCCAGAAAATGCTTTTTGTTTAAGCTGGCTCTGCATTTCCCCTTTTAATCTTAAATGAGCTCCAAAAATCCGTGTTTTTATCTGCCTCGTTAAGGCAGGGACATAGTTTTCACTGGGGTTAGGTGAAAAACTCTCCCTCCTCTCTATCTTTCCCTCCCTCTTCTCACCTCAAATCTCTCTCACTCCTCTCTCCTTCTCCTCTCTTTATTTCTCTCTCCCTTCTCTTTCTCAGCCAATTAGAGTTGATGGTGATGAATTTCTCACAGTTGGAGATGTAACTATATCTATGTTTATTATTGCAATTTGTTTCTATTAAATCTTCAAGTTGATGCTGTATTCAAGTGAAAAAAAAATACCAAAGTGTAGTTTTCTCAACCAATACAACCTCAAAGATACCTGGTGGCTTGTCCATTTACAGGAGTACACCATCGACGTGTTCTTCCGGCAGAGCTGGAAAGACGAGCGGCTGAAGTTTGAGGGGCCCATGAATATTCTGCGTCTGAACAACCTGATGGCTAGCAAAATCTGGACCCCTGACACTTTCTTTCACAACGGAAAGAAGTCTGTGGCGCACAACATGACCATGCCCAACAAGCTGCTGCGGATCCAAGATGACGGCACCCTGCTGTACACCATGAGGTGAGGGCTGTTATTACCACCAAGAGCTTTCTCTAGAGATTCCATGCTCACACAGCTGCAGGTTTGTGATCATCAAGCGGTCGATGTAGTGTTATCACTATTATGTGAACACAATAGGAAAGTGGCAGAGAAAGTAAAGAGGAGAGCTTCGGGGTTTTCACAAGGTGCCCAAAAGACAACATCCGTGAGGATGTCTGGAAACCAGCAGTGGGATGGTTCTGGCAGATCAAATTCAAGGGTTGAATTAGTTTTTGTCACAATATCATTACTTATCAAAATGAAATCGGAGGCAGTTAATCACTCATCAACATTTGACATGCATGTGTATGGTCTTTAACATCATCCATACTCAGTCCGCTAATTGGTGGCAGACCAAAAGAGTTGTAAATGCCCTCTATGTAATGGCAGGTTATATAATGGCGAGCCAAAAGGGTTATAAATGTCCTCCGAAATAGCAGCCCAAAAGGCTCAAAAAGGTCCTTAAAGCCACAATGGCAAACGTCCCGCCATTTTGTGTAATTCTAGTTTAAACGATTAAAAAATGCCCTCCGTGTAATGGTAGACAAAAGGTGGCATACCTCCTTCGTCATAATAACACCCATAATGTATTGCAAGCTTATAAGGGTAATGAACGTTCTTTAAGTAATGGCAGGCCAAAATGGTCATAAACCCCGTTTATGTGATGTAAAAAGGTATGATGTATGTGATGTTTTGCAGGTAAAAATTCATAAAGCCCTCAAACATGATGGCACACCCAAAGTGTCATAAATCCCCTCTACATAATGCCAGGTCAAAAGGGTGGTAAATGCCCTCTACGTAATGTCAGCTGAAAAGGGTCATTATTGCCCTCTACGTATTGACAGGTAGGTCAAAGTGGTTATAAATGCCCTCTGCATAATACCAGCTCAAAAGGGTTATTAATGTCCTCTACATAGTGCAAGATCAAAAGGGTCAAAAATGCCCTCAACATAATGACGAGCCAAATATGTCATAAATGCCCCTCTACTTCCCCAGCATTTTTAAAATCCCTATAGCACTAATAATATATAGGGATAATAATATCCCTAGTTGGGCAGACCTTTTTAACTTCAAGAAAAGTTAACTTGATCTTTTGTTCTGAGCTGAGTAAGAAATTAATTGTCACTTTCTTCTTACACGAGCAGTCATGTTTCTACTTGCGCTAAGGATGTTTGTGTCTGCTGTCTTTTCCTCAAATTAGATCATCAATCTCTTTAATTATCTTCGTATAGAACAGCATGAACAAGAGCTGGGGTTTATTTTCTCCTGTCATGTAATCAGGGCCTAAACAACACAGTCTTTCATAATGACTCGCCCCTCGCCTCATGACGCTCTCAGAGTCTCTCAATTTTTCTTTGTGTTCTTCATGCCTTAACCACTGGCTCCTCTCGTGAGCACTAAATACTCCAGATCAATGAAAGTGTAGAAAAAAATATAACAGACAATTGAGAAAGGAAGATTGAGAAAACGTCATAAAATATATCAGATGTAAGGTGCATTTTAGAATAGCAGAACAAATCCAAGGGTTCTAGTTTGCCTAAATTCAATTTCTCACTTTTAACTCTTAATATTGAGTGCAATTCTTGTAGCCAAAGAGTTTCTAGGCCAACCTCGGACCACAGGCTTTCTGAATTTATGTTTTGTTTTTGGCCATCTAAATAAACAATAGTATTAGGTGTTTGGGCTCCCAAATTGATTTTTGGTAAATAAGCATTTTATGGAATAATTGACATTCCTGGATATTTGCAAACATTTATTAGATGCATCAGCTTCTTTCTTTTTTTTTTTTTTTTTACTTTAGCTTGAATGTTATTTTCTCTCAGTGCTCTCAGAACACTGTTACTAACTAGGCCACAGCAACAGATCACGAGTATGACAGACCAAAAGTGTCATAAATTTCCTCTACTAGAAAACAGGCCAAAAGAGCCGTAAACACCTTCTTCTTAGTGGTAGGTCAAAAAAATCATAAATACCCTATATGTAATGGCAGGTCAAAAGGTCCTTAATGTCCTCTACATGTAAAGAGGCAAAAGGGTCATAAAGTCCCTTGACTTAAATGTAGGCCAAAAGGGACATAAATACCCTTTGTGTGATGGCAGGCCAAACAGCCCATAAAGCGCTGTTACTTAGTTGCAGGTCAAAAATTCAGAAATGTTATTTGTTTAATGGCAATCTGTTTAATGACAGGTCAAAGGGCCCATAAATACCCTCAGTGGAAGGCAGGACAAAAGAGTCATAAACATACATTGTGTATTGCAGCTCAAAAAAAGGGTCTTAAGCGTCATGTGTTATGGCAGGTCAAACGGGCTATAAACCTTTGCTACTAGGGTCATAACTATAATCTGGGAATAGCAGGTCAAAAGGGCCATAATCACCCACATTTGTATTGACAGGACAATGGAGTCATAAACACCCACTATATATTGATAGGCCAAAAGAGCCATAAACACCCACTATGTTTTGGTCAGACCAAAAGCTTCATAAATGGCATCAAGTTACAGCAAATCAGAAGGGTCATAAACACCCACTATGTACTGCAAGACCAAAATCATCATAAATTGCCCAAATGTCCTCTACAAAATGGCAGACCAAAAACCAAACAACACCATTTACTTAGTGGCAGATAAAAAGTGTAATAAATACCACCTACATAATAACAGTCTAAAATTGTCAGAAATAGCATCTAGTAATGGCATGTCAAAATGGTCAAACACACCCACTATGTAGTAGAAGACCAAAATAATAATTTAATTTAACCAATGACCAAAAAGTCCATGGCAACATAATGGCAGGTCAATGGGGTCATAAACGTCCTCTTCAAAATGCCAGGTCAAAAGGGCCATAAATGCCATCCATGTAATGGCATTTATAATTTTATATATATATATATATATATATATATATATATATATATATATATATATATATTTTTTTTTTTTATAATTATTATTATTTTTTTATATATATTCCTTTATATATATATATATATATATATATATATATATATATATATATATATATATATATATATATATATATAATTGTGTTAAGCCTGGTAACTTTCTACAACTCTTTTCATGCTGTGTAGACAACCCAACAAATTTTGAAAAAAGTCATCAAAAATGCGCAATGGCTAGCTTTCGCAATGCTAAGTGTCTTTTGAATCCTAGGCTGACGGTGCACGCCGAGTGTCCAATGCATCTCGAAGACTTCCCCATGGACTTTCACTCCTGTCCGCTCAAGTTCGGCAGCTGTGAGTAGCATCTGGGTTCACGACTGAGTGATTTAGACATCAACAACAGCATACGGCTGTGTTTTAATTGAAATATCCCCAGATGCTTACACAACGACCGAGGTGACGTACACCTGGACGAAGAACGCTTCCAACTCCGTGGTGGTGGAGGAGGAAAGCTCCAGACTGAACCAGTATGACCTTCTTGGGCAGACTGTGGGGAATGAAACCATCCGATCCAGCACCGGTGAGTCCCAAACACAGTTATTATTGACTGCATCTATGAGCTAGGATTCATGTGGATTTCAATTACAACAGAATCCACTAGCAGGCCATTCAATGCAAACATGTTTGTATGTCTCCAGCATGTTTGATTGCTGATTTACCCTTAATCATTTTACGTCATGTCTCCTACATTTACTACATGTTCCACACATCAGGGAGAACAATGACCACCACCGTCTCTGCTACCTGATCAGAGAGGGCATAGGCCTTTTGCTATTTATAGAAGTAGTCAATGGCCATTAACACAAACCGATCCCACTTCTGACACCAAATGTAGCGTTTTTTAAAACATAAAAAGACTTGGGCCCTTTTGGAGAGTCAGGTTTTATTTGAGTTGCACAAGACAGCCAAAAACGAAAAATGACTGGAAAAATGTGGCCTGCTCTCTGATCCTGCCCTTTCTTAAAGTACCTCCCACAAAATACTGAAGAGAACATTTTACTACACATTACACTACCCCTGTAACAAAGTTCCTTGTCCCAGATGGAATGAATGAAGTCTTGAAAACCATAGGGATACCCTGTCAAATCGACTCCTGGTGGTCCTCTCCTAGCAGCCTGCTGCGTGACTAATCCTTCCTCTTCTTGATTTATCATGGTAAACCCAGTCCACGGAAAAGCCAAACTGGGCTGAGTACATTCACAACCCCTTTAAGGTGACCAGCCTCTCCACCTAACTTAGGAAGGTAACTGAACACCATGAATGGACCCACATAGATTTGGACACTTCCCCGTTTCCTTCTTGGGACTATAAACCCACACCACCTCCTGTAATAGTTCCACTTTTGACTTAACTAGAGGGCATAGGCCTCTGGCTATTTGGAGAAGTACTCCATGTTCGTTAAAGCAAACTGATGCTACTTCTGACACCAAATTTAGCATTCTTCAAAGATGAAAACATTTGGGGCTTATTTTGAATGTCAGCTTTTATTTCTGAGTTGCAAGCAGACGATGTTTCTGAGATGACGATACACAGATTTAGTTATTGCTCTTACTTGACAGATGAAGCTCAGATAAGAATCCCTTAACCTGATTTTTTGTTGTTATACCGGTAGAGCTAAGGTATCCGTTCTTCTTGAGAGCCTTCGTTTTGTTCCCATAAAGCAATGACTTAAATTTTTTCTTTCCTCTGGCCATTTAGAGAATTAATTAATGACTGTTAACACAAGCCAATCACATTTCTGACGCCAAACATGAAGATAAAACATTTGGGGTTATTTCTTGTTGGTTTGTATTCTTAAGTTACACACAGAGAAAAAAGAAAACAACTGGAAAACTGTCCCCTGCTCTCTGATCCCTCCTTTCTTAAAGTGCCCCAAGCAACATGCTGAAGAGAACAAAAACAAAAAACAAAGACAAAACAGAAACTAACAGCTGCAGGATGAAGGATAAATGATGGAGATAAGCTAGATAGCAACATTGCACGAAATATTTTTTTTTCTCAACAATTTGTATGTTTATAGCGGTCAGACACCATTTCCGTTTGGACAAATACCAGGAACCAGTTATATGAATGCTAGAGTAAACAGATGGGTTTTTCATTTAGTTCTGAACTCTGTGAGCGTAGCTGAGCTCAGGACACCTTCCGGGAGTTTGTTCTAGAACTTCTAGTTCCAGTTTGTTCTAGAGCTTCTTCCCCCTCTAGTGGATGTACTAATCTTCAGAATGATCGGTAGAGCTGCTTCTTGTAAACGAAGAGAGCGAACGTAGCGGCTACTTTCGTAACCCCCGTTCCCCGAATAGTCAGTGATGACTATGGGAAGCTATGGGTGCAGTATTCATTACACACTGTTTCAAAATGCCAATCAGCGAACGCGCTGATGGACACGTGACCACGCCGTCCTGCATAAACAGGACGGGAGTGTGACACTCTTCCTGTTGTGACGCTGGAGCTGTACTCACCCCTTAGGCAACCAGACTTCCTCACGAACTTACTCACTAACCAGTGGGCCAACCTCTGTTTGGAGACAGCCTTCCCTAACGTCTGCTGTCCTCCAAAGCATACAAAGAGCTGATCAGAACTTCTAAGGTTCCGGGGCCTTTCTACATAGATCCTCAGTGCTCAAACTGGGCAATTGGAACCAGGGGCTGATGCTGCCTCCTCTCCGGGCAGAGGGCTTGGAGGTTCACTGAGTTTTAAAGAGAATGGTAAGAACCTTGGGCACATATCCAGGCCTGGGCTTCAGAATAACATGAGTATCACCAGGTCCAAACTTTAAGAAGGTATCATCGACAGAGAGTGCCTGCAGATCCCCCACCCTCTTGATCGAGGTTAACGCGACCAGGAGTGCTGTCTTAATTGACAGAAATCTAAGCTCTACTGATTCAAGTGGCTCGAATGGAGGACCTCTCTAAGGACAATAAAAAGGTCCCAGGAGGGAACTAAGGACAGCCTAGATCGTCTAACCCTTCTGGCCCCTCTGAGGAATCTGACTGTTAACTCGTGTCGTCCCATCGTGTTGCCTTCAACCGGAAGGTGATAGGCAGAAATCGCGGCAATGTAAACCTTCAGGGTGGATGGAGACAGTCCTTGATCCAGACCCTCTTGCAGGAAGGTTAGCACAAGTTCAACAGGGCAGCTACTCGGGTCTACTTGGCGAGAGTGACACCAGTGGACGAACCGACCCCACTTGCCGGCATAACAAGCCCTAGTAGAGGGAGCTTTGGCAAGACTCAGAGTTTGAACCACAGACTGTGGCATTACCTGGGGGTCCTTCGCGGCATGATGTGCCAGACATGGAGATTCCAGATGTCTGGACACATGTGCTTGTGCCCACATCCCTGGGTCAGATGGTCTGATGGAACTGGCCAGGGAGGGATTGTCACGAGGGAGCAGAGTTCTATGAACCAAGGTCGGTTGGGCCAATAAGGCGCCATCACTAGGACCTCTGCCATCCTCCCTGATCTTGCACAGGAGGGTTGTAAGGAGGCTCTGTAGAAATTAAGCTTTTAGACATTCAATAAAGTATGATTAATTACCTCAGTGCTGCGCTGACCAACTTTGGGGAATTGACGAGGAGTCGGCTCCTGGGAGTTGAATCACATGAGATCGGTTCACGCCGCAGCCTCAGTTTACCAGATATCTTTCCACCAGAAAACCATATCGCAATTAATACTGACCTTTACTGAACATGATTCGTGTCAAAAGACATTAAACTCCAACTTTTACCTCTTATTTCAGGATCTATCTCAGGGAGCATTAAATTATATCAATCGCAGACAAAGTAAATGCGTTTAAGATGTTTATTAAACTATTCTACAGAACACACAGACTAACGATTTCTAACTAAAAGCTAACCACATCCGCTCACGCACGCACGCACGCAGAGAGAGAGAGAGAGAGGGAGAGAGAGAGAGAGAGAGAAAGACTGTTTTCAGAGTCTCAAATCAAACAGCCCAAGGAATGAACCTGAATTATGAATCTCGGCACATAGTTATGGTAAACAGTTTCCAAGAGTTCGTTCTGACATCATTACACCCGCCAAAAGTGATAAATGTCGCCTTCTACCGTATTTGAAGTCCTTTGAATCAGGGAGGGTTCAAGAATTGTCCGTGTAGACTGGCTGATGTTGAGGCTGGAATCCAATAGTTTAAGGATAGGGAGATTCGGTCAAACTCTGAAGAGTCTCTAAGAGTTCAAGAAAGATTCATGGAGTTTCCAGGTCCATAAAAGTCAGACGTCACGGCTCAGCGTTGGTGGGCCGGGGATTTCTTTTGTTCAAAACAGCGCCAAAGAAAGATGAGTGAGATTAGGTAGCTCGCAGGAGAGCGGGAGAGAGAGAGAAAAAGGAAAAAGACTGATTCTAAGAGAGAACCGGAAAAAGACTGAAGTCTGAGGTCACAGTCCTGTCAGCCGCGGGGCGGGCTCTTCCTCATAGCTTAACCAATGAGAGCACTCCAGAAATCGGAGCCGTGGTGACGTCACGATCAAGCATGTAGGGGCTGGAATTACCTCGTGAAATATTAAATCTTATACTGGGTCATATCTAGCCAAGAGAATATCGAGTAACTTCCTACCACACATCATTATCTCCGAAATAACATTTAGAACAGAAGGATATCAGACATGATTGACTTACTGCTGAAAACAAATTCATACCACTCAATCATTCATTTTGCTAACTGGTTAATCACGATACAAGTTCTCAGTGTACACAATACAGATTAAGACATTCTATGACTATTAATCAGGGATATCGGTGTGTACACGTAAAAAAATCTGTCCCTTTTCCTCTGTACGTTAAGAAGAGCAGTTTGTGTTAAGATGTTCAAGAGTAAACTCTCCTTGCATTCCTTTACTCTCTGGTAAGCTCAGCATGTCAAGTGGGGTGAGTCCAACAGTCTTTGATCCTGCGGGGTCATTTCGAGGTCGAGGAGTGTGCACAGAGATCAAAGCATTCCAGGTCCCCCAGAAAAGTGTCTGAGTAAAATGCAGAAGAAGCAACATCTCTTACAGCTCACTGGGGGAAACGCATATAGGCGTTTCTTCCTGGGCTAACAATGCGCCAGCGCATCTATCCCGAGAGGAGCCTGGGACAGAGTGTAGAACAGCCGGCACTGAGCATTCTCTGGGGTGGCGAACAGGTCTACCTCCGCTATAACAAAGCGTTCCCAGATCTGCTGGACTGCCAGGGGATGACGGTGCCATTCTCCTGTCCGGGGTTTCCACCGAGACAGTGCATCTGCTGTCTGAATCAACCTGCCGGGGATTTGGACTGCAACTAGGGACAGACCCCAATGCTGACTACAGAGTAGCAGTCTGTGGGCGGGAGCTGACAAATGGGGTGAGCGTATCTTTCGTTGTCGATTGATATACGCCACCACCTTCGTGTTGTTCGTCCTTACCAACACGTGATGTCCCTGCAGCATTCTCCTGAAGTGCTTCCCTGCTAGAAACACTGCACATAGCTCTAAGCGATTTATGCTCCAGGAAGTGTGTTTCTCGGTCCAAAACCCTGAGACTTTGTGCTTCCGGCATACAGCACCCTACCCAGTTCTTGAAGCGTCGGTAGTTACTACTATGTGCCTGGCAGCTCCTCCCAGGGGGACAACGGCACGGACATCTTTCCAAAGATGCAGCTGGAGGCGACAACTAGGTGTCACGTTCACCTTCAGATGCCCTGGACGCCATGCTTGCGACAGAACTTGAGCCAAAACTGGAGTGGTCTCATATGTAATAAGCCGAGCAGAGTAACTGCTGCTCCACAAGCAATATGTCCCAGGAGCCTCTGGAAGTTCTTCAGAGGGACCACTAATCTTGTACAGACTCTGCTTGCTGCCTTCTACTGGCCAGTCATCCAAGTAAGCCAGGATTCAAACCCCTTCCCGTATTAATGGTACTAAAGCCGCCTCAATTACCTTTGTGAAGGTGCGAGGGGACAGAGACAAGCCTAAGGGGTTGACCCAGTACAACCTTTGAGGCCAAACTGAAAAAGGGTCTGTGCCGAGGGAGTATACTCACATGAAAATATGCATCATTCAGATCTATTGTGGCAAACCAATCCCCTGGACAGACTGAGTGGACCGTGCGTCTGAGGGTTATCATCCTGAACGGAAGTCTCGGAAGATGAGCGTTCAGACGACACAGGTCGAGATTGGACGCAACCCGCCTGTGCGCTTGGAAACTAGAAAGTATGGGCTATAAAACCCTCTTTCTCTGTCGGCAGGAGGGACTGACTCAATCGCACCTTTGCGTGTAGAGAATTGATCTCCTCGAGCAGGACTGGGGTCTCTATGGCTGAGACAGAGTTCATTAGAACCCCAGTTGAACCTGGGTGGCTTGGCAGCTAACTGCAGTCGATAGATGCGCCGGATAGTGCGTACGAGCCAAGGGGAAATATGGGGAACCTCCCACCAGGCTTCCTGAAACTCCACTAATGGTGTCATACGCACTTCGCCGATAGTTTCCATATCGGGGCCACGAACTAGCGGACTTAGCAGTGGGGTCTGATGGGAGCCTATGTGGAGACCTACCTGGACGTCCAGGCTCGACCTCGGAGCAGCATCCGGTTCCAGCCGAGGAGGTCCCACGGAAGCCGACACTGAAGCTGAGAGCCATCCGGACTGCACTGCATCAGACACCACGCCCTTGAATATGCCTCTGAGATGAGAACTGCATCTGGATCTGCAATGCAAACCTCCTGGCTGCGCACATAACCCAGGGAGTTCAAGTTTCGCATATTTAATTAAAAACTGAGATCTGACCTGTGGGTCCGCTGCTTGATGGTGGTGGTACCCCCTCCCTCCAAGGGGGGGCGGGCTGTTGGCCAGGCAGCAGCAGCAGCTGAACTCCCTGGGCGGCCTGTCCTAGGGCCGCTTCCGATGGACCCTCTTCCCCTGATGATGTTGGGGGGGGGGGGGCTGCTTCCTGATTGTAGAGACCTAGGACGTAAGGTCACCTACGGCGACGCTGAAGAGGCCATCTGGGACCACAGGTGCATTGAGGAAACGCCTCCGATGTTGAGGGAGCCTGAGTCAGCCAAAGATGGCGGCTGTGGACTACTAACATAGACATCGTGTGGCCGAGTGAGGTAGCTGCAACTTTAGTCGCCTTGAGCACAAAGTTAGTAGCCACCCTTAGATCCTCTGTGAGACCTAGGCCACAACTCCCCTTCTGTATCTCTTTCAGGGCCTTGGCTTGGAACACCTGAAAGGCTGCCTTGGCCTGCAGGGCAGCGGCAGCTGGACCCACCGCAGCATAAGCCCTCTAAGTCAGGTCCAACGACAGGCTTAGCTGGCGGGATGGAGGCCTCGGCTGTTCACGTCAGGTGGCAGGGTTGCCCGGGGGTGAGTGCACCGCCAGCGCCTGCTCTACCTGGGGAATCACTTCGTACCTACTAGCTACCGCCATGTCAAGGGGAGCGAGAGAGGGGAGACTGACCAACCTTGCTTTCAGAGGTGCCTTCCAAGTTTGGGTCGGTTTCCGATTTGGAAGAACGGGATAGGAGGGGGCTGCGAGGAATCATCCTGGCGAGACCCCACAAACCACGTGTCCAGCCTGGAGATCTCAGGTGCCAGAGGCGGAGCCACCTGCAACCCAATTTCTCTGGCAGCCCGGGTAAGCAACTCTGCCATCTCCTCCGCAGCACAATCTGCTATCACCTCAGAAGGGGAGAGCGATGTGCCGTCTCCTTCGGGAGATGCGCCCTCTCTCCGATGCAACAGTGGAAATTACATCATCAAGCGCACAGGAGTCCTCAGAAGATGCAAGCAGCGCATCATCCGATAACTCACTGTGGCGGATAGCGGAAGCACCGGTGACCCTGCTCGACTCCACTGGGCGCCGGAGACATACACTCGTTGACCCTTTGAGCTTCAAAGCCTCTAGTGGTGGACTGAAAGTAGTCCAACCTCGCCTTAAGTGCGCTGCCGGACAGAACTGTGCAATCCACACATTCTGAAAAACTTTGCTGGTTGCCGTTCAATCACCAGATCCCCTAAATCCACACAAGGTAATCCAATTGTTTTGTGTTGTCTTTTACTAGCCGCTTGCTTGTCAGAGTATGGCTCCAGAGAAAAAACAGGAAGAGTGTCACATTCGCGTCCAGTTTATGCGGGATGGCGTGATCACATGACCATCAGCGCGTTCGCTGATTGGCATTTTGAAACAGTGTGGAATGAGTAGAGGTCCCCTAGCGGAGCTTCCCATAGTCGTCAACGACATAAGTCGTAGTGACCGACTGATGGGGAACCGGAATATATTGTGATAGGAGACTGCGAGTGAGGAAAAGACATATAATTTGAGTTAAGCTGCTTAGATTGAATATGAGTTTTAGCGATTTTGCATCTAATAGATTTAATCTTATTTATTATTCATATTATTCATAAAATAATTACTGTTAAGTTTTATAGCTGCATTTGAATCTCTCAACATTTAAACATTCTCTGAAGTCTGTGTTCTGTGTCATTTTCCCTGAATGCACTTTGAAGTTTTTGGATTGTGATTGTGAAAGTGAGTACACTGCCAGATATCTATAACATACTTCTTTAACATCTGATCAAGCGTGCACTGCTTCTGTCCAGCTACATCTGCAAATTGTTTTAAGAAGATCTCAGGGCTAGACTCGACAAACCCTGTCTGTCACCTCCGTACCGTCTTTCACTCTCTGCCATGCACATCCCAGGGTTGCTTGGACACGTTGGTTTGGGTTGCTGTGTGGAGTGAAAACAGCTTCCAGCTGAGGTGATGCTGAGGCCAGAACAAGTACAAGATAATGCACTTCAGTGGAGCACAGAGAGAGCCGACAGGCTGCACGACTGCAGTCCCAGATGCAACACTTTAAGGCAGCTTTACAGAATAAATCGAACAAATGGAAGAACATACTCACAGCTTGTGTGAACTTAATTATTGATCCTAAGGACATTCTGAGTTTTAGCCTGATGCAACATTTGTTGTGTTCATTCTGTGGAAGCAGTTTTATTTGTAAAGCACATCTTAGTACACTTTGGCCATGCAAGTGCTTTACAAAAGAAAAAACTGATTTGAGGAAAAACAGCAAGGTATAAGACATTAAATTGTTAGAATGCACAGCAAAAGAGAATACAGAAGCTTAAAGTGAATCTCTGTTTGGACATAGATGAATTTTTAATTAAATGTGACTGATGTTTTAGCTCCTCTGAAAGCTGGTTCCAGCTGTGGGCAGCATAGTAACTGAAAGCAGACTCTCTTAAACAGTAAATTGATATGAAAAGCAAGTATAGACACGTTATGTGACTTTGTGATTCGAATTTCTAGTTCTGGTCAGGATCTATGTAGATGCATTCTGAACAACCTGCAGCTACCTGTCAGGGTTGCCTGACACTTGAACATAAAAGTATAGCAGCAGTCTGCTAAAGAGCAGGACATTATAATCAGTCTTGTAAAAAATAAAGCACAGACAAATGTACAAACAAGCTTCCTAGGCAACACCTAGACTCAATAGAGAAACACTAGTATGGACCAGAATCTGTATACTGGTGCATTAATCCGGTATGAAGTTTGGAAACCTGCTTTTCCCTTTTCTAGTATTCAAGGTCAAACTGGAGTTTTGCATCCAATGAGATCTATATTGGTCTGGTTTGTTCTTCACAGTAATTCCAATGAGAAATCTTGAGGGTTTTTTTTTGTTTTCTTGTTTGTAAAACACTGAGGAAAGAACACTTATGCTACTGCTGTCTGTCATTTTGGTGATTACATGTCTTGCTGGCAGTTTGGGAGACTTTTGTTGTTTAGGTGATGAGCTTCGAAGGTGCAAAGAACGCTATTGTATTGTTCAAATTACTCTTTATCTATTTGTTGTTGTTGTTGTTGTTGTTTTATTATGAATATTCTTTATTGTCTTTGGTCACACTCTCGAGGGCTTGAACATGCAGGAATACTCACCGAATTTTGCACACACATATAAAAATCTTTGTATTTTTTTATGACGACTTTAATTCTGCTCTGCTCACACTTTTTGAAATAAAAAGGTGGGATATTTAAACTCTTGTTATCAATGTTATGTAACACATGATGTTGCCTAATTCATCATACAATGTCCAAAGACATTAAATTTAACACCACATATGCAAGACTCTCCTGTACAGACACACACCGATTTTTAAAAACCTTTGAGACAGAAATGTCCTCAATTCGCATGTTGAAATATTTAAAAAGTACTAAATAAAGTGTCTTCATCTTCATCTTCTTCCGCTTATCCGGGGCCGGGTCGCAGGGGCAGCAGTCTAAGCAGAGATGCCCAGACTTCCCTCTCCACAGACACTTCTTCCAGCTCCCCGCGAGGGATCCCGAGGCGTGCCCAGGCCAGCCGGGAGACATAGTCCCTCCAGCGCGTCCTGGGTCTTTCCCGGGGCCTCCTCCCAGTGGGATGTGCCCGGAACACCTCCCCTGGGAGGCGTCCAGGAGGCATCCGGAATAGATGCCCAAGCCACCTCAGCCGACTCCTCTCGATGTGGAGGAGCAGAGGCTCTACTCTGAGCTCTCCCCGGGTGACGGAGCTTCTCACCCTATCTCTAAGGGAGCGCCCAGTCACCCAGCGGAGGAAGCTCATTTCGGCCGCTTGTATCCGGGATCTTGTCCTTTCGGTCATGACCCAGAGCTCATGACCATAGGTGAGAGTAGGGACGTAGATCGACCGGTAAATCGAGAGCTTCGCCTCTCGGCTCAGCTCCCTTTTCACCAAAACAGATCGATACAGCGACCGCATCACTGCAGATGCTGCACTGATCCGCCTGTCGATCTCGCGCTCCATCCTCCCCTCACTCGTGAACAGGACCCCGAGATACTTGAACTCCTCCTCCTGAGGCAGGAGCACTCCACTGACCTGGAGAGGGCAAGTCACCTTTTTCCGGTCGAGCACCATGGCCTCAGACTTGAAGGTGCTGATCCTCATCCCAGCTGCTTCACACTCGGCTGCAAACTGCCCCAACGCACGCTGGAGGTCCAGACCCGAAGAAGCCAACAGAACAACATCATCCGCAAACAGCAGAGATGAAATCCTGAGGTCCCCGAACCGGACCCCCTCCTTCCCCTCCTTGAACCGCCACCTTAACGTGGTGGAGGGGTTAGCGTGCTCGAAGGATCCTAGGAGCTATGTTGTCGGGGGCTTGCTGCCCCTGGTAGGGTCTCCTAAGGCAAACAGGTCCTAGGTGACGGGTCAGACTAAGAGCGGTTCAGAAGACCCCATACGATGATAAGATCAGATTTCGCGACGTCGCCTGGATTGGCATCACCAGGGCCCCACCTTGGAGCCAGGCCTGGGGTTGGGGCTCGCAGGCGAGCGTCTGGTGACCGGGTCTTTTCCCATGGGACCCGACCGGGCCCAGCCCGAAAAGGCCACGTGGGATCGCCCTCTAGTGGGCCCACCATCCGCAGGAGGGACCGTAAGGGGCCGGTGCTTTGCGATCTGGGCGGCAGCCGAAGGTGGGGACCTCGGCGGCCCAATCCATGGACACAGAAGCTAGCTCTGGGGACATGGAATGTCACCGCGCTAGGGGGGAAGGAGCCTGAGCTTGTGTGGGAGGTGGAGCATTACCGGCTAGAGATTTTCGGGCTCACCTCCACGCACAGCCTGGGTCTTGGAACCCAGCTCCTCGAGAGGGGCTGGTCTCTTCACTACTCTGGCGTCTCCCGCGGTGAGAGGCGGCATGCTGGTGTGGGCCTGCTCATAGCCCCCCAGCTCAGCCGCCATGTGTTGGAGTTCTCCCCGGTGAGCGAGAGGGTCGCTTCTCTCCGCCTTCGGGTTGGGGGCAGGTCTCTTACTGTGGTTACGGTCTACGGGCCGAACAGCAGTGCAGAGTACCCGGCCTTCTTGGAGTCTCTGGGAGGGGTGCTGGAAAGTGCTCCAACCGGGGACCCCATTGTTCTCCTGGGGGACTTCAATGCGCACGTGGGGGATGACAGCGTCACCTGGAGGGGCGTGATTGGGAGGAATGGCCTCCCTGACCTGAACCCGAGTGGTGTTCTGTTATTGGACTTCTGTGCTCGTCACGGTTTGTCCATAACAAACACCATGTTCAAGCACAAGGGTGTCCACCCGTGCACGTGGCACCAGGACACCTTAGGCCGAAGGTCAATGATTGAATTCGTTGTCGTATAATCTGACCTTCGACCATGTGTTTTGGACACTCGGGTGAAGAGAGGGGCTGAGCTATCAACCGATCACTACCTGGTGGTGAGTTGGATCCGCTGGCTGGGGAGGAGGCCGGAAAGACCTGGCAGACGCAAATGTACATTGAGGGTCTGTTGGGAACGTCTGGCCGAGCCCCCTGTCAGAGTGAGCTTTAACTCCCACCTCCGGGAGAGCTTCAACCAGATACCGGGGGAGGCTGGAGACATGGAGTCCGAGTGGACCATGTTTTCCACCTCTATTGTCACTGCCGCGGTGCGAAGCTGTGGCCGGAAGGTCTCTGGTGCCTGTTGTGGCGGCAATCCCAGAACCCGGTGGTGGACACCGGAAGTAAGGGATCCCGTTAAGCTGAAAAAGGAGTCCTATCAGGCCTGGTTGGCTTGTGGGACTTTGGACACAGCCGACCGGTACCGGCAGGCCAAGCGCGCAGCAGCCAATGCTGTGTTAGAGGCAAAAACTCGGACCTGGGAGGAGTTCGGGGAGGCCATGGAGGAAGACTATCGATCGTCCTCAAAGAAATTCTGGCAAACTGTCCGGCGTCTCAGGAGGGGGAAGCAGAGCCCCACCAACACTGTTTACAGTGGAGGTGGAGAGCTGTTGACCTCGACCAGGGAGGTGGTCGGGCGGTGGAAGAAATATTTTGAGGGTCTCCTTAATCCTACTGTCACGTCCTCTGTTGAGGAGGCAGAAGCTGGGGTACTTGGGGTGGACTCGTCTATCACCCAAGCCGAAGTTACTGAGGTGGTTGGTAAGCTCCTCATTGGCAAGGCACCGGGGGTGGATGAGATCCGCCCTGAGTACCTCAGGTGCCTAGATGCTGTGGGACTGTCCTGGCTGAAATGTCTCTGCAGCATCGCGTGGCGATCAGGGACTGTACCTCTGGAATGGCAGACCGGAGTGGTGGTCCCTCTTTTCAAGAAGGGGGACTGGAGGATGTATTCCAACTACCAGGGGATCACACTCCTCAGCTTTCGGGGAAAGTCTATGCCAGGGTACTGGAGAGGAGAGTTCGGCCAGTAGTCGAACCTTGGATGCAGGAGGAACAATGCGGGTTTCGACCTGGCCGTGGAACACTGGACCAGCTCTATACCCTCTGCAGGGTCCTCGAGGGGTCATGGGAGTTCGCCCAACCGGTCTACATGTGTTTTGTGGATTTGGAGAAGGCGTTCAACCGTGTCCCTCGTGGTGTCCTGTGAGAGGTGCTCTGGGAGTATGGGGTCCGGGGCTCCCTGCTAAGGGCTGTCCGGTCCCTGTACAACCAGAGCAGGAGCTTGGTCCGCATTGCCGGCACAAAGTCAGACCTGTTCCCAGTGCGCGTTTATTAAATAAAACATGTTAGATCATCTAATTGACAAAATAATCCTCAGTAAAAATTTACGTCTGATATGGGTTCGAAATGCGAGTGTGGCAAAATGACTTTATAGCGCCATCTAACATGTTTTAGCTGCTGGGAACTTTTGCTTGTTCTATAATTTGAGAAACTCTTCCCACAGATTTTACTTGAGCGCCTGCAAGTTTTTTTTCTATGATAAAGGGCGTGGCCTTTGCACAGCCAGGCAAATGGCTCATTTTTTTTTTGAAACAGGAAGTTGTTAAATGAACGTGAAGTTAAAGTGGCCAGGTGGTCAGATATGGAGTGACTCATACCCGGAATTTGTGCTCTGTATGTAACCTATTCCAGAGTATACACACAGCTGTGAACATATAAACCGTGAACACACACCCGGAGCAGTCGGCAGCCACGGCTGCGGCGCTAGTGGAGCAGTCTTGAAACTGGGCACCACATGGGCATGGGTACCACAGCTGTCATGGGCACCACAGCTGTGGTTGTTGAAGATGGAGAACAAATGTTTCATCACTCACACCACCTTCAACTCGGTGGATCTGGGGATCAAACCAGTGACCTTCTGTTCACAAATCCATCTCCTTATCCACCAGACCACATCTGCATGACCATGAAATCTCTGATTGGGCTCAAACTTATCTCATTCTCACCATAGTCCAATCTGAACATGTTCATATCACAATGCACATTAGCTGTCATAGTGGCACCTAGTGGTGAACATTTATAACATGTTTTAATAAAATAAATAAAATAATGATAATGATTTAATTGAGATATTTTTTAATAAATGCATAAATTATCAAATTTGGGTCAAGTCCAATTAGAAATTCAGCATAATGAGTTGAAGCAAACTTACTTTACTTTTGTCGCTTGATGTTCATCGCTGGACATGCTCAATTGCCATCTTTAGCCATCGTTCCGTTTCTCGTCGCTGGAAGTCGTTAGATTCACATGAAAAAAATAATCACATCGCTTTTAATGTGAACGATGCTTTACTGCAAATTCGAGAGACCCATTTTACCGGTGGCTGTGTGGAAGTGACTCAAACTATTCAAGAAATCCTAAATTAGTTTGAGAAAGCATCCCATACTGTACATTCACCTGTAAGGAGATGGAGGTCGAAAGGCTTTGTTCCGCTGTTGGGTTTGTGGCTTCTGGTCGGCATGTGTGAGTTACGTAGCGAAAGATTTCCACAGGAACTCGAAGACACATTGAAGTAGAAAAAAAAATCGTTTTTTTGGGTTGATGAGCCCTTGTCTCTTTCCTCGGAGGGATCTTGTTAGTACCAATCATGTGACGGGAGATTAATGATTCATCACAAAAGCACGAGCACTCCGTCTAGTTTGAGAAGAATTGGGTCATCTGCTACACTCGAGTGTGCACACGATCTGAAGCATTTTAATGTCATTCTTGCCTGAGGCTGAGGCCTGGGAAACCACTCTCAGGGAAACTCCTTCAGGATTTTTATGTTTTGTAGTTTGTTTATTTGTGTATATATTTATTATTTCACACTTTATTTAGGGACACACGAGTCCTTGTGTTGTGCAGTAGACAGCATTACAAAAAGATGCATTTGTGAAAAATTTAGTTTTTGTGGTTTAGTTAATTGACACTTTATAGATAGATGTTTAGACTTTAAAAACACTCAATGGGACTAAATTACAGATTTCGTAGAATTTTTCTTTAATAAATTATTGCTTTTGTTACAAAATTGCAGTTCTTCGAGTGGTGTCTGCCCATTCCATAAGGCTCCATGCTGGGACTTCAGTGGGTGTATTACTAATGAACTGGCTTGTTTTTATCCTAGACTTAGAAACCGAGAGCATGAGAGCGATGAAGCTGATCGCTATTTGTGACGAGCTCAATCAGAAGTCGTGGGATCACCTTGGCGATCAAAGGAAGTTTTTTTTCTCACAAGGCTTTTTTGATGATGCTATTTTACAAAAACGTGCCCCGAAGTTTTATTGCAGCATCTCTCTCCACGTCAAAGCCTCTAAAGAGGTCTCAGAGGGGCTTTTTCTTTGTTTTGATGAATGGAGCTGTGTTAATGAGAGCAGTCTGTTTCAGTTCTCCTCGTTAGCAGTCTCTCTCTTCTGGTCAGTCAGAGGTCAGGCCGCCTGCGTTCCACATCTGTAGTGTGTCAAAGTCACCAAGCATTTTTTGCGAGGACAATAACTCACAGTAATACTTGCATTCTAGGCCATGTCTTGTTTGACATTTTAAAACATGTTGCATTATTATATAACAATCTTTTTTTATTTGGAAAGCACCTGATCACTTTATTTAACCTGAATCAAAGGTGATCCAAAATATTCTATTTTATTTATTGGGTAAGCAATTGCATGTAACTACTGAGTATTCCAAAAAAAGGGAGCTCAAATTGTTTAGCATTTTTAAGGTCAGTCTAGTTAGCTAATATCAATGTTTTGAATTAAGATTTAGTGTAAGAGATGTTATGAATTTTGCTATTGAATTCCCATTTACTGATGGTTTCGTCAGTTTATTATTTCTCAGTTTACCTATAGAGATAAAGGTTTTTTTAGGGTAATCAGTGTCGAGTCAAGAAAAGGCTCCTACCGGAGTACTCTGTTAAAGACAACAAACATAAAAAAAAAACATTTTTACATCAAACTTAGGTGGAAGTATTTTAGTGTCCCTAAAAATTTTCCTCACTATCCCATCTTGTCCCCTCCTATTAAATTGATCATCGCCTCTCTTCTTATTTTGTCCCTACTCATCCATTTCTTTCCAGTCTCGCCCCTTCCTGTGGCGTCACTTCCTGTCTCATTTTGTCCCTTTTCATCCATTCCCACCACCTTTCTTTCCATCTCGTCCCTTCCAGTCTTGCCCCTTCCTGTGTCGTCACTTCCTGTCTTCCCATTTCATCCCTTCCTATCTCATCCCCCCCATCTTATCTTGCCCCTTCCATGCCTGTTTCATTCTTTTCAGTCTTGTTTTCTCCCTTCCCGCCTGCTATTGTCTTTTCTTCTCTACTCTTTATGTCCCATCTCAACTTGTCCCTCCCTGTTTTGTCTCTTTGAATGTTCTCTCTTTTTGTGTAATCACTTTCTGTCTCTTGTCTTCCCATCTCATACCTTCCTGTATCCTTATTTTCTCTCTTGTTTCTTCTGGTCTCACCCATTACTTTCTAATTTTGTCTTTTTCTGTCTGGTCTCATTTCTTGGGCGTCAAGGTGGCGCAGTGGGTAGTACAATCGTCTCACAGCAAGCAGGTCGCTGTGTCGACTGGATCAGTTGGAATTTCTGTGTGGAGTTTGCTTGTTCTCCCTGTGATCGCGTGGGTTTACCATGGTGGCTCCGGTTTACCCCACAAGTCCAAAGACATGCGATATAAGTGAACTGAGAAAAACAATTGTCCATAGTGTTTGAGTGTGAATGCGTGTTTGTGTGAATGTTTCCCAGCAATGGGTTCCTGCTGGAAGGGCATCCGCAGCGTAAAACATATGCCAGAATAGTTGGCGGTCATCCCGCTGTGGCGACCCTGAAAAGGGAAAAGCCAATAAGATAATGGATGGATAGATGGTTCCTTCCCATCTGGTCTCTTCCCTTCATATCTCATTTTATTCTTTCTCTTCCATTCTTTCCCATCTTTTCCTGTTATGTCCCTTCCTGCTTTCCCTTCCTGTTTCTTCCCTTAATACATAATGACACACCTTGTCTTGCCTTATGTTCATTGCAGGAACCCATACATTTTTTTTGTAGATTCTACTTTATTAATAGCCCTTTGTTTGTGTGCCAGGCCTAAGTGATTGTCAATAGACTCGTTTTGTTTGTTGTGCCTTTAATTGAATCAATTCTGGGTTTGGATTTGGATTCTGATGATTCTTTTTGACAGTGCCGCCTCTGTATAGAGTCAGCAAGCGACAGCTGATGAGGGCTTGGAGAGCAGCCAGTGTGTTTCTGTGCTGGAATCCCTTCCTGTGACCTCATGTGAATGATCCGTATTTTCACGCCTTAATTAACATCTTCACGCTGCACAAACCGGACGCTCGGCTGATCCCCTCGCACATAATCCTGACTGAAATGGAACATTATGAAGGGATTTATTTAGACCTTTACACAAACTGAATACAGAAAGAGCTTCTCGTAATTGATCCAGATAGATTCTGAACATTGCTATCAGCAGATGCTAATGTTCAATATGGATTTGTTGGAATCTGGTTTTATTGATCCTTTTCTCTGTGTTTTTTTTCTAAATGTTTTTATATTTTCAGTTATGTAAGCTTTTGAGTATGTCATATTGATTTTTTGTCAAAGTTAATACGTTTAATCATTCATTACTTAGAAACATGCAGAGACAATATGCATGGGTAGTTCACCCACTCACACTCACAACCCCTCCCTTCATAAGGTATATTTAAATTCTGCTGCTATTATGCCATAAAGGCTAATTTATGACCATGTGCTTGTATGTATATTAATAAGTAAGAAGAAAAGAAAAAAAGATTTAGAAAAATCTTAAGGAAAAGAAGACTCAGAAGAAGAAAATGAAAATAAAGAACATGATGAAAATGGGGTGGAAAAACATGTAGATGAATCCTAAGAAAAAGACACAGAAGAAGATGGAGATGAAGAACATGACAAAGACACAGAAGAAGACACAGAACAAACAAACAAAAATGATGCAGAAGAAAAAGAAGATCAGAAGAATATGACACAGAAGAAGATAGAGATGAAGAACATGACGAAGACACAGAAGAAGACACAGGACAATCTGACAAAGATGATGCAGAAGAAAAAGAAGATGCAGATGAAGACAGAAGAAAAGACACAAGAAAGAAGGAGGAGTAGAAGATTCTGAAGAAAAAGACAATGCTGGTAACGTAGAACATTAAGAACCAAGAGAAAAAGACAAGAGAAGGTATAAAAAAGAAGGTTCCCAAGAATTTAATGCATAAGAAGATTAAGTCTAACAAAAACAAGACACAGAACAAGATGCTGAAGAAGAGTATGGAGGAGTAGAAGATACAGAAGAAGAAGACAAAGATGTTAGGGAAGAAGATAAGACAAGATAGATAAGAAGAAAGTGCTGAAAAAGAGAATGCTTAAGAAGATTAAGATGAAGGTGATGAAGACGGAAGAAGGTGCTGAAGAAGAGGATATAGGATAAGATAAGGAAGACACAGAAAAAGGTCCTGAATACAAGAATGGAGAAGACTATTCAGAACAAGGCACGGAAGAGGTAATGAAGAAGAGGATGGGAAAGAAGATGAGAACTCAGGAGATTAAGACTATGCAGAAGAAGACACATAAAAAGAGATGTTGTGGAAGAGGATGGACAAGAGGATGCAGAAGAAAACAACAAAGGAGACTACAGAAGAAGATGAAGAAGAAAAAGATACAGAAAACCTTTAGTAGTAGCAGTGCAGATTTCGATGAAGTTTTAATTTTTATTGTTCCTTCTGCTCTTCAATGACAAATTTTTAATCCCCCGTTTGTTTATTTCATCCCAAGCGCATTTTTTTATGTGATAATGTTTTTAAAATGTAAGCAGGGAGGTACATTGGGGTATTGAATAGTGCTCTATTTCTGAGACGACACACTGATTGATTTTTCTACATATTTCATGCACCATGCACCCCTGGACACTCACCTTCATTTCTCCCACCTCTCCCTGCACACATTTACATTTCTTCCTGCTACTAATTTAATAAGTGTGTCTTGTGTGTTGATTATTCCTTTCACAGTGTGAAACGAGCACATCTGTGTGCGCTCTGCAAAAAGAAAAATAACTTTAATAAGATTATAGAAAACTAAAATCACCCGAAACGAGGAGGAGATCCCAGAATGCCAGGCAACACCAGCGTGCTGTCCTTCAAAAGCATCCAAAGACACCAGAGAGATTTCTCTTTTCTGTTGCTATAGGCAACCTATGTCATCCTCCATGGCTTGGTTTCTGCCTTGCTATGCTCTCTCCCCGTTTATCTATTTCCTGGGTAAAGACTCTGGGCTCTCCTGATGTTTTGCCATGTCTCTGTGAGCGCTGGGATAATGCACTGTTGATAATGAGGTTAAAACTCTCATGATGATGGTGTTTTTTTGTCGTTTTGCAGAACAGATACAGAGTGACCCAATCTTTTTATCCAGGCTTCTGTGAGATGAGGTGTTATTGTGGCTTCCCTGCTTCTAATTACGTTTCGATCTCCCTCCAATGCTTTGTGATCATCCAGAATATTATGTAGTCCTTTTATAATCTTCTCTTTGATGTTTGCTTTAGAGAGATCAGCTTCTACACCAGTCCTTATGTTGCTCTGATTTTTTCCAATTCTGTTTTTTTCACAGATCTTAAAAATAATCTAATGACAAAGTTTGTCATGGTTATAGCATGTTGTTTCATACCAAAACAAGTGTATAGTAATGTTCTTTGTTTCAGTTACTGTTTTGTTTTAATATTAAGAGTTTTCTTGTGTTCAGTTATTCATGTTGTCTTCCGTATTCTTGTGCTCTTTCATGCTTAGGTTTGTTATCTCATTAGTGTTTTTCTTACTCCTTCATTTAGCTACCTTTTTACTGGACTAGTTTACTAGTTTGCTATATGTTTCCATTCAATTATATATCCGATTATCTTGTTCTAGTTCTAGTATCTTGTTCTGCTTTGTTCATCTGTATCCAATCAGTTTCCCTCATTATTCTTTTTTTTATTTAACTCTCCACCTCTCCTGGCCCCTAGTCTCCACATTCTCTGCTTTATAGTCCATGTCCCCTTGTTTTGTAGTGTGTCAGGCCCCTGGTCCATAGTTTCCATGACCACTGGCTCCATAGCCCTTGGTTCCTAGTCTTCACATCTCCTGGTTCCTTATATGCATGTAATTGTCATCTGCTCTCGGTAAAGGTCTTCATGAGCAGAGCTAATTTGTGTTTAGTTGTTTGCTCACACACAATGGCTTCTCTGAGTATCTCTTCTGAAACATGTATTTTTGTGATAGAGCTAATTGATATAGATGCCTCTGTCTGCTTCTTCTTCTCTGTATTCTTTTGTAACTCTTGTTTTTTGTCCTTCAGGTGAATACACTGTGATGACAGCCCACTTCCACCTAAAGAGAAAGATCGGCTATTTTGTGATCCAGACGTACCTGCCATGCATTATGACGGTCATCCTCTCCCAGGTTTCCTTCTGGTTAAACCGAGAGTCTGTTCCTGCCCGCACTGTTTTTGGTAAGGGACTTCTCACTCATAAACGTTATATTTTAGGCATTGCAAATACATTTGTTACTTCTTAAGTGGTGTCATCACCAAAGCAAAGCTGTCTAGAACAACAGAGCCATGGCTAAATGTTGATAGCTGCTCCTGACTGGTAATAACCCAGACTGACCAGTTACTAACATCAATTTGTAGGCAATATAGAACCTGTAGCTGTATAGGGAAACATTTTGTTAGCTTTGCACAAATCTAACAGCATTGTTAGTTGTAACGTTAACCTCTATGAGCACCGCTTTCCTTTGGAAACCTTGCAGCTCTATAATGAACGATTGGCTGAAAAGTGCACATGTGATTGGCTTCCTGATCTGCCTTTTTGGGGGCCGCAGATCAATGTTCCTATGGGGTGTTAAAAATCAAAAATTTAAAAGCACACATTTTAGGTCCTAAAAATTCTTAAATTTACTGTTCTTGGTCTTAAATAAATATTCACAGCTCTTGTTTTTATGTTCATGTAAAGCTCATCTGATTTTTTTTTTTTTTGTTTGTTTCTTGTTTTTTGCTTGGGGTTGTCAGGGATTGCTCCTAAATTAAAAAAAAAAATGTAAATGTAAAAATGACAAAAGTATCATAAACACTCTAAATCGTAAACATTTTGGTTAAGGGTTGCCAGAAGTTAATACATCGCTCATGAACACTCATAAATGCTAAAAATGTCAAAGGTATTTTTTCGGTTGCCAGAGATTTTGAAAATGCTTCTAAATGTTCAAAAACTAGAAAATGCTCATATACACTCCAAATTGTAAAAATTATGGTTGGGGTTGCCAGATATTGACGTAATACTCATACATGTTAAAAATGTATATCTGATTGTAAGAGTTGCCAGATACTGCAAACAGGCATGAATGCTCACAATCATAAAAGTGATTGTTGGGGTTGCCAGAGATTTAGAAAACTTTGTAACTGCTAAAAAAGATTTGAAACATTCTGTTTATGATGTTATGAAATAAGTCTTAAATTTGATTCTTAAAAAATGTCTTACATTAAACCCTGCCATAGCAAATTTTCACTCAATTAGAACACCCTGATTTAGCAACACTTTAACCATTGTTTAATGTTTAACTAAAACATTACTAAGCACTCACATATCTTAACATCTCTTAAAACTAAATTTGGAGATGGAGAAATGGCCTCAAGAGCCAATCAAAAGTCTGGAAGGGAAGCATAAATGGACATAAATGAATGCTGCTTGCTTTGAATCCTTGGTGAAGCTGTGAAAAAGAAAACCTTTCGGGTTCTGAATTAATGTGTGAAAAGAGCTTAGGTCTACGTTATTGGCTTGTGCTCTTTTAGGGGTAGAAGAAAACCAATCAAATCTCCTAATGACAAGAGAGAGCTGTTGCATTATCCGCCAAGGTTTGTATACAGCAGCTGTTCCCAGGGGAAAACTTTCCACGATGACTCAACTCTTGCTATACAGATTTTGAGGCTGCTGGAAGGTTTTCTGACACACTGCTGGCCTTTAGCTGACCCGATGCAGACAATTTGCATAAATTAATTTACCCTGACAGATTAATGGAAGGCTAAGGTCACGCTGAGCTGAGTGATTGTTTGATTTCTGATGGACATTGACACTATGGGTTCTGACAATAGTTATTTATGCACCGCCTGTGTGTATAAATGCAGGATTTATTCAGGCTGCTGAAGAAATGAATTCGGAATTGTTCACAGAATAGATCAAATCTGGTTACCATAGTTACCCTTTCCAAGGGTGATACTGAAGAGAAGCTGACAAGTACTTTTGTCTATCTTTAGAAAGTAGAACACACAGAAAATAAGAGCCATATTCTTTTTTTATAGTTAAATTTGTTTCACCCAATAATTTGGTTTCTTAATCATAAGCCTTAAACTGGAATTCTTTAAAGATGGCATATCATGCAAACTTAACTTTTACATTTCTTACATGTTTTATATTGTTTCCTCATCCCAAACAATGTAGTCTGAGGAACATCCAGTTTGAGATTTATTCATGAAAATTATTTGTGTGTCGAGCTATCATCTTTAAAAAGAAAGAGTTGACGCAGATTTGCTGGAACAAGTCTTTTGGAAAAGTGGCATAGGACTTTATGAAACATACTAAGCTCCTCTGTATGAAACGTACAAAGTGAGGTTACCTGGAAAGGTGTTCCTTAAACATACCTAGCAGTTGTGATTCAGTCTCATGCCAAGCAATAGTTTTTTTTTCTTCATCGAGATTGAGCAAAGAGCTCCCTGAAGTGGAACATTAATGTAACGTCACCATCCCCTCACACATGAACAAAAGATTTAGTGTCATTGGTGGTGTATGGAGCTTTGCTTTATGAAAAACCAGCGAGATATAGCAAACGTTTTCCGCTTTTCATCCAGATCTGTGTGACAGTGTCCACACTTATTATTTGGAATTTACAAACGATTTGTTACTCACACCCGACAAAGATTCACATCGAAACTCTGATCTTATCTTAACAGTGAATTTTTGCAAGAGAAGCACATTATCTGAACGTTGGCTCACTGTGTGAATTTAATTTAACACAATACCTCTGAATAATCTGAATAAAGAAAAAGTGTTAAACAAAAAATTGGTGTCAGTTGCTTTCTGTGTATGGTGGCCCTAAAAGACCAAATGTCAGCAAATGCAAAATATAGATGTTTAATAGACAAAATGCATTACATATGTTTCACACATAAACACTGGCCTTGAGAAATCGCATACTGCACCTATAAATATATGTTACATCTGCAAGTTTAAAAGGTCTTTCACATCAATACCTGTTTTATTTGTCTGAGATGAGCTTGTCAGATGTTTCATTAAAAGACGAAACAGTCCGGCTGATTTTGCCCAAAATTGAGTTTTTATTGAGTTTTAAACAACCAGTAGCAGGACTCCTTGAAAATAATCGTTTTTTTTTTTATTATAATTTTTTTCAAAAAGTGACGTAGGTCAGTACGAATCATACTAAGCTCCTCCCACCGGTCAAGCAAAGTTACCTGGAGAGGTGTTCCTTAACATAGCTGCTAGCGGTTGTGATTCATTCGCATCATGCAGAGGAACTGTTTTTTTTCTTTTGTGAAGGATTCTCATCTTTCTATTCTTTGAGAAAAGAAGAGGCTGTAAGGGAGCGATGGTGAAGCTTCATTTTTCAACAGAACCTCAGGAGATAAATGACAACCTTTCATTGAGTTCCTGCCATTTTCACAAGGACTGCTTCACAAATCTACATGCGTCCAACTCGGGTTTCACTAAAAGCTTTTGATAAAGAATGGGTCAGTTCCTTATTATTTCTGAAGAGCTAGACACTGTATCCAATAACAGCAGACTTGAGTCTAACAACCAATCTCTTTAGAGTGTTTCACGCAAAGGAGGAGTTTTGTATGAATGAGTCACAAAACAAATAATTTTGAAATTATTGAAATATCAGGTAGAAATAAATTCATATTATAACAAATTGTTTTTGACCTTCCATTTATGTCATCCTGTTGATAAAGACCAAAACCACATAATCAACATTTCAGAACCACAATCCTGGCTCTCTGAGATGTTGACAAATATACACATATAATACATTGGAAGTGCAATTGAGCTTTTCCCGTTCCTAATTTCAGCATTCACAAAAGGTTGTTTTAGATGTTCAAATCCTCCAAAAATGTTTATTGTGAGCTTTTCCAGAGAAACACGCTACTCTCCATCATGAAGCAGAATGACCTTCAAGCCATAAAATGCTAGAGGAGCCCTGGGAGTGCTCTGTCCTAGATTAAAGCCTTTAGCAAGGAGGCCAGTCCTTTTTTGTCTATGAGGCTTTAGGGAGCTCAGGTATGAAACAATTCATTTTTGGTGGAGAATCCCCAAGCCATAGGTTGCTAAGCAGGCGATATTGAGGAGACTAGGCTTCCTGGCAGTCATTCAGATGGCAGTTCTGTTTTCTGTCTGGGAAGGCTCAAAAAACAAGGAAATAAGCTTAAGAGTTAACAGAACTCTCTTGTTAATCTTTAAACAATGAGCGAATGTTTATGTTTCCATTAGATAAGTATCATACCAAAGCCATTCTCTTTCTAATGGGACACATAGAAGTGCATTTGATTTTTTTACAGAAGAATTTTTACCAGCTTATTAGGGTTTTATGAGCCGTTGCCATATTAAAGTTGAAATACAGAGAATGGCATTAAACTGGAGCTCAGATGAGCATGAATGCGGTTGAGAGCTGCATAATTGAAACCTCGCTCAAGGCTAAATAGCTCTGGAGTGTTATCTAATGTATAGTTTATTACGAGGCTTGTACATACACTGTGGGGTCGTGTGTTTTCAGGTTGCTCCATTATTAAAGGATTAAACCAAACTGAAATAGGAATGCAGTTTCTTGTTGTGCAAACAGATGCAACTTTCTGTAGCACAAGAGCTTCCTATTAAATGGCTAAAGGGATTTTTGTAAAGGGGACTGAAGCTTTCAAACTCCAAAAACCAATGAAAGGACGATGAAAGCAGTCCGCATGACTCACGACTCAGATTCTCTGGTCTTCTGATGTGATGCAATGCCTTTGTGTGAAGAATACACTGAATACACTGGTTTCTGGAAAATCAACTCGTCTTCAAATCTTTAAACAAGTCTGTCTCCTATTTGGTGTTTGAGTGAAAACACACTTCAGCAAGCTTGATTTTTATTAAGACATACTTTGTTATTTTGGGTTTGTGTGTGCATGTGTAATCTGCATGTGTGTTTGTTTCTTCTTAAAGAACCACTGTTGATGATAAGGAGCTTTCCAGTGGTGTGTAACAAAGCATAGATTTTTCAGTTTGCTTGTTCAAGCTTATCCCTCAACACATTCCCAAAGTGCTCCCAACGCTCTCCCGAAGCCCTTCTAACACATTCCCAAAGTGGTCCCAATGCTCTCCTAACGCATTCCCCACTATCTCCTAACAGACTTCCATTATGTTATCCTAACGTTCTCCCAACATGCTACTAACACACTCTCAAAGCTCTCCTAACGCACTGCCAAAGCATTCACAATGTTTCCAACATGCTCCCAAAGCACTCCCAACACACTCCTAATCCACTAGACCACAACTGCCTCAACTATGAAGCAGTCCACAAAGCACTAAACTCCTCTGAGATGATTTTCATGAATTACTTTTCATTTTACTGGAGTAGATTCCCAACTGCACTTTAAAGCTATCTTAAGGGAGAAAAAGCTTTTTTGACTGTCGTAAAGTAAGCTTTCTGACCTCCGTCATATTCATGTCTCCACCTCCTTGTCTGGGTTGGATGTCTGCAAAATTCCTGTCCTCCTCCACTTGTCAAATCGCCCGCTACTGTCAAACTCATTTCACCTGAGACTCCTCGCCGAAGAGCTTGTCGGTGATGGAAATTAATTGGAGGCATTTGTTTGTGTGCATGGATGGCATCAGATTCCCTAAGCTCTGCGTCTGTCAGCTGAGTCTGTCAGTCCAGGCCAGCATCGCCCTGAAGCCATCAACACTCTCCTTCACCTCTGGGAACTCCAAAATGAAAATTTGTCACTCGAGGTGATTGTTCTAAGACAGTAAAGATTCTGTTTTCTCATCATAACATAATTTGAAACACTAAATAAACTTATAGAGACAACCTGAAACATTTCATCTATTTTTAACAAGAAAGCAAGAATGAAATGTCTATCAAACAGTTTTTAACTCTATCCAGTGTTTTTGAACCAATTTGGGAGAAGAGCAATTAAATATGGGAATTTGTATAAAAATGTTTGACCCTGATTGCTCTTAGTGGCAGCAAATACATTGACATATTTGAATCATTTAAACCATTTCAGACCTGAATTTTAATTAATTGTATGTTTGTTTTAATTTCAAGTGTCACTAAAAATATTTGTTTATTTGTGTATTTCATTTTGTGTATTTCAGTTAGTAGAAAAAAATTCATCATCTTCTTCTTCTTCTTCTTCTTCTTCTTTCGGCTGTTCCCAGTTTAGGGGTCGCCACAGCAAATTATCTGTTTCCACCTAACTCTGGCCTCAGTATCCTCTACTCTTGTACCAATTACCTTCATGTCCTCCTTCAGCACACCCATATAACTTGTCTTTAGCCTTCCTCTTGCCCTCTGGCCTGGGAGCTCCATCTCCAACATCCTTCTACCAATATAACTACTATCCCTTCTCTGCACATGTCCAAACCATCTCAATCTGGCTTCTCTGACTTTGTCTCCAAAACAACCAACCTGAGCTGTTCCTCTGATGTGCTCGTTCCTAATCTTGTCCATCCTTGTCACTCCTAAACTGAACCTCAACATCCTCATCTCTGCTACTTCCATCTCTGCCTCGTGTCTCTTCCTCACTGCTACAGTCTCTAACCCATACATCATCGCTGGTCTCACTACTGTTCTGTACACCTTTCCTTTGATTCTTGCTGACACTCTTCTGTCACACAACACCCCTGACACTTTTCTCCACCCACTCCAACCTGCCTGCACTCGCCTCTTCACCTCTTTTCCACACTCCCCGTCGCACTGGACTGGTGACCCCAAATACCTAAACTCCTCCACCTTCTTGACCTCAGCCCCCTGTAACCTCACTGTTCTACTTCCCTCCCTCTCGTTCAAACACATGTATTCTGTCTTATTACGACTGACTTTCATTCCTCTTCTTTCTAGAGCCGACCTCCGACTTTCCAGGTGTCCCTCCACCTGCTCTCTACTCTCACTACAGATTACAATGTCATCTACAAACATCATTGTCCATGGAGATTCCTGTCTGACCTCATTCTTCATAAAAGGGAAAAAACTTGCTTACTTTATAGGACTCCTCAAGTCCACAGCTTTCCAAACATTCTCCCAGATCATTTGTGTCCAAAATCATTTTTAAGAAATATTGAAACTGTCTTAAACCCGATAACGAATCAGATAAATTGCTAATGCAGCTCATATCAATGAAGAATGTACGTGTTGATTGACCCGGAAGTGAACCGTAGCACTGTGGAGATAAACAATGAAAAGAAAGCGTGTTTGAAATGAATGAATGTATTTGTCAGAAATGGGTGGGATTTCTGTGTGCCAACAAGAGAAACCCAGCAGGGGGGTGTGGTGTAAGCATGGTAGTGGAAGGAACAAGGGATGCACAACTCTTTTTGAGGAACACAACCATTTGAGGAGATTCAAAGTCCTTTTTACCCTTTTGAAAGTTATTAAGGGTGCAGTGATAGTCTATATGGGTTAAACATTTATTATAAATAAATTAAAACCTGATATGGAACCTTTCAAGTAAAGGTTATGTACAAATATGTGCAAAAAACTATTAATGAAAAAATGTATTGTATTTAATTTTGCCTTTGGAGAAAAGTGCTGCCATTAGTGTATTTGTACTTCCCTGACATTTTTTTCTAAAATTAGAAAAAGAACTTGAATATGAAAAATTGTTTCAAATGGAACAAACATTAGATGTAGAATAAATGTTGTGTCCATTGGGTCTAAAAAGGTTAATACTGTACCCTGGAACCCAACCATTTGAGTGTGGTTTGTTCAACAGTGCTGTGGTGAGATCAAACATCAGCATTAGCACAGGGTTCCTTGCATTCAAAGATGAAAGAACATCATTATTAACCTTAAAGGGGGCTAATTCTGTACTGTGGAAGGGTTCTAAACCAGACTAGAACTTTCTAAACAACAGGTTTTCTTCTAAAAATGAGTGTAAAATATATACATTTAGTTTTAATTTCGTTTACCTTAATATTGTTTCTAAGTGCAATATCACCAAAAGGGAACATCTTTCTTCAGCTCAGTCCTGTAATTGTGCTTCATATCAGATTCTCTTTTTCTCAGGAGTGACCACCGTCCTCACCATGACCACTCTGAGTATCAGTGCCCGTAACTCTTTGCCTAAAGTGGCTTACGCCACCGCCATGGATTGGTTCATTGCTGTCTGTTATGCTTTCGTCTTCTCTGCCCTGATTGAGTTCGCCACCGTCAACTACTTCACCAAGCGTGGCTGGGCTTGGGACGGCAAGAGTGTGGTCAACGACAAAGTAAGGATCAATAATCATTTCCCAGCACACTTTGAGGGTGAGGGTTATGGATTGGATTCAATTATGTGGTGACAGTGCATTAAATTGTTGAGTGATTTGATATCTTTGGGGATAAATCGAGTGATTGGAAACTTTGATGTGGTGAGCTGTGATGCTCTGACTTGTATGTGTGTATAAAAAAATTAGAAATGGTATAGAAATTAGAAAAACTAGAAATTAGAATCTTCCAACCAGGTGAGTTTATTTACGATGAACCCAATGATTAACACTCAGTGAACACCAGTTACCTCAGGAGCTAAAGAGTTAAACACCTTCATAACAGTTAAGATTTACAAATTTATGTACAGCAGTGTCAAATCAGTGCATTAAATTCAGAGTCAATGGCACAAGCAAGGACAAGTTATCTAACAGAGCCAAAATAGCCAATAAGTAACAGATGACAAAGTCAGCCTCAAAATGGAGAGGATGTTGGTTTGGTTAAGTTGGTTTTGAGGCAAGTCTTCTGAAGCTTGTGTGAAGGCAGGAAGTGATGGCAGGTCACAGGCGCTGTTGCCAACTCCTAAGTAAGATTAGTCACTATAGGCTGGCCTAAAAGTCCCTGAATGACGTCATCACCTAATTTGCATAATACCATGTGACGTGCGTGATGTACATTCTCCGTCCCAATGGGTTTTTATCAACGCCAACCTAAAAACATTGCGGGAATATGTTTTTCATGTCATTAAATTACCATATATGGCATCATAAAACAAACATTTAATGCTAAATAAAATTTAATAATAATACAAACAATGAGAACGTCTCAGATTACATAGGTAACCAAGGTTCCCTGAGGGAACGAGACGATGCGTCCAACGCTATGGGGGAACGCTTGCTGCGTTTCCGGCTCTGAACTATGTGTCAAATCTCGTTGTACCCGGAAGGGTGCAGTATAAAGGAGACCGCGATGGAGACGACAATCAGCTTTGAAGCCAGTAACCGCCGTCAGGATGTGGGCGGAGTGGCCTGGGGACGCAGCGTCTCGTTCCCTCAGGGAACCTTGGTTACCTACGTAACCTGAGATGTTCCCTTTCAGGAACTCGAGCTGCGTCCAACGCAATGGGGAACGAGTGTCAAAACACGCCATGCAGCCCCGGACTGATCTTAAGTGACAGCCGAATGAAGGACTGCCGAAGCCGGGGAGTCATCAAGGTCCAAACTATAGGACCGGACGAAAGTCAAAGGCGTGGACCATCCCGCTGAGTTACATACCTCCTGCATAGAAATGCCGATTGAAAGGGCCTTAGAAGCTGCTTGTTATGCAGATGTTATGCAGGAGCTCCTGCACCGAGGACTCAAAAGGAGGAGGAAAGAACGCCCGTAACCTGACCGTACCCGGGGTGACGGAAGGCACCTTCGGGACATAGCCCGGTTTAGGGTGCAGCGATAAGCTAACCATCCCAGGGGAAAATTCAAGGCAAGAGGGAGCCACAGAAAGTGTGTGAAAGTCCCCTGCCCGTAAGGGAAGTGATGGCAAGTAAAAATGCGGTCTTAATAGACATAAAGCGCAAGGACACGTCACCGAAGGGTTCGAATGGAGGCCTCTCCAGGGCCTCCAACACGATTACCAGGTCCCATGCAGGGACTCTTGGACGGACCGGGGGCCTCAGCCGCCTGGCACCACGAAGAAAACGAGATATAAGGGGGGACCTGCCCAAGGGAAGCCCATCAATGGGGGCGTGGCAGGCCGAAATGGCCGATACATATACCTTAATGGTAGACGGCGAAAGCCCCTTGGCGAACAGGGCCTGCAGGAAGTCCAGTACTGACCCGACCGGGCAACGGGCTGGATCCAGGGTGTGGGAAACACACCAGGCTGAAAACCGTCGCCTCCTCGCCTCCTCCTAGAGGGAGCCCTGGAGTGGAGAATGGTCTCAACGACCTCAGCCGAAAGACCTGACTCTAGGAGCTGTGCCCCCTCAGGGGCCACAGACACAACCTCCCCCGTGTTGAGCGAGAAGATCCCACCTGGTCGGGATCTCCCATGGTATGCCATCCAGGAGAGCCAACAAGTCCGCAAACCAAGGTCTCCCTGGCCACCGTGGGGCCACAAGGAGGAGAGAAGTGCAGAGCAGTGTGGCCACTTCCTGGTCCATGACCAGAGCTTGCAAGGGATCCACAATAGTAGGTAAAATCCTGGCGAACCGGGGAGCTCTGGATCGAAACTGGATCACGTAACCCAGTTTCACGACTCGCAAGACTCACTGGGAGACGCGTGGGATGCTGGACCAAGCCTCCATGTAGCAGCTCAGGGGAGCCGACCTCTCGAGGCCGGCCTCTGGTAACTGGCGGGTGGTGGCTCCTGAGACGGGCACGGGGTTCCATGGAAGCCCTATAGCCCCGGCCACCGAGAGCCTGGGTGGACGCAGGGACAAAATACACGCTCACTGAAGCACCGAGGGTGGCAGGGTAAGCGGAATAATAGTTGGGGTGTCGCCGGCGGAGGATCGCTGACCATCTTGGCGTGCGTCGCTCCAAGAAACCGGGGACACCCCCAGCCCATCGGGAACGCTTTGCCTCAGCCCGCTTACGGAAAATGACAGTCCTCAGATCCGCCACTTCCTTGGGCTGGGTCTTGTGTTGCCGCCCCTCGGGAGGGGTACGGGCAGCGACACTCTGCTTCTGGGCCCCCCTGTGCCCAGAAGCGACAGCCTTTGGGGTTTGCTCACGCCCAGCAGAATTCCCAGGGCGTCGGCGGCGGGGAAGAAACCTCTGGAAGGGTCTGGGTCCGGGCCTCCTGGAACGTGCCGACTACTGCCAAGACAGCGTCGCCAAACAGGCCCGAGGTAACCACTGGGGCGTCGAGGAAGAATGACCTGTCCTTCTCGTTCAGCTCGGACAATGTCAGTCATAGGTGGTGATCCACAACCACCATGGCAGCCATTGACCTCCCCAACGCGCGAGCAGTCTCCTTCGTGGCGCGGAGGGCGAGATCTGTCGCCTTCCTCAGCTCCGCCACCACAGGGGAATCCCCCAGGCCGAGGTCCCACAGGAGCTTGGCCTGGTACGCCTGCAACACTGCCATGGTGTGCAGGCAACCGTCAGCCTGCCCAGCTGTCGAATAAGCTTTCCCTACCAAGGCCGAGGTGGCTCTGAGCGGCCTGGTGAGGAGCGCCGGGGCCTTCAGGAACGATGCCTTACCAGGGGAAAGATAGCTCGCAAGCGTCTGCTCCACCTTTGGGATCGTTCTGTAGCCTCGCTCCTGCAACCCCTGGATGTTCGCATAGTAATGAACGTCAGGGGAAAAAAGGCGGGCCGAGTAGGGGTGATTCCAAGACCTGGACACCTGGACGAGGACCCTGTGCTTCTGGTCATAAGATATCCAATCTCTCCACCGCACGAGTCACAACCTCCAGCAGCTCCTCAAACTGGAGCGGCTGTGCCGGATCAAGCACAGCGGCTACCAGTGGAGGGATTGACTCGATATCAACCTCCTCAGAGGAAGACAGGAGTAATCCCTCGTCCATTGTGTGGGGGGAAGAAGTCACCGGAAGGCGCGCTTCCCCCGACGACAGTAGACCGGAGATAGCGGGTGAGGTCGACGATAAGGCTAGGCCCGTCCCCGTACCCTCCGCTAGCTCCATTAGCAAGCCCCAGGACCGAAGCGGCCTCACACATAAACATAACATTTTACATTTTACAATAAAATTGTGTGATTGTGTGAATTAAAAGCGCCAAAATGCAATGGGTCCAGCAGACCCACAACCCTGCCAAAGTAACAATAATGAGAACACCACACATTGTTCAAATTCTAAACGTGAAGAAATCAGGTTAAAGAACAATAAATAAAGTATATTTGCTGTTTATATCACTTGTTTCTTGGCTAAAGGCAATATTGTTTAAGTTTTTAACATAAAATGTTTTGATTGGGTGAATTAAAATCTGCAAAAGGCAATGGGTCCACGAGACCCACGAACACCGCCTGAGTAACAATAATATGAACACCACACAAGGGTTAAGCAGCCGAAATTAGTTTCCTCTACAGGGTGATGGGGGTCCTCCTTTAGAGATAGGTTGAAGAGCTACATCAACCAGGATGAGCTTGTACTCCTTCACTGCGAGAGGCGCCAGCTGAGGTGGCTTAGGCATCTGTTCTGGGTGCCTCCTGGATGCCTCCCTAAGGAGGTTTTCCAGGCAGGTCCTGATGGGAGGAGAACCCAGGGAAGATCAAGAGCTTGGTTTAGAGCTTATGACCTGGGAACTCCTCTGTATCCCCCTTGGAAGATCTGGCCTTCCTGGAAATTAAATACCAGGATAAGCGGACAAAGATAAATGTATAGAAGGATGGATGAAATTAGAAGAAAAAAATTTATGAACTCAATGTAGTCTGGATAGATTCAGTAAACACTGTTAAACCGACTTTAAATCATCACAACTGAAACAAACTCTACCTACAAGATGTTGTGTTTGTTCAGTCAGCCTTAGCATGCATCCACTCACAGTTTCTTTTGACCTCCCAATTTAGTGCTCTTGACAGCAAGTGTAGTGTCTCATTACGGCTACCTTTAGTGTAAAAGAGAGTACTTGATTTTATATGCTGAACAGCTGTAAGCTCTCACTTCATTGTGCCTTTATCTGTAATGCAATTTTTTCTGGAGCACTTCACTGACATCCTGACTGAGAAACCGAGCTGATAGAATCAGCTGCTGTCTAAGACACACAGCTCTGTTTTTCTGCTGCAGGTCAGAATGAGGTAATCACATCTAACTCCATTATGATCTTATCATGGCACTCTGCACTTTTCACTCGATTTCTGCTCACTTGAGAACCTGCAGAGGGTCAGGTTACACTCAGAGATGCTTTAGATCCAATTAGGACTGACTCATTAGCGGATCAAACTATGACAAAGGTGTCTTTAAGGTATATGCTTTAACAGTTCCTGGGGTTGCTGTAAGGATGTTTACTTGTGACTTGATAACAGTTTTTCAAGGTCGGCAATGCATTAAACAGCTGCAGAGTTCAACAGTGGAAAATTATACAAATTGTCAGTCTTTAACCCGCCATTATTATGAACCTCACTTAAAACAAATACACAAATATCTTGCTCATCAGATAGTAAAGCAGATAGTTTTGCGTGGATATATGTTTTCCTGACAGCTCCCCGGGCGCCACAGCCATGACCTGCCACTGCTCTGGGGGTTCTCATTTATCAGAAATTGTGAGGCAAGCATGGTTTAACAAAGTGATTAACATAATGTTACCATGAACGTGTTAGCATAATGATTAATTAAAAATGCATTACTAGTACAAAAAAGTAGCTAGTTACTTGACTTAAAAGTGACTGAGTAAATTTGTCAAAAATAATGAGTTACCATTAAAAGTAACTAATTAGTTACTTTTTAAAAAATACACTATCATTAATGCCCTTTTATTTTAATATCAGTGCAGCATGGAAAATACTGCTTTGGTAATTAGTTAAATTATTTTTATTTATTTGCATTCTGACTTAACACCAAGCATTATTGTCAATATACAGACAAATCTGACTTAAAACAAGGAAAATTTGTGAAAGATAATGCATGTCAGACCAGCACAAAATTAAAATATCAAATTGATATTTAAAATAAATAACACAATAGAAACCAAATACCATTTTCAAGTGATTAACCCTTGAAACATTCCATCTCAAATATTTATCGCTAACAAAAATGAATAAATAAAACAACAAATATTGACAGTTTAAGTAGAAAAATATCATTATTAAATAAATTTAATTTGAAATAATATTATCTTAAAATGATGCATTTTATATCAAACATAGATCTAGTAGTAATGATCTATTAGAAGGTTGTTGTCTGTTGCCATTAACAGTAGCTTCGGGCAGATAAATAAAACATGCCTAAATAGACATAACTACAAATAATTATCGATTAGTACTGATAATAAACAATAATGAAACATAATGAGTATGTTTGTTATTCCTGTTTTTTTTATCCCTATTTTCATTTCTGAAAATGTACTCATTATTGTCACCTAATTACATTGATTATTGGGAAGCACCCATTATTATTAATACTACCCAGTAAGTAAGTACCCTGTAACCAATTTTTCCAACCACCAATAACCCCCTTTTCCATTAGTAGTTTGTGTAAAGATGGAAGTGTACTGGGTCACAAATGCCACTTCCTGTTGATATTAAAAGGGAAAGCCCAGCCTGGAGGTATGTGAGATCACACAGCAATGGAGCAGAACTGACAGACGCAGGTTTTTGATGCCATCGTGGCGAGCGCTGAGTCTGTTTCTCCAGCTGGGATCTCCACACATGCCCATGGGCCCGGATCTCATTCCTGGTGTTTTGAATGCAGCAGACAAACCTGCAGCTCTCGCTTAAATCAGCTCATACTCAAACATGCACCGTTCTGTCCCTGCATTCTGAAGGGTGAATTAATGATGACTTTCGGCTGATACATTTAGGAATCACATCTGTCTGAAGAGGGCAAAGCAGAACAGAAGTAAAATAAATATTATTAGTTGAAGCATTGATGAGGAATCCAGTTAAATACCAAAAAATAACAGAAGACTATCAGCTAAAAAAATGTGTAAATGCTTTACAAGGTGTAATTAGTGCTCACTTTAGAGTGAGTCCAGCGAGTCTCAAGGTGTTGGGTTCTAGAACCAAAACTATGAGTGAAGGTGAGCCCGAATATATCTAGTCAGTATTGCTCAACCATGATGCTAGATCAAGTTACGATAATGTCATTTACATTTACATTTATGCATCTGGCAGATGCTTTTGTCCAAAGCGACTTACATTAGGGTAGAGACAATATGCAATTTGTTACACCGTCAAAGTCTATCTCAGCTTCTCCTAATAGAAATTGTATCAACTGATCAATAAACCAAATCAGTGAGGAAGTAGAGGAAGAAGATAAAGACAGAGGAGGGAAAAGAGAAGGTAGTTTTTTTATATATATATATATATATATATATATATATAGAGTTGCTTTTTGAAAGCTGTTAGTGTTGCTGCTTTCCTGACTGAATCAGGGAGTTTATTCCACCATCCAGGGACAGTGAAAGAGAAGGTTCTGCTGAGAGATCTTCTGCCCTTGTGGGATGGAACCACAAGTCGCTGTTCCTTCTCTGAGCATAGGCTTCTGGAAGGCATGTAGGAGCGTATGAGCTCCTGGAAGTAGACAGGGGCTGATCTGGAGATAGTTTTGTATGCCAGCATTAGCGATTTGAATTTAACCCGAGCTGCAATGGGAAGCCAATGAAGAGTGATGAAGAGGGGAGTAAGATAAGCTCGTTTCGGTTCCTTGAAGATAAGACGAGCTGTAGAGTTCTGGATCATCTGCAGAGGTTTGAGCGTATTTGATGGAAGTCCTGCTAGGAGAGCGTTGCAGTAGTCCAGACGTGAGAGGACCAGAGCCTGAACCAGGAGTTGAGTTGCATGCTCAGTTAAGAAGGGCCTGATCTTTCGAATGTTGTGCAGTGCAAATCTACATGCTCGAGTTGTATTTGTGATGTGGTCTTTGAAGGACAGCTGTTCATCCAAAATCACTCCAAGATTTCTGACTGTAGGAGAAGGGGTGACTGTAGAGGATTGCAGCTGGATGGTGAGGTCGTGATGCACAGAGGGATGAGCTGGGATTACCAAAAAATCTGTCTTGGCCATGTTGAGCTGTAGGTGATGGTTCTTCATCCAAGCAGAGATGTCGTTCAGGCAGTCAGTTATGCGGGTATATACTGACAGGTCATCAGGGGGGAACGACAGATAGAGTTGAGTGTCGTCAAGCGTAGCAGTGGTAGGAGAATCCGTGTCTGAGGATGATAGGGCCCAGGGAGGTGGTGTAGATGGGGAAGAGAAGGGGGCCAAGGACTGAACCCTGGGGAACCCCGGTGAGTAGGTTATGTGTGTTTGAGACCTCACCCCTCCACCCGACACTGAAAGATCTACCAGTGAGATAGGACTCAAGCCAATCGAGTACAGTTCCAGTGATGCCCATCACAGAAAGAGTGGAGAGAAGGATCTGATGGTTGACTGTGTCAAACGCTGCAGAGAGGTTAAGTAGGATGAGGGCAGATGATCTGTGGTTAGCCCTGGCCCCTCGCAGCGCTTCCGTTACAGACAACAAAGCTGTTTCAGTTGAGTGTCCGTTCTTGAAGCCTGATTGATTGTCATCAAGTTTGTTGTTCTGAGTCAGGAAGGTAGAGAGTTGTTTGAAGACGACCCGCTCGATGAGTTTTGCAGTGAAGGGCAGTAAAGAGACAGGTCTGTAATTTTCCACCAGTGATGTGTTGAGTGTGGGTTTCTTGAGAAGCGGGGTGACTCTGGTCACCTTGAAGGTGTTGGGGAAAATGCCGGTAGTGATGGAGGAGTTGATGATGTGAGTGAGGGCAGGCGTGATGGTAGGTGAAATGGTTTGTAGAAGGTGAGAGGGGATGGGATCGAGGGGGCAGGTGGTTGGATGCGCTAAGAGAAGGAGTTTGGACACCTGATCTTCTGTGAGTGGAGTGAATGCGGACATGAAAGGTGTTGAGGATTGTGCCTGAATTTGGGTGCAAGGTGGTGCAAACTGCCGGCTGATGGTGAGGGTTTTGTCTATGAAGTGATCAGCGAAGTCATCTGCAGTGAGAGAGGTCGCTGGGGGAGGTTGGGGTGGACAGAGGAGTGAGTTGAAAGTCCTGAAGAGCTTTCGGCTGTCCTTGGCATGTTCAATCTTGTCGTGGTAGTATGTTGTCTTCGCGTCTTGTACCTCTCTTGAGAAGGTTGAGAGTGCAGTTTGGTACGCTTCGAGATCTGCCATGCTCTTTGATTTCTTCCATTTGCGCTCTGCCGATCTGAGGGTGGAGCCAAGGGTTTGATGATGTTATTCTGGCTGGCCTGGAAGAGAGAGGGCATAGTTGATCGAGGCATGTAGCGAGTGTGGACCAGAAACGGTTAGTTGCATCGTGAGTGTTTAAAGAGGGAAAGTTTCCACGTGTTAAAAGAGAAGAGGACACAGCTGAAGAAAAGAGAGAGGAATCAAGGGATTTAAGGTTACGTCGGAAGGTGACAGGGGGTGGTGTTGAGTGTGAGCTTGTAGGCAGTGTGAGTTTGAACGTGATGAAGAAGTGATCAGATGTGTGCAGAGGAGTAACTGTGAGATGATCAGGAGAGCAGCTGCGTGTGTAAATGAGATCTAGCTGAATTCCTGATTTGTGTGTAGCTGTGGTAGGGACAAGAGTCATGTCAAAGGAGGACATGAGTGAGTGGAAGTCGGTAGCATTTGGTTTGTGAAGATGTATATTAAAGTCCCCAAATACAATGAGTGGGCTGATATCAACTTCTGGAAAAGAGAAGAGGAGAACATCAAGCTCCTCCAGGAAAGTGGAGAGCTGTTCTCCAGGTGGGCGGTATATGGTGAGGATGTGCATGACAAGAGGGGAAGTGATAGTGAGAACATGATATTCAAATGAGCATGTCTTACCAAAAGATGTGAAGGTAGAAAATCTGAAGGTCTGAGAGATGAGAAGTCCAACACCCCCAACCCATCCCGCCTCGCGAGAAGTATGGGAGAGGATAAAGCTGTTGGGCAGGGATGAAGTCAGCTTTGTTGACAGCAGATTGACAGTTCCAAAGTCCCACAGAGAGAGAGCATGGTTCTGGTGAGCCAAGATGAAATGAACGAAGGTTTGAAGCGTTGGAGTGTGTTCCGCGAGGACGGGCGGAGCAACGTGCAGCTGAGAGAATGACTGGAATGTACTGGAAACACATGTTAGCAGACGTGTGAGGAAAGTAGCAAGGAAAACAAAGTATAGGAATAAAAGAGAAACAGATACAAGAATATAACTTACTGTGCGTCGACTCTGTTGCGTTGCTCGGTGGAGTCGCGCAGGTAGAGTAGAACGTCTTTACTCGATTAGTCACACAGGTAGAGTCGAACGTCTTTACTCGATTAGTCACGCAGGTAGAGTCGAACGCCTTTACTCGATTAGTCACGCAGGTAGAGTCGAACGCCTTTACTCGATTAGTCACGCAGGTAGAGTAGAACGTCTTTACTTGATTAGTCACACAGGTAGAGTTGAACGTCTTTACTCGATTAGTCACGCAGGTAGAGTCGAACGCCTTTACTCGATTAGTCTTCACACGAGGAGGCTGAACACTTCCGCTGACGCTTCTGCAACAGCAACCCTGCACTACTTTATAGGTCCTACACTATGAGCAGCAGCTGAGCAATCGTTATCGGCACACCCGAAACCTGTCTAAATCACTCTCGCTAACGGCCCCGAGATAATCGCACGACGACGCAGCTCGTCGGCATGGATTATGAGAGCATGTGTCTAGCATGTTGCTAACATTATTTAGCATATGGCTATCATGAACAAAACGAGGAAACGATAAGTATAATGCTAACATTGTATAGCAAGTTCTAAGCATGAGATATTGATGTCAACATGAATTAGCATAAATGAGCAAGTGAGTAGTATCAAGTTAGCATATGACTAGCATAATGCTTGCATGAGTTAGCATGAATTGTCATGAATTAGCAAGCGATTAGCATGATGCTAGCATAAATTAATAATTAATAAACATGAAGTTAACAGTGTTTAGCAAGTTATGCTAATACCAATGTGATTAGCATGAGTTAGCAAATGGTTAGCGTAATGAGGAAGGATATTGTAACAGGACACGAGGACCCTTTGTAACCAAGCATCCAAAGGTTGTTGGAAAGCCTTTTATTAATGATGATTTCTTTATAAAAAAAAAATATAGGTTTTTCACTGAAAGGGAACAACACGAACAGAATTTAAATAGCAGTGTTACAGGCTGTCACTTAAGAGAGGCTCGCTGACCTTTGGCGAAAAGAATATGATTTGTGTAAAAGAAAAAGATTGAACGGTTCATGAATAAGCAATGATCTTGTGCTGAATAAAAGAAGGAAATTAGATGAAAATGAAGTCTTCTCACATCAGAATAGTCAGGCTGTAATGTGAGGGGAGATTGAAAGAAAATGTATCTGAAGGAGGCTCATGCAAAGTTTTGTAGCTGTTCTTGCTAAATCACTGAGAAACTCAGCGAGCGTATTGACTTGTAGAAACGTCAAGATGTATTCTATGAGAGTATTTTTGCCAACCTTTTTGAAATTAGTGTTTCCTTTCATTTACCTCTGATATTGTGGATCAGTTTGGTTCTCTTACATACAGCGTGCTAACCAAAGACAGTGTTGATATACTACAGTTTCGAGTTCATCACCACAGCATAGCTCAGGAATTTGGTGTTTCCCAAAAACATTGTTCAAATGAAAGTTCATTCAAAAAGAACAAATCTTTATAGTGAGTTGTGAAGAACTTATTTTCCAAGTAAATTATTCATTCTCTGCATTTTGTTCATCCGACGATTGCTTCCCTATAGACCCAGAGCCGGAAACAGAAACAGCAGTTAATTTAAGTAACTCCTCAACTTGTTGTTATCTTTCGCAGTGCTTTTCAATTAACCCAGAGCCGGATAGCAAAAAGAACAGTTCATTTGAATCGCTCTTCATCTTGTTTTTTTAGTCACAATGCATTTCAATGACTACAGTACCCAGATGTTATATGGAATAAAAGTGGGGTCTAAAGGTTTTGAGAAACCGCAAATGAAAATGCAAACGCAAAAAGAAGTTTTGAAAAAGTGTAAATGAAACGGAAATGCAAAAAGCAGTTTTAAATGATTAAAAGCATTTTTGCAATCGCAAATGAAGAACTGCAAGTCAAAACACATTTATCCACATTGAATTCCGTCACCCAATTTGACGATTTTTGTAATTGTTCATATACTTGATTTACAAAGGGTTTAGGATAACTTAAAATACATGTATTCATACAGAGATAACTAAGAAAGGAAGTAGCCTATTTACAGAAGGGCAGTAGTATATTTGTTCAATATAAATATTTGTTTCAACTATACACTGTGAGGCTGATCGAATACCATGTTGCTTGTCATTGTTTTTTTGTTATTATTTTCTTGTCATTAATTAAAATCTTGTACAGGACATTCAACAAACAAACAATGATATCCAATGTCTAATTAAATTACTCAATTACCACAATGTTAGCATGAATTAACAAATTAATTATTAACATGAATTTTCACATGATTAGCATGATGCTAGCATGAATTTTCCCATGATTAGCATGATGCTACCATAAATAAACAATTGATAAACATGAGGTTAACATTGTTTATCAAGTTACACTAATACCAATGTTATTAGCAATATATTAGCAAGTGAATAGCATGGTGTTGGCATGAATATGTGTGTGTTATAAAAGGGCCATAAGAAAGGCTGATTAAAGTATGATTTGTTAATCGTTTGTGACTGAACCAAGCTGATCTCCACTATCAGAGATGAATGAATGAAAACTAAAAAAATACTCTTGTACATGACATTCAACAAACTAACAATGATATCCAATGTACTTTGTTGTATGAAGAACTCGAGTCTTACTCATAGTCGAGCCTACTATGAGACCCCTTAAAGAGTTGCACAGTTATCTCTGTGTAAATGAGCATGGGAATGGAAAGAGAAAGTTGTTATTAATGACTGTTTGCCATGTGTGGGATCTTGTTATTTTTCCCTGTGTGAGAAGATACGTGGTTATGACAAGAACTTATTGAATCATGAATCTTCCTCCCTGCTCTTCATCATGAGTCTGCTCATCCTTGACACTCCAGTTGTCCCATCAGCTCCTCGTCATAATACCGCTCATGTTTTACAATGAGGCTGGTTGGAATAGCAAGAGGATGATGTACAGCCAACTCTGGCAGAATTCCCACGGTGTTTGTGACTGACAGCTCTATCCGTGGCTCTGTTGTAAAGTTGTTATAAATGTGTCATGAGTCTATACAGCAGGGAAAGTAAAAAATAAACAGTGTTGATGGAGCGTTGGCCAATCTGGTTTGTGGTTTAGCCATTAAACATTTGCAATATTTTGCCTTTTGATGTTGTTTGCGAAACCTTTGCCTGGCTAAAAGCACAGCTGTTTTTGTTTATCTACAAGACCCTCCTAATGATTGGTTTGTTAGCAGGATTAGCAGTTGGCTGTTTGATTAGTTCAGTGATTGGTTGGTTGGATAGTTGGATGATTGGTTGATGGGCTGGTTAGTTTAATGGTTGGTTAATCAATTGATTTGTTGGCCCCTCTATTGTTTTAAGAGGTTGATTATCTGGTGGTTTGGATGGTTGGTTTGTTGGCAGGATCAGAAGTTAGTTCAGTGGTTGATTCGAAAGTTAAATATTTGGTGTGTAGGTTAAAGGGTTGTTTACTGAAAACGAAAGGATCACACCTACTGAAAAGCGCTCTCAAGCGCATCCGGTTTGAGCAAACACAGACACAACTAGCAACACGTGTTATTATTTTAAAACAGTATAATCAATAAGCAATGGCTATACGGGATGTAACAGCACCTTATTGTGTGAACAAAAGTCTGAATCGGAGTTTTAGTCCACAGAACGAACCAGAAACAAGAGGAAAAAGGCTCCTCAGCGGCGGGTTTATAGATTAATCTGACTGGCTTACTCTACACTGTATAATTTCTGATGTTGGCGTACTGTTTTATGAATTATTTATTTTGTTATAGGTGTACTTGGTTAAATGTTTGTACTTTTTGATGCACGTGCTTTGCACAATAATGTGTAATATTAGTAGCATCCATGTAGTGTGCGTTCCACATGATTGACTATTGTAGTGTGTGCATGTTTAGGATTTTAGTGAAGATAAAATGCAAAGAATCTCTTGCGTGTGCTGAAACCAGATATCCATATAGGGTTAGTAGTATGTGCTCGGCTTGATGTATGAAAAGTTCATATTGCGTATTTCATTAATGTATTTAAGCCTAGTAAAAAGTGGACAAATCAATGAACATGGACAGTTGAAAAAACACCTGGTGACAGAGCTAGCCTCATCATAAATCCATTATCAAACTGTTCTTTGTTGATGAACCAGGTGAATGTGAAGTGCTGCTCACAAACACAAGTGATCTTTCCAAGTTTTCTCTGATGGCAGACACAAAATCGACCCATTTCTGATGAATAAACTCATTCTTTGGTAATAAAAAAAAAGGTTATGCTCCGAACATCCGAAAACACACTTCTCTTGCAATGTTTTCACACATCTGGGTCAAACCACGTTTCCTGTTCATTGTAAAGAGGGGCAGTACTAGCGTTTCATATGATTGGCAAGTAAGTGGGACTTGGATTGGGAAAAAAGGAAGGGATAAAGAAAACAAGCCATTTTCAGCTCACAAAAAAGGAACAAAGGATTACTCAAACATGTGTGAACTAATCTGAATACTACTTGAGTCATGTTTTTGATGGGGGAACAACACTTCAAGATGCCAGGAATGTCAGAAAAGTCACATTATCATGACATGGCACCTTTAAGAGATTGTTCTGCTGTTTCTTGGTTAGTTTGGTGGTTATGTTGTTTATTGGTTGGTGGGTAGGTTGAGCATTTTGGTTGATGGATAAGCTAAATGTTTGGTTGGCAAGTTGAAGTGGTTGGTTCAGTAATAGGTTGGTTGGATGGTTGGTTTATTGGCTGGTTGGTTTATTAGTTCAGTGGTTGTTTGGTTTGTTGGTCCCTACCTCAGTTAAGAGTTTTTTTCAGCTACTTGTTGGTTAGCTTCCGTTTTGTTGTTGATAAATAGGTAGGTTAATTTTTTGGTTGGTTCAGAGGTAAGTTTGTAAGTTCAATGGCTGGTTGGTTTATTGGTTGGTTCATCAACTGGTTTGTTGTTCCTCTGTCATATTAGAGTTTTTTTTTTTTGACTGGTTAGTTAAACAGTTATTGGTTGTTTTGTTTACTTAGTTGCTGGTTGTTTTGTTTACTTAGTTGCTGGTTGTTTTGTTTGGTAAGTTGGGGTGCTGGTTGGTAAGTTCATTGGTTTGTTAGTTAACCCACTACTTTAGTTATTAATAAAAATAAACATATCACTGTTCCCACAGAAAAAGGAGAAAGCTTCAGTCATCAAGAAGAACAATGCCTATGCGGTGGCAGTGGCGAACTACGCACCAAACATCACCAAGGACACAGTCCTGCCTACCATTGCCAAAGGCAGTGTAGCCGAACAAGGTAAAACCAAAGCTGATGGGAAACCAGTCGAAGCCAAGAAAACCTTCAATAGCGTGAGTAAGATCGACCGCATATCTCGCATCATGTTCCCGCTGCTCTTCGGCACATTCAACCTGGTTTACTGGGCGACATATTTAAACAGAGAGCCTGTGATCAAAGACATGGTGCCCTCTAATTAGACTCTGTCTTGGGTTGAGATGGGTTTAAACAACTGGACTAAAGGACTAGGCCAAAAACCACCCAGGGACTGTGAATGCAATCCCACTCCCACGCTCTTTCCCATCTGCTCCACACACGCGTGTCGTGGATTGTTGCGAGATGCCTTTCTATCTATTCCTCTCTCTCTCTCTATTTCTCTCTCTTTCTCAATCGTGGCTCTTTTCTACCACTTTTTCAGCAGTGCTTTTGAAACGACATTTGCCTTTGTATATATGTACGTAGTAAAAATGTGGTTGCGTTTGGTTCGGTGTGTTCTGCTCTGTGAGAATATGGACCCTTCTCTGTGATGTAGATTAGCATATTTACATGATTATTTGTTTATTTGTTTATTTGTTGTATATGTATATTTTTCTGTTGGTGAAAATTGTGTAGCTTACTATTTATTTATTAATTCAGACCAAGCTCTTTTTGTGCATATGGTCTGAGATTTTGTGCTGGACCCTTACAAAAAATGAACATCAACCGTTTACACACTTTGCTGTGTTCTACTGTGTCTAGTTCCATTTTCTTCTGTCATAAGAGGAATGTTTCACAAACTGCAATTTGGATGTGGAGAATCAGCAAAGATTTGTATCTGTTTACTGACTATTTTGTCTTTACATCCCTTTATCAAGCTTATAAAAGAGTGATGGGGAAGCTCAAGTTAGCTTGTAGAAGAGAGCTAGCTTACAGAATGTGAGCTTCCTGTTTTGCTTGTTAGCAGATTTAGATTCTTTCTTGTTTCTCTTCTATTTTTGCTCGGTAATGCCATTAAGAGCCTCTTGCTGGAAAGTTATCAAGTTTGGCAAACCAGTAGTGGAGTGTTAGATATCTAAACAGATCTTTAAAATATATATTTATTTTTAAGACCTATTATAGATGTGTCCTTTAGCTTCCCCAGTGCTCTTTTGTCTAAACTGAAGTGTGTACTAACATTCTGATATTTCTCGTTCATAAAGATTATGAATAGTTTTGTGACACTTTCAGAAGTTTAAAGGGATAGCACATCAAATATAACACGTCTGCCATTGTTTACTCTTCCTCTGCTTGTTCCAGACACCTTTGAGCTTCTTGTTTCTGTTAAATGCAAAAGAAGATTAGAAGATTCGGCAGTGCAAAGTTTTGAGTAAAATGCCAAACTGATTTATTATATTACCTCTGTGAAGAGCTCTAGTTAAACACAAGTTAAGGTATGTTTTGAAACATAAATGCATTATAAATACAACAAAATAACCAAAAATACCTCAACACTCTTAACCCTTGTGCTTTTGGGGTCTTTTTTGTTCATTGTAATGTAATTTTGAGTCTTAAATTGGCCATAAAGTTCTCTGTGTTTTAGCAAATTGAATGATTTTTGTTGAAAAATCTAAATAGTACTCTGTGGACAAATTTACTACTTTTTAATCATATTAGCGGAATAAATGTGCATCTCAGCATCAAAAGGCAGTGAACACAAAAAGCTTATGGGCTTATTTCGATTGCGATGTAAGTGCTCAAAGTACACGGTTCGCACATTCTGCTTGATACATCACTGGCATGCACATTTCATTGCTTTAATCCATTAGAAAAGTATAGTTATAGTACTTTTAATTAAGTATTTAGCCCTATTTGGATGGAACTAGTTTTACAAATAAGATTAATATAGATCAACATAGGTTTGGGAGAAGCTTGGCTGATAATTGACCATCTAATCATGATCCCTCCTACCAATTATGTACAGTAGATAAGTCACAGCCCACAAGACCACACCTATGTTTGTGCAAGCTATCCCTCCTTCCACCCATTCGCCACTTGGGGGGGGGGGGGGGTAGGGGGGATGGGCATCATTCAGGCCCAAGATCCCCTCTTGCTTTCGGGTTCCCCACTTGGACAGTTCGCCTAGTATGCTCTTCATTGCTCGCCACTCACGCTTGTGATACTTGCAAACTCGTGAAACAATGTTTCAGTTAGAGTTTGTGTCACAAAGACTTTAGTCATGTCATCTGCTGATTCGGACAGGATGAACATGTCAGGTGCTAAGTCCCATACCAAACACTACACTGCACCCTTAAAGTAGATACTCATTTTCAGAAGAGGATCTACATACTTTTTAGTGTGTAAGGCAAGAGTGTGCACAATCTGGGATGCACTAAAACATCACGTGACGGATGTAGTTGTACCTGCGTCATTACGCATAACGTGTGCGAGAACTTAAAATTTTCTTTTCCATTCCTTAATAAAAAAATATTCTGATTCTGAAAACCCTCACTATATTGCTATTATTTATTGTTGTGCTACTTCTTTAAAAATAAGTCTTATTACAGAGAGAGCTCGTTTGTTTGGGTCCCAGAGAAAGTTTTTTTCACCCAAGTGCAGTGGATTGTGGGTAATATTAGCTAGTTGAGCATCCATCAATCAGAACTTAATAATAATATTAATAATAATAGTCTTTATTTTATAAAGTACCTTTAAAACTGGCTTCCCAAAGTGCTGTGCAGAGAACAACAGTAATACAGTATTAAAAAGAACATTAGGAACAGAGATAAAATGAAGAAAAACAAAACAATATAGATAGTCAGACAAGGACATTAAAATACATGGCTAGTTAAAAGCAATATAAAGTATACAATGTCAACAATCATAAGCCAGATTAAAAAGTGAGTTTTAAAAATGTTTCTGAATTCTAAATACACTGCATCCTGTCTAGAGTTGACCTAGAAACCCCGGCCAGGAGAGCATTACACCTAGTTAACTTTTTTTTTTAAACACATTGCAAGAATAACCATTTTGAAATTTACCTTTCACTGCTCTAGGAACACATACAAAAATCAAGGTTCAATTGCTTCTTATAGTAATGGCAGAATCCCCTTGATATGTTAAGGGTTAAGTCCCTTTTGTGCACTCTTTTTGGCACACACAAATTAAGGATTGAGATGCATAGTTAAACTCGATTTTGGGGGAGGAATAAAGTGACCAAGATTTTTTTATTATAAATGTTACCTGTAAAGTGTAAAATTTCATTATTGTATAAAATATAGTACATAATGGTTTAAGGCAAACTATATCCTGTGAAATATGTTTTTTTTGATCAAAATGTTACATACTTTTACTAGGCATGATACAGAATGACTAATACCATTTACACAAAGTGCTAAAACGACACAAGATGATGAGCCTTCATTAATTAATACACATTTCAAACTAATAAACTGAAGGAACAAAACTACAAAATAAAGCACAGGATATTCTTACCGGAAAACTACGAAAGCAGAACTGAGATTGAAATGGCAGGATTATGCAAATTATATACTTCACCGGCAGACAATCCGGGAAAGTATACAATGCCTAGGCAATGTATAAAATATAAATCTTTTCTAACTTTGACGCTCCATTTCGTCCCTTATATACATTACCTACGCATTCTATAGAATGCCAGATTTCACCTATTTCCATTTATCTCCATTAGTTTCTCAATCTCGATTTTGGGGAAAAGAGAGATTAAGACAATTTATTTATATCCATTATTTATATCTATTATACATTATTTATACTTATTTATATCCATCGGCATCCCCATCATAATGTTCACTGGCATATTCTTCATCATATTCATCCTCTGGGTCACTGGTATCACACTCCAGCATTCAAACGGTGTCATCACCTGACCTTTCTTGGCTGGCCTTTCATCAGAATTTTCCATTGTTCACTTTCTGTAAAAATATAGAAATTCATCAGTCCTAGTTCACTTTTTAAAGAATGCTTTACTTGAATGATATTGACCGTCAACTGATCCAGGAATGTGTCTATAATGAAGGTTAAATTGCTCTGGGGTCTTCCGAGAACCACCCTTGATATGTTAAGTTACTTTTTGCACTCTTCTTAGCACACATAGAGTAAAGATTGTGTAATGATTCAACTCGATGAGGAAGAGTATATTTTCTATCCCTTTAAACAAACAGATGTGGGCAAGACTATTTCATTTTTACCCAGCAGCAGTGTGTGTGCCAATCTTCTTCCAAGCTCGACTGAAGAGAAGATGATGTCTAAAAGCATGGTAGTGGCGTCATGTTTCGTAGTTTCTTGCCACTGTGCTTTCAATTCCTACAGACAACCTTTGGACCAAACAACCGAAGTGCTTCGACTGCCGTCCACATGTTTACCACAGTTGTTTACCCTCCAAATCCAGACTAAATACTCTGGAAGTTTAATGTGTTACTCTCCAAAAACAATGCTGTGACATTGAAGAATTGAACTCTAAATGCCTATGAAGATTTCTTTTTGTTGTATAAACTGTATGTAGGAATCTCTGTTCATGTAGATGTTTGTGTACTTGTTTTACGCCTCTTTCAATGTTGTCTGTACAGTTTTTTTTACACAAAAAAGAAAAGCAAAGCTGTTTGTTTCTGACCGTATCTTATTGGGAGAGAATACAGGAATCGTGTTTAGAGAATCAAGTGGAAAATAAGAGAATCAAGCGGAGTCTTTTATCACACACAAAAAAAGTTTTTCTCGTTTTATATCACTTTAAATGTCTGACATCCACTGTAATAGTGGATGAAAAAGCAGAGTGTAGTGTACTCATAAAAGGATGCTGTTTATCCCTGGAAAACATCTGAAAAATAACTAATTGCGCTGTGTTTGAACCCTTTTAATAAGAAACAAATACATTACCCAACTTTTTATCGTCCTTGTGCATAATTATCAGTTTTTTGGCAATTTTTTTAAACCAGTAAAATTCATCGGGATGCTTTAAAATGAATTTCTGTTGATGTTTCAACTCCAGGATTCTCTACTTCTACAGAGTAGTCTGCCTTTTTTACTCAAGTATTCTAATTTATGTTACGTGTACAACCTTCCTGCTTTTTAGTGTGAACAAAGTATTCCCATCGTTCTGACAAATTTTTTCTTTTTCGGAAAAATACACACATTTAACCCCTGATAAATTATTTTTTACATTTGTTTGTTTAAGATATATTAAGATTTAAACCTTCAGCCAATCAGAAGTCTGTGCTATGCCCATGTTCCACCTAACTGGACTTATTTTTGGACTCAAGGATTCGTAGCAGGTGTTCGTTGCATACAGCACCTATATGGAAAAGAAAACGATCAATGTAATGGACTAATACTGTAGATTACTTTCGATTACAGTCAAACCTATAAATATGAATACAATAGTAATATAATCTCAACTAGAGACAAGCCCATATCATCTTCAAATGTATTTTTATTAAATCCAGTGTCACTAATTTCTTTCTTTTAGACTTTATATTTGTGTTTAGAGAGCGATTTTATTTAATATGTAGCACCATGGGGTGAGAGCAATGCAATGAGTACTGATTCTCTATATACACCTCACACTTGTTAAAATTGACAATAAACATGACTATGAATGAACATCGCTATTCTTTAACCATTATGACCTTATTCTGATATTTTTCACTCGAAGCTCTACATCAGGGCTCTCAAACTCAGCTCCTGGAGAGCCGCAGTCACTGCTGGTTTTTGTTCCAACTCTGTTTCAAGAAACAAGTAGCTTCAAACATGCCATGAAGCCGTGATTTTAAACCATCAAAAAGATCAAACCGGTTTGAAATCTTGTTCACTCCTCATGAGGACTTAATGCTTATCTCACTCGGTGTATGTGCAAACACATAAGTTAGTGAAAGTAAAAGTGACCAGTTGACCAGATATGGAGTAAATTTGCAGAGCACCCGGAATTTGTGCTCTGCATGTAACCCATCCCAGTGTACACACACAGCAGTGAACAAAACACCCGGAGCAGTGGGCACCCCGGGGAGCAATCGGGAAACTGGTGCCTTGCTCGAGGACATCACAGCTGTGGTTGTTGAAGATGGTGAACCGATCAAGTCAATCTCCTTATCTTTGATTTTTTTAAATGTCTCTGTTGTCTTGAAAAATACATATGTACACAAATTAATAGATTACATTTTTATGTGTCTTTCTGTGTTTAAATATGTTAATGAATATACACAAATACATTTTTTAATGAATTGTCCCTTTAAAAACATTAAAGAAAGAAAGCCACCAATTTCATACATTTAATGATCAATAACAAAATCGTTAGTAAATTAAAAATAAAGCTGCCGTAAATATATTCTTCCAGCTGTCATAAATCAATTTCTAGAAAATGACCGGAAGCACCTGAGTTGTGATCATACGCAAACCAATTATGTCGGTTTTACAGCCACAGCCGGATCTCATCCGAATATGGGCTTGCAGAGTGTGAGAACCTAAATCGTTAAACTTTTAACCCCTGTGATTTACTCGTGCAGTTTAAGAAGGAGCTGAATCCTGTGACTGCCCAGCATAAGTAGAATCAGGCGTGTTCAGTTAAAGTTGGAGTGAAACTGCAAAGCTGCATCTCTTTAAGAATTGAGTTTGAGACCTCTGCTCTTAACTGTATTTAATACTGTATTCTCAAAACTTTCTGAAGGAATATTTTACTGAATGATTCCAGATAAAACCAATTTGTGTTGTTTTCTATGTATTTTAACCATAGCATTGATTAAAAATGGAAAATGCCTATTTTATTTATTTTCCGGGGAAAGATGCCTGGCTCTGGAGAAAATAGATCTTGTTCTGCTCTGTTCTATTTTTTCACACTTTTACGCACTTTTCTTACCTCTGAAGGGTTGATCTTGTGTCAGTAAATTTTCAGCTGAAATTGTTTTACTGTAAATCTATATTTATAGAGATATAAGCTCTGCATTATTCTCTTCATTATTATTATGATTATTCAGTCTGTTTTCTGTGATTCAGTATTGTTTGAAGCTCTTCTCTTGCTTTCACCACACTTATCGATTGTATGAAATGATGGTTGCATCTTCGTTATGCATTAGTTGTTTAAGCAATAAAAAAAGATAATGTGTGAAATTCCTGGCATGGAAACAGCTTTTATGACCAGAATGTAAAAAAATAAATAATTATTATGATTTTTTATTGTTCTGCTAAAAACAAAACACAATATAAACATTTTCACTCAGCACAAAGAGGTTCATGAGTGGTTCTTTTCCTCTGATTGGTTCTCTCTGAGAGATTAAGAATTTCTTAACTCTTTTTGGAGTCATTCGTAGCATGGATTGTTGAAGTGGATTAGACCAGCAGCAATCATGATTTTATATAAAATAATTTGTTGAAAATGCCACAGCCAAAAAACAGCCATAAAGCCATAAACAAAGTCTCAACCCTTTCTCTCTTTCTCTCTCTCATTCTCTCTCATCCCTTTATCTTCCACTCTCTCTCCTCTTTCTATCTCTTTCCTCTGTTCTCTCACTTTCCCATCTCTCTCCCCTCTCTTTTCTCTATCTCTTCTCTCTCTCCTCTCTATCTCTCTCCCATCTTTCTATCCCATCTCTCTCCAATCGCTCTTCCCCTTGTTCTCTCTCCCCTCTCTCTCTCTCTCTCTCTCTCTCTGTCAAGAACACAGGCGGGCATACAAAAGGATTAACATTGTTGAGGAGGTTTAATTATCTGTTAAGACATAAACACATTTTTACTCAAGTTGAGCTGTGTTAACAGCAGAGCCTGCAAAGTTTGGGGGCAACGTCCTTTTTGTAGTTTAAACAAATGTGTGTGGGTACCATCCTTTAAATGCCATAAAGGCAAAACATCTCTCAGCAGAAGCTTCTCTTTCACTGTCCCTGGCTGGTGGAACAAACTCCCTGATCAAGTCAGGAAAGCAGCAACACTAACAGCTTTCAAAAAACAACTCAAAACTCTTCTCTTCAGGTAACACTTACTGGGGAAAAAAAGTCAAATTCCTTTTTTTCCTCTATTTTCTATAGCTCCTTCCTGCTGTGGTTGATCGATTAACTGATACAACTTCTACTATGGGCGATCTGAGTTCAACTTTGTGTAATGAATTGCATATTGTCTCTCCCCTACTGTTAGTTGCTTTGGATAAAAAATGTCTGCTAAATGCATAAATGTAAAGTAATGTTTAGTCTAGATTTTAATATCATGTTTTCTTATGTAGTTCTCTTTTTTTAGATCTGTGGTTAGTCATGTTTTTGTTTCTTTCATTATCCCCTGTTTCTCCTTATCAGCTATTTCTGCTGGTTTACCTTAACTAGGTCTTTTTTTTAGATCTGTGGTTAGTCGTGTATTTGTTTCTTTCATTATCCCCTGTTTCTCCTTATCAGCTACTTCTGCTGGTTTACCTTAACTAGGTCTTTTTTTAGATCTGTGGTTAGTCGTGTATTTGTTTCTTTCATTATCCCCTGTTTCTCCTTATCAGCTACTTCTGCTGGTTTACCTTAACTAGGTCTTTTTTTTAGATCTGTGGTTAGTCGTGTATTTGTTTCTTTCATTATCCCCTGTTTCTCCTTATCAGCTACTTCTGCTGGTTTACCTTAACTAGGTCTTTTTTTTAGATCTGTGGTTAGTCGTGTATTTGTTTCTTTCATTATCCCCGGTTTCTCTTTATCAGCTACTTCTGCTGGTTTACCTTAACTAATTTCACCTGAATACTTTTTTTGTGAATCCCTGCATTTTTAAGACTCTTCCACCAGGAGTTTCAGTGTCTACTGACCATTCTGCATCGCTTCTCTTACATTCTTGTCTCTCTATACATCTCTCCTACATTTGTTTGCGTGTTAATACTCACATTTTTTTTGCATCCCATAGTTAAATTTTTAAATGATTGCGTGTCTCCTTGTTTCTGTGCTCCAAGTCTGATGTCAGCAGAACAGCATGCTCCATGATTCTCCTGATTTTATTTGTCTTCATCCTTCGTTACAACCGTAGCATTTTAAACTCGTCTTGTATCGGTTTTCATCCTCAGAGGGAGGGTTTCTCTGTGTCGCACGTGAAATCGAGGGCAGTGGAATCCTGATGAGGTCTCTGATCTGATTGATTTAAGAACAACCTTTAAATAAAGAACTAAAAATGGAGGACAACCAGAACGAGCTCATTATCTTCCATTCGTCACCTGAGCACGATGATTGACAGCTTCAATTACACTGGAGAGAATCTACTGCTGAATGTTAGAGCATGTGTTGATCTCTCAGTTTGAGCTTGCTTCAATCCGATGTGCTCAATAAAGATGCAGCTATTAAATCTACATACATGTGTATGAACACAATCCTGCATACGCAGAAAATGGTTTTGATCAAAATGAAAGTAAACATGGGCAGGAATGTGATTGGAGGAGATTGTGTGGCTTTATTTCATTTCATTTGCGATCATCATTTCAACTAAATCATATCAAGAAGAAGAGAAAAAAAAGAGATATGTATTTGTTCTATTACTTTCCTTTCCTTCCACTGAGTGCTTTCAGCTCCATCCTTAGCCATGATTGATGTTAAACTTCCCATTCACACCCAAAAATGTGACGTCTGTCCCCATACATTGATGTAAAAGTTGGATGAATGTTACCTGGCTGTTCAGACTAAGGTCAGAATGCAAAAGAAAATCACATTTGTTAATCATATGAAATTACCTGTCTTGAATTTGAAAAAAATCTAAATTGAGCTGTCAAAAAAAATCAGATTTGGGTTACTTTGGGATGCAAAATTAGCTTAAATGAAGTTTTGGGGAAATAACCTGTTTAACCCTTCACCACCAAAAGAGAATGTTACCATGTTGTTGTTGTTGTTGTAAACTGACTTGTTATACATTCAAAAAAAATTAGCAAAACCACTCCTCCCTACTCTGAGATGAACTTGATCTAACCTAATCTGAACTCTCCACACTTTTTGCTCTTTTTAATATCTCTTGCTTAACCCTACAAATTACGACTTCCACGTCTTTGACTTCAGGATTTGTGGCTTAGCTCATTCTGAATCTGAAAGCTCTTTAACTCCCTCCTCGTGGTGACATTTTCACAAATGTCATGAGTGAAGATCTCCTGAAGTCTCTCTGGAGCGAGCAGAACTAAGTCATAGAGCAATAACAGCGTGCAGGAGGTTCACTTCCCTCTCCAGGTGGAGAAAATCTCCTCAAGACGCTGTTATGTAATTACTTTTTTTGACCCATTCAACCTTCAAAAGTTAAAGACAATCACACAGTCTGAAAGGAAGACATGATCTCGCTTGCGACGAGATTCGTGTTTTGTATTTTAAAGAAATCCTCACACAAAACCTGTTCAAACGTAAGCATACAGTCTGGTAATAAAGGGGGTTTGAGACCCTTTAAAATCAGTCATTTTTTAATCTCTTTATATTGGTTATTATCTCTGCTAATGCAGAATAAAATATGGTTTTCTTAATGTCCTCTCACAGCAGAACCTTGTCTTCAGGTTTCTCTTTTCAGCTTCGGTTCCTCTGGTGTCAGAGACACTTGAGCTCACACTATTTCAGGACCAAATGTTCCGCAGCGCTTTATTACCAGAGTTGGAAGAGTTCTCAAGAACAAGTAAAGTCTGTCTAAGAACAGGGTCTCTACAGGTTTCATTTAATACTTTTTAAGACATTTTCTCTCTCTCCTTCTCCCTCTCTCATTCCTTCCCTATCGTCACCCTCTGTTTCTTTCTCCCCCTTTCTTTTTTCTCTCTATCATCTCTCTCTATTTATCTCCACCTTTCTCTCTTCTCCTCTCTCTAATTCTGTCTCCTTCCCTATCTCTCTCCTCTTTTTTTTCTCATCTACCTCTTGCCCCAGTTTCTCTCTTTTTTCTTCTCCCCTCTCTATTTCTCTCTCCTTATCTCCCTCCCCTCTCTCCTCACTTTCACTCTGTCTCTTCCACCTCTCACTCTCTCCTCTCCTTTTCTCTCTTTCTTCTCCCATGTCTCTCCTCTCTCCCTCCCTCTCTTTTCTCTCCCTCCCTCTCTTTTCTCTCCCTCCTCTCTCTATCCTCCTTATCTCTTCTTCACTCTCCATCTCTCTCTTCCCTTCTCTTACTCTCTCTCTTATCTCCCCTTTCTCACTCTCTCTCTCCTCCTCTCACCCCCTCTCCCTCCCTCCCACCCCCTCTCCCTCCTCCTACTCTCCCCCTCTCTTCTCTCTTTGTCTCTCCTCGTTCTACCCATGGAATACAAGTTAATCTCTGCAGGGTTAAATTAATAACATTAACATGTAATGCATCATTAATGACAGAATGATATATTTATACTCTTGCTTTTACTGTAATGGTTTGTTTTTTTAGCAGCGCAGACTGACCTCTGCCAGGCAGCACCATGATGAAGTGAGGGCTGTCAGTCAATAAATAAGCACAGACTCAACCTCGTGACTCCAGGGAGCAGGCTCAGCAGCAGTACACCTTCAGAGTCAGGGAAACTCAAGATAAAGCAATGCTCGTCACAAACAGAGTTATTTTCTTGAGTGTGATTGACGCCTGACGGTGAAAATGTCAGCAGTGGAGAACGAAACGTCTCACTTGTAAAAGCGTCTGCAGAGTGTTATTGTTTAGCTGTCGAAAACATTCGCTTCAAAAAAACACTTGCATTTAGAGCTTTTTCTTTTAGGTTTACTTAGACATTTTTGAGCAAACGGATAATTTCTCTCCTCTCTTCCCTTCTTTCTCTTTCTCTCTCTCTCTATTTCTCTTTTTATCCATCTCTCCCTCTCTTACTCTTCTGCTCTATCTCTCTTCTCTCCTCTATCACTTCTCCTCTCTCTCTCTGTGTGTATATATGTATATATTATATTATATAATAATATATATATATATATATATATATATATATATATATCCTACTCTATTTGCCCCCCTCTCTCCTCTCGCACTATTTTGTATTGTGTGTGTGTGTGTGTGTGTGTGTGTGTGTGTGCGTGCGTGCGTGCGTGGGTGTGTGTGTTTAAGCGATCACATTAATGTTGCAGTAACCAGCTTGACCAGCAGCCTGACTAATCAACCCCCCCCCCTTCCTTACTGCAGCTTTAATTTGGTGATTTAATGAAAAACTTAGTGAAACGGAAAGGCCACTGTTTCCACGGCTCTATCGAATGAGCTAATGAAAATAAAGTCGAATGAATGTGAGGCAGTTTAGCTTGAAACTGATTAGAATTTCACGAGCTTGGTTAATTGGGCTTTTCCAGGGGTGATTTGCATGTGTTGCTTTAATTTCCAAGGCAACCGAGAGTATATTTTTAGCAGCAAGTGGTGATCTGATTTGTGTTTTGAATGAAGCAACATCTTTAACAAGAATTTAAAATGTTAAGGTCAACGGTAAGTGCTTACGCATCTCGTTAACAGCAGGCCCACACTAACTTCGTGCTAGCTACAACTATAGCTTGCGAGCGCCGATCTCTTTAGCTGCAAAGTAAAAAAAACAAAAACAACTGTTAAAACACAGTACAACACAATTGTGTACAAGTCAACAGGATCACTGAACTTAGGAAAGCTCCCAACCACTAGAGGGGAGTGGCTCTGTTGAGTCCAATCGGCTTAATGTTTGTGTTTTATTCTCATACACAAAATAACTGAACAGCTGTGTGACTGCTAGATTGTGAAATTATAGTTTTTAGGAGATTTATCTAAATGTTGTACTTGTGTACAATGTTTAATTTTTTATAGAACTCTGAATATTGAGGGAAAGTTCATTAACTGCAATAATTGAAATTAGCTCGAAAAAAATTCAACATTTCGCAAAGTTTTAAATATCATGCCACAGTTGTGTCAATAAGCCAAACCAATCAGGAGAAAAAATTTTACAGAGCCCAGCTTCTTATTGGTCGACCAATGGATGTCATATCGATTCATCAACAGGATGTCTCCGCAGTGTAGAGTAAGGGTTGGGGTTGGGAAAGGATGTAGGTTTGTTTGAGTAGAAACTAGAATAAAAGTATGACGATATCTGTCTCAGAGCAGGAATAGTGTGCATTTTTATCTCTAAATTAATCTGCATTCTACAAACTTCACAAAACTTTCTTTTTTAAGTTCAAGAACGACTTAAAGCTTACAAAATTAAAGCATTTTATCTGACAATTCACAACATTTTTAGAAATTTATGCTCTAGTATTCACCGTCATTAATTCTAGAGCATAAATGTGCCAAAGGTAATTTTTAAACCAAAATAATTTTTTGTAAAGTTAGGCTCTAGAATTCACAATTTTCCACTTAAAAGGCTTTCAATGTAAATAATAAAACAAAAAAAAAGTGACATGAAAGCTCGATATTACTGTATTCCTTGAAGTGTACCAAATAAATCATTTTACCTGACAATTTACATTTGCAGTAAGTTAAGTTCTGCAATCTACCATTTTCCAAATAAAAGGCACAAAAAGTAATTTTTAAATCTAAAAAATCACTCAAATCTATCTGAAAGATCCAAGAATGACTCTGTTTTCCTTAAAGTTTACAATTTAAAGTTTTATAGCACTTTTTCTAACAATTTACTACTTTTCCAGGAAGTAATGCTCTAGGATCTGCCATTTTCAATATAAAAAGCATCAAGTGAAAATATTAAACCTAAAGAAATCCCTCCCCCCCCAAAAAAGTCTGAAATTTCCAAAACCAACTGCTTTCCCTAAAGTGTAGCAAAATAAATCATTTTCCATGAAAATTCACACCATTTCATATTTGAATTCACATTTTCTAGAGTGTTCTCCCCAGAATCCATTATTTTTCTCTTCAAATTCACAAAATGCTTCATTCTCTCTTCAGGCATTTATACATAAACATCCTGGCTCTAAAAAAATACCCATCCAAACCAGACAAATCCGTAATTTAGCAACACAAAAAGTGGCAACTTTAGCTGCATCTTCACATCTCTTCAGAGCCGCAGCTGTTTTTGCAGAAGCACACTGTGAGTCGGCTCCAGTGTGGATAAACTTTTTCGTTCTTGGAAGAAGAATTTTCTCAATAAAAGTGGATATTTTAAAATCAGCTGAAGTGGAGACAAGGTCGTGTTTGTTAGGAATGAGTGTAATACCACTGAAACGAAGGCTGGATTATACTTTTTTAAACACACAGTTTGATGTAAAAATACCAAACATGCATGTGATTAACCTCTGAATTGTTAATTTACAGTGATGTTATCTTCCAAATAGCTTGTTTTTAGTGTGCAGTACAGCTGATTCTACACCCGCAGCACACAATTAGTCTCTGTTTTGGTTTCCATGCAGCTCAACCCACGCAGTACGCAGTAAATTAGTGCTTCGTTCCAGAGTTCAGTGCATTAGGGAGCAGTGACGAGTCGTTTTTGCAATTTGGTTTAGTTTATCCTGATGGTGTGGGTGGAATGAAGTGCCTGTGTTTGCTGCGCTGAGGATTGTTTAGCTGCTAAAAGCTAAAAAAGCTACAGCTCCATCAAAGCAGTCATTACAGTAGATTTGTTTGCTTTAAAGGGGTCATGAACTGTGTTTTGCTTTGTACCATTCCTATATGCATAGCTGTTCGAATAGCGAAAAAAATTAATACCATTAAAGGGGCAACCTTGCACTTTCTGTCTCACAGTGCAACAGGAAGTGTTCGTTTTTAATTGTAATTCCTCAACTGTCCACTTGAGGCTGGTCTAAGAAGTGAGCAGATTCCCATTGACATATTAATTATTTATTAAGCGATGTGAATTATTATTAATAATTCACATCGCTGTTTTTGACTTTCATAACAGCTCTTAGAAAGTGACCTTTTTTAGTATGCTTTTTTAGTTTGTTTGTTATTTTAAGAATTAAAGTTTTGGATCTTTAAGTAGCGGGGTTACTCGAGTAAAACGAACACTTAAGTTTTCTTCTAGTCATTTCCAATCTCCCAAATGATGTCTTTTTTCCCATTTTTAAATCTCTTTTTGCCTTTTCGAGGAGGAAGTGGATTTACTCAAAATTATGTTATGATTAGGACTGGTGAAATACATAAAATATCAATTCAATGCAATCTGGCCTAGGCCGATTGTAAATCAACTATTAACAGTTAAAGATCGGTTGAGTATAGCAGCCTGTGGTGAACTTTCAGAGGACCCCATCGATGCAGCACATAGTGAACGAGCATGCCAAATAGGTATGCATTGTTACTTTCTGATGCGTGTCTGACTAGATGCAAAATCTTTTGCATAATCAGTCTCCTAATATGGCTAACAATCATTGAACAAATGAAACACTGCAATTCATGAATATCCTGGATTAATTAGTAATGCTGGGTATATAATGATCTAAATCAAACATGAAGCGAGATTAAACTTGATTCTGTTTACCCAGAGTAATTAATGAACTAGTGTTTAATAAATTACGTTGATGTTGGCATCTTATGTGTATAGTGCTGTGGTGAATTTACATCAATTAATTTTGGTTTGTGTTTCTTTTCCTTTGATACGATTTATTCTATTTAATCATGAGTACAACTGACCAAAAGCACCATCTTCTTGGTGGCAGGCCAAAAGGGTCAAAACATTCTCTGTTTATATGTTTATTTTATTATTTTATATATGTACATCCTGTACAGTACAGAAGCTTTTTTACCACTGTTTTAGTTATTGATGGGCAGACAGTAAAGCCCAGTCGTCTGTGATTTACACATGGCTTGAGTCGATTGAAAACGCTTGCATTTCTCATGATTGAAAAAACTAATTCAAACAGAAGCACTGCATAATTTATTCTCACTGTACAGCAAACAATTTCTCAACCCCTTTTAAAAGACTCTTACAATCAATCCAATTTCAAACTGACCTTTGGGTCTGTCCATGACCTCCGTTCGGTGCTGCAGTAATTATTTTAGCCTCTTGCTGAGACTACAGTCTCTCCCGTGAGTAAATACCCGCTTGGTGTTTATATGTCAGATGAAACGGAAAGCAATAGTGACAGATGTGGAGAGGCTGAAAATTGGATTTAAGGTGTCAGGAGCTGATGGATTTGAACCTGTTGCCAATTTTAAATCAATATCATTCCGGTTTGCTCTGCCAAGAAAGCCACACATCACTAACTCAAGGAGGAAGACCTGTAAACTCTTCTGCGTTAATGTCATTTATATATATTTGTGTTTTTGCTGCATAATGAGAGCTAAAATCGCCTTTGGTTTCAACATTACATTTGGGATCGTGCCATTTGGCCCTGTAGCTAAGTTCATTTGCTAGGAATATAAAAGAGACGCCAGGAGGCTGAGGAAGGATCCAGAGAGTGTGTTTAAAGATGTACAAACACCCCGTATGGGAGATTGCGTCCTTGATTTTGTAATGCAGAAAGAGGCTTTGGGTGTGTTTATATTGGAGAGAAAGTGTATTTTTCAGAGCAGCTTGTGTGGTACATAATGTTGTTTGTTAATGGATCTATAAGTAATAAAAATTGCAACATATATAAATGCACTTGTCCATCTGAAACACTTGAGAAGCTGAGTGCAAGAGTCTGGGCTGAGAAAGATGGCTCATTATCGGGAAATGCATTCATTGTTGCTTGAGTATTTTTTATTTTTTAGGCTCTTAGAACATTTAAAGATACAACCCACTTTTTAATAAAGCTTGATGTCTACTTGCATTGTGTTCTGCATCCCAGCCAGAACCAGATTTGAGCAACAAATCATCAATTTTAATTCTGAGTTCTGGATTAATACATGTTACCTTATTACTAATTCATCATTGACTCCTCATCAATAATCTTTTCTGACCACGAAGTGAACAGCAACAAATGCCAGTAACAAGTCTTTTTCTTGGATAACTCCTCTTGACAGTTTCTCCCAGCTTCAACTGCAAAGCAGCTCTAAGAAGTATGTAAGAGTATGGCACACCAAAAGAATCATGAATGCTGTCTACTTGCACCTCAAATGCAAAGTCGGAAGGGTCAAAATGCATTCTATTTAATGACCTGCTGAAAGGGTCAAATGCCTTCTACTTAAAGGCAGACAACAAGGGTCAAAAACAACCTCTACCTATTGGCAGGCCAATACAATTATAAAACACCATCTAATGATGGCATATCAAAAGGGTCAACACATCCACTACTTAATGGCAGGCCAAAAGCATCTACAAAATGGAGGATTTAAGCTTCTTGTAAAGATTTTTACAATTTTAATATAATTTTAACAAATTTGTTCATGAGAAATTTCTGTAAAGGATGAATTGTTGAAAGAAATGTTTACAATGAACCCAGCGCTTTTGCTGCCATGGTTTCTCTAAACATTTATCCGTTGAGCTATTCTGGTAACGATGGGGCGTGCGTCACAGCAAATGATGAATGCATGCTGCATCTCTGTGAAGTTAGTGAAACAGAGCACACTGGCTGTGATTGGCAGGTGAGCTGAGCTTGAGCGCAGACTTGAGCCCTGGAGGAGAGTTCAGCTGCGATGATGTTCAGATGCTGCTTCCATGTAGTTTGGAAGCTGCTCAGTCGATTACAGACATTAGACAGAGAGGCAGATGTCGAGCTTGTAGAGGGGCCTGCAGGGATTCGTATGTCCTGGTCTCCATCCCCTACATAACCCCGTAAACCTTTATTAAATACAGAGTCAGACAGACAAGGGCTTACCGACAATCACATCAGCTCGAGTTGGCTCATGCAAGGTTGCACTCCAACATGAGCGGGTGCGTAAGTGAATGCACACATATAAAGCATTACTCATGCCTAACATGGTCAGAACATTTAATTTTTCTAGTGCACAGAGCTTGACATTCAAAGCAGTGTGCCCCAGCAAAACTAAATAGATTCTTGTTAAAGAGTACAAATGTTAAAAATCACAATTGTTTTAAGTTCAAGTGCATATCTACGAGCACTATTGTTATTGTTTTATTGTTATTAAGCCCTAAAATGCCATTTTACCAAACTTAAGGACAAGAGACTAGAAGCTGAGTCAGATGTAGTGTCGAGTTATTCAAATCCAAAAAATCTACCCTGGTCAATAGGTGGTGCTATAGCAAACATAAATGCGTTTAGCACTAACTTTCTTTTCAGACTCATGGACTTAGCTCGAGTCCACACTCTTGTGACTGAAACTGTTCATTTACAGTGACGGTGACGTCTGTGTCAACAAACATGTTATACAAAACTGATGTCTAAACCCCTTGCTGTTTCAGTGCAGTTTCTCATAAATGGCGTAATTTACAAGGCAGGAAAAATGAAATTGACCTTGAAAACCGTTCCTTTTAAAGCAGTCTTGCTTTATTTTGCTAGAGGAAATTCTAAACCAATGTGCTTGATTTGCAGTGATGCTCTTGCTGTTTGCAAAGTAGACAATAAAAAGCCCCATTTAATGTACACGCTGCTATTTATAATTCCTTTTACCCTCTAAACTCCGCTATCCATCATCAAAAAAAATCTCCAGAAAGCTTTCTTCATACAAACAGTCTGTTTCTGCATTAAACAGGTCTGTGACATAGTGAGAAAAAGCCACAGTGACAACTTCCAAAAGCTGAAGACACTGTCATCTCTCTCACTAATAATTTAGAAAGTGACGCTAATAGAGAAAAAAACTCTTAAGTAATGGATTACATTGTTTTTATTTTTTATGTAGTATGTTGAGTGAAGACACATATACTTAAAACGTAATGTTTTTTAATCCCTCCATCTTTGTCTTCTGTTATCTTTTCCCCCTCCTCTCCGCCTCCCCCTTTCTCTTTCTATCTTGTCTCTCCCTACACTCTCTATCTCTCTCTATATCTTTTCTCCTCTATCTCTATTAATCTTTTTTCTTTCTTTCTCTATCTCTATCTCCCTCTTATCTTTGCTATATTTCTCTCATATCTCTCCTGTCTCCTCTATCGATCTATAGCTCCCCTCTTCTCTCTTGCTATTTCTCTCTTTCCTATCTCCTCTACATTTCTCTCCTCTCTCTGCTATCACTCCTATCTTCCTTCTCTATGCATACCATTTTGTAAGACATCAAACATTTGCTAACCATAAATATGTTCCTTTTGTTTGAATAATTCTAAAAGATTAAGGAAGATAAATGTAAAACAAAAAGTTGCTTTAGATCTCTTTATTTGAAGTTTGCTTGATGGAGCAGGTTGTTATTGGACCTCAGTGGAAGAAAGGGAGATGACAGTTTAATTCAGGGTTCCCCAAATCCGGTCCTGGAGGGCCGCAACCCTGCACATTATAGTAGCAGTTCTGCTGGAGTATGCATACTACTCTAGTTTCATTGCAATTAGAGCAACAGGTGTGTTTCATTATGGTGATGGTATAAACCAATATGGTATAAACCAAAACTGTGCAGGGCTCCGGCCCTCCTGGATCAGATTTGGAGACCCCTGATTTAAATGGTAATGGTCTTCTGGATTTGTCTTGTTGCTCAATTCTGCCTATTGGGGGTGCTGGAGCAACCTGAAATATATTTTTCTTTTCTTAATGCTGTAAACAGCAATACAATGACAAATTCACTGCAAAACAACATAAAGTTTTTGTAAGTGGGTGGAGCATCATACTGAAACAGGTGGAACTCAAGAAGAAAAAAGTACTGACTTAAATTTCAGGCATATGTAGTGTTCAGCAAGGTTAATCAAATAAAAAATGCCCAATTGTTCAATAGGTGGCACTATAGCATACTCAAACTTGTTTAGTCTCATAACTCTCACACCATTTGTATCAATGTTACTGAAATTCTTTGCTCAAAACAAGCAAAATTCTGATCTCTGATTTCATTTCCAGTTGTTTTTTGCAAAATGTTCAAAACAAAGTTCGCAAACTAGTGCTAGGTTTTCACTGATGATGGGACATTGAGTTCACTCTGGTGTTTTTTTTTTACTAAAAAGAATACATCATCGTTCTTCCAAAAAAAACGGTAGCAGTGTATCCTAGAAATTCCGGGAAAAGAAGGATGCATTTCAAAGACTCATTTTAAGGACCTTTCGATTTTTGGCACAAATGGGACGGCCTGAAATGTAATGGCAAAATGGAATCCGACCCTGAATTGAGGCACAGCTAGCAGTCAATGATTCTCACTAGAAAGTAAACAGTTAGTAATCCAATGGCTCTTCTTTATCCATCTACATGCAAAGTTCATATTGGTGTCTTTTTGAAACAATGTTGATAAGAATGTTCAAAATGATGTTGTTATTTTAGTTTTTATTCCAACTCAGACAAAAAAAGGTGTTGGCATTACGTGCAATACATTCACATTTTGACCACTAGTTGGAGGTCTTTTGTGATGTTTAAAAATACCATTAACAAGTTCAGATTAAAATATACAGCCCATTCTAGCAATCATTTTTATTTTCTGGACAATTTCACTCAGGTTACTTCTTCTTTTTCCTGACATGGAATGCATTTTATGTATAATTGTTTTATAAAATGCAAATTGGAAAAAAAGAAGTAGGGACTCCATTCCTTGAACTCCACTGATCGCTGCTTTCAGCTATATTGTCTTCCACATCCTTTTATTCCAATGGCTTCATAGATGATTCCTCTCCGTGTTTCAGATCCACTCACGAGCAAAGAAACATAAACTTTCCAACAGTTTGAGCAGTGCAGAAAGTACCCCGACACGAAAAACCATGTGTCTGATAATTGGATGAGCAGAAGCAGTGTCAGACTCAGTGAATGAGCACATTCATTAGCGCTAATGAAAAGCAAGGAGTGACTCTTCATCTTAAAATACTGTGCAAGTGCTCTTCTCCAAGCAGAACAACCTTTGATTCTCACTGTATTGCAAATTATATCACTTGAAATGTAATTAAACATGTGTATGCTTCTCCCACTTCATTTCTCCTCATCTCTGTTAATGTGTTTACCGGCATGGAGTTGGGTCAACCGCTCACTTGGGTGAATCTCAGAGAAAATCACAACGTGCCATTAATTGAATGCCAAATAAAATAATTACCACCTACATTTATGTGCAGAGATGACTCTTCTACAGGCATCCTAATCAAGCAATAGAGGGCACTGTATGCTGTTTGTGTATTAAAGGGATGGAATATAACAGTTTGGTTTTCATTTCAAGATTGTTGATCAGAAGTCCCGTTCCTGTTCTTGAATGTAAATAAGTTTCAAGCGACACTATCAAGGTCATTCAAGCAGAAATCAATGCAAGCGAATAGAAGAGATTCAGTACCAAATAATGAGCGTACAAAATCAGATAAACAAGCTTGCTCCAAAACTTTCATCTTTGTTTCATCTTTGTAAAACCAGCCCCTCCTACTGCATTTCCTACTGAGGATCTGGAACTGAGCTATAAAGTTTGGTTTTCTCCTGTCTGACTTGTGCTGACACTCTTTCTTTTCCTTATTTATCGACGCGGTTCTGCTATGGTTCAGTTTCAGGTCAGTCAGCGCACATTTAATTCATTGAGATGAGCTGGATTACAGCTTTATCTTATAGGTTAGTGGGCGGTGCTTCAGCCAATAGGCAAGGCTAAAGCCATTTAATCGTTTTGACCTCCTTGTAAAATAAAATAGGATTACACAATTATGAACCAATCTGAATATGACTTAAACTTTGAAGAACTCTAAAACCTTTAAGCAATATTACAATTTTCTGAGATACAAAATTTTGTCATTTACTATAATCTAAATAAATAAGATCTAAAAACCTCAAATGTATCAGTATGTGTGTAGTGTGTAATGAATACTTAAAAAACTCAAGGTTCACTTTTTGAATGAAAATACTTAAATCAATCCACTTTTTATGATATTCTAATTATATGGTGCGTGTGCGTGTGTTTGTGCATGTGCGTGCATGCATGATGTTACAGGTTAACGTGTATGACTCCTTTTTTCTTTCATGCTTTCAACACTCTTTCCCTGAGTTATTTCAGAACATTACACCAGATTGAGTGCAGAGACATCTTCGTTTTAAAATTTTTACCACCTTCAGAGAATTTGTTTCAGCACCTATTTTATGTTGAATTCTGTCATTGTTGGCTCTGTGTGCATGAAAGCGATGCCCTTCAGAAAACACACGAATCTCTCCAGTGTGTCCTGACCCATTTTCCTTGATTTGAGCCCTGACCCAGATATATCCACCAGTCGCTCCTGCTCATAACTGTTGATGAGCTATTATACACCTTCATTGTTTGTGAGGTAATAAATGCATTCATTCAGAGCTCCGTAATCCTTTAAAACCCAATTCAAACCATGACAGACTTCAGAAGCTGCTGCGCTAATACATGGCCCAGACACTGGCAATTACAATCAATTGAGCGTTTGGCTGGGAACACAATACGAAAGAAGAAATCGTTACCAAACAAAATACGAAGTCATCCATTTCGACGCCAGGCCCTCTCAGACCTGTGATCCGCTGGCATTTCGAGCCATTGTGCTTGTAATAGTCTTATTATGCATAGAGTGGAAAGTGAGTTCTGGATTCCGGGAGCGAGAATGGATGGGGTGCAAGAGTGTCAGTAAATAGTTTCCTTGGTAACCGTGTGAAAGAAGGGATTTTCTGCTTTGAGCAGCTAAGCTTCCTGTGACAGGAGCAAAGTGAAGTGAACAACACGAGCGAGGCGTAGCGTTTAAGGCGAGGGGTCTCTGAATGCCGCTTTTCTCCTGAAGAGCGATACGGTCATGGAGGGGAGCCAGGTGGATGTTTGGGTAACTGATATCATAGGTGGGTGTCTGGTGTTCTTAACGCAGATCAGGCGTGGATATAATGGGAAATGCTTTAATGGCTGTTGCTAGGTTACCTGGCTCACTGACTGAGCTTAAATGGCTCAGTTAAGGCTTATTTTGGGTTGTGTTCTCATTGGAGAGAATTGCAGGCAGACTGCAAATTTAATTAAAAATCAGCAAAAACAGAAGTGTTTGGCTGAAGTGATTTTGTTTTTATTGCGGCACAGAGGACACAAACTTGATTATATGTGTGCAGGCCTCTCGACCCTTGCAGATAGTATAACCAATCTAATCAGACTTTGAGAATGTAAATGAAAACTATAAAAATGTATATTAATAAAAAAGATCTTTTGAGACTCTGCTGTTCTATATTTCACATATTTAACCAAATTTTCTGCTTTTCTATCTGAAAACCAAACAGATGTGAGGTTAACCAGGAGGAGAGGAGCTTGGCTAATAATTGAACATCTAATCATATGGTTCCACCTATCCATAACATCTCCAGTTTATGAGACACGACTGCATCATAAGCTAGGCAATTACGAGCAAGAGCGAACTCTGTAGAGATTCAGAGTGTATTCAAATCTGTATACTTGCTTACTAATAAGTTTGCAAAATGTAGGTTGCTTACTGAACCGTATATTTGAATTGCGAGTATGTGAAAGTAGTAGACGAAAAAGTCTAAGTTGTTTTTTTACATCCGGTTGACAATCCGGATGTGTGAAAGCTCCACACTTCTAGATCCCCCAATGCACTGTGGTAAACACAGCGATTGAAAAAACATAGCACAAATATCTACAGAGCTAAAATGAAGTCTTTTATTTTGGCATTAGGGAATAACATTTTGACATAAAAATAAAAAAATATTTAAATAGAAAAATATTTGTCAATAATGAAATAAAAAATGGGCTATAATATAATTTAACGTTGAAATGAAAAAAGAAATGATGTAATTTTACTTTAAAGTGTTTATTTGTGAAATTGTATACTTTTACAGTCATTGTGTTTTATAGACCCAGGCGCAGGTAGAGATTAGGAACTGGATTTATTGGGAACAGCGGAACCAAAACAAAGTCTATCGCAATTAAATAAGGTCGCTCTCCTCCAGCTCCAAGGTAGAATGACAAACAAAAGTCCCTCCAGGGAATCTTCAAAAATAGAACTTAATACACCCCTCCTGGGGTTGTAAATTGAGGGAACTGGTCTTGGCAAGGATAGCACCACACAGCACAGGCTCCAGAGCTGGTCTGCAGACATCCAAAGGTGAGCCAACTAACATGCAAAAATAACATTTAAGTAATTAAATATAACAATAGACAGGACTACACTTTCTAGGACTGGGATAAAACAACAGGGTAAGTGAGCAATAATTCAGCAACTAAAGTAGAGAAAACACAGCCATATATACACTCTAGAGCAATTACTCAAGATAGGCCACAGGTGTAGAGTAATCAGTGTCACACAGCAACTGATCCCGTTCAGAATGGAATGAGCCAATTGGCAACTGACAACAAAGAAAAAAAACCATCAAGAGAATGGAAAAAAGACAACCCTAACAAAATATTCCTAAAATACATAATTGTTTTGTAGATATAATTACATTTTCTCACAGAAAGACCGAAAAGCTAACAATTTGAATATAAATTGTCATTGACCTATGCTAAAACTCTTAGCTCAAACGTTTGATACGTTCTTTTTTTTTTTTTGTTTACAGCCAGTGAGTTCTATAAATACTGATTCATATATTGTTGGATTATTGAGAGTATTGAATTGTTTATAGGTCAGGCTTTAAAGAAGTTACTCGTGAATCGATTTTCAACCAAACTATTTAGGGTTTTCAATGTATTTTTTCACTTGTTAAATAATCAAACCAATATTAATAATGATTGTAAACAAGTATCTGTTGTGAATGTGATAGGTGTGCATCATTATTTTATTCATATTTTGAAACTCGCTTTGCTTTCTGGGATTCTGCTGATTAACCAGGTTCCACATCCTGAACACCTGCCTAGTGTTTAATATTTTTCTTTTTTTTTCACTGTTAAATTAAATGTGTTTATTTTGAAAATATGAATAAATTTTAATTTTAGATAACAGTTTGTTTGTAAATTGCCCTAGAGCTATGCTACAAAATATTAGCTTATCGCAAATGTGTGAATATTTTTGTGTCTGTCTGTGTGTGTGTGTGTGTGTGTGAAATAATACTCTTTTACAGCCATTGAGTCATATAGAAATACTGCTTAATCTAGCCACAGGGGTTTCAAGCCAGTGACTTCTGTGCCGGTCCCAAGCCCGGATAAATAGAGAGGGTTGCGTCAGGAAGGGCATCCGGCATAAAACATGCCAAAACCAAATATGCAAGTCATCTATTCGATTTCCATACCGGATCGGTCAAGGCCCGGGTTAACAATGACCGCCACCGGTGCTGTTGACCTACAGGGTGCCGGTGGAAATTGGACTACTGTTGGTCAAAGAAGGAGAGGAGGGAGAAGGATTCGTAGGCAGAGAGAGAAGAGGAAAGGCAAGAGTATAGGTCTGAGAATAGGGACTCTCAACGTTGGTACAATGACCGGGAAAGGTAGAGAGCTGGCGGACATGATGGAGAGAAGGAAGGTAGATATTCTGTGTGTGCAGGAGACCAGGTGGAAGGGTAGCAAAGCGTGTAGTATTGGAGGGGTATACAAACTGTTTTACTATGGTGAGGATAGGAAGAGAAATGGGGTAGGAGTGATCCTGAAGGAGGAGTTTGTGAGGAATGTTTTAGAGGTGAAAAGAGTGTCTGACAGGGTGATCAGTTTAAAGTTAGAGATTGAAGGGGTGATGTTGAATGTAGTGAGTGGTTATACTCCGCAAGTAGGCTGTAAGCTGGAAGAAAAGGAGAGATTCTGGAGTGAGTTAGAATAGGTGATGGAGAGTATTCCCAGAGGGGAGAGAGTAGTGGTGGGAGCAAACTTCAACGGTCATGTGGGCGAGGGCAACAGAGGTGATGAGGAAGTGATGGGCAGGTTTGGTGTTAAGGAAAGGAACCCAGAAGGACAGATGGTGGTGTACTTTGCCAAGAGGACGACATGGCTGTAGTTAACACTTATTTCCAGAAGAGGGAGGAACATAGAGTTACCTACAAGAGTGGTGGTAGGAGTACGCAGGTGGACTACATCCTAAGTAGACAAGCCAATCTGAGAGAGATCACTGACTGCAAAGTAGTGGTAGGAGAGAGTGGTAGGAGAGAGGGGGAAGAGGTGAACATTGTAGAGCAGGAAGTTGAAAAGATTAGAAAGGATGAGGTGAGGAAGGCTCTGAGGAGAATGAAGAGTGGAAAGGCTGTTGGTCCAGATGACATCCCTGTGGAGGTGTGGAAGTGTCTAGGAGAGAAAGCAGTGGAGTTCCTATCTAGAATATTCGACAGGATTCTAGAGAGTGAGAAGATGCCTGAGGAATGGAGGAGAAGTGTCCTAGTGCCAATCTTTAAGAACAATGGTGATGTGCAGAGTTGTAACAACTACAGAGGTAAAAAGTTGATGAGCCACACAATGAAACTCTGGGAAAGAGTAGTGGAAGCTAGGCTAAGAAGGGAAGTGGATATTTGCGAGCAGCAGTATGGCTTCATGCCCAGGAAGAGCACTACTGATGCAATTTTTGCTCTGAGAATGCTAATGGAGAAGTACAGAGATGGTCAGAAGGAGCTGCACTGCGTCTTTGTGGACTTAGAGAAAGCGTATGACAGGGTGCCGAGAGAGGAGCTATGGTCCTGTATGAGGATGTCAGGAGTGGCAGAGAAGTACGTCAGAGTAGTTCAGGATATGTATGAGAGGAGTATGACAACAGTGAGATGTGCTGTAGGTCAGACGGAGGAGTTCAAGGTGGAGGTGGGGCTACATCAAGGATCGGCTTTGAGTCCCTTCTTGTTTGCTATGGTGATGGACAGGTTGACAGATGAGGTCAGACAGGAATCTCCATGGACAATGATGTTTGCAGATGACATTGTAATCTGTAGTGAGAGTAGAGAGCAGGTGGAGGGACACCTGGAAAGTTGGAGGTCTGCTCTAGAAAGAAGAGGAATGAAAGTCAGTCGTAGTAAGACAGAATACATGTGTTTGAACGAGAGGGAGGGAAGTAGAACAGTGAGGTTACAGGGGGCTGAGGTCAAGAAGGTGGAGGAGTTTAGGTATTTGGGGTCAACAGTCCAGTGCGACGGGGAGTGTGGAAAAGAGGTGAAGAGGCGAGGCAGTGCAGGCAGGTTGGAGTGGGTGGAGAAAAGTGTCAGGGGTGTTGTGTGACAGAAGAGTGTCAGCAGGAATCAAAGGAAAGGTGTACAGAACAGTAGTGAGACCAGCTATGATGTATGGATTAGAGACTGTAGCAGTGAGGACGAGACACGAGGCAGAGATGGAAGTAGCAGAGATGAGGATGTTGAGGTTCAGTTTAGAGTGACAAGGATGGACAAGATTAGGAACGAGCACATCAGAGGAACAGCTCAGGTTGGTTGTTTTGGAGACAAAGTCAGAGAAGCCAGATTGAGATGGTTTGGGCATGTGCAGAGAAGGGATAGTAGTTATATTGGTAGAAGGATGTTGGAGATGGAGCTGCCAGGCAAGAGGTCAAGAGGAAGGCCAAAGACAAGTTATATGGGTGTGCTGAAGGAGGACATGAAGGTAATTGGTGCAAGAGTAGAGGATACTGAGGCCAGAGTTAGGTGGAAACAAATGATTTGCTGTGGCGACCCCTAAACTGGGAACAGCCGAAAGAAGAAGAAGATGTCATTGTTTGATTTGGGAGTTTTTTTATTTGTTAGGTTTTAATGTTGTGTGGAACATTTACTGTGATTAAGAGATATAGCATAAAAATGATACAAACTAATTTGTTTCCTTCTATATAGCTGGCTAGGCCTGTTTTGACTATCTTTTGTCCTGAATGTCCATGACGTGATTCGGAATGTTTTTTTGTTTTTCAAACGGTACATACAAGAAAGAAAAGTATCACCTGGAAGCAAGTTTTAGTTTAGTTTTTTTAACTAACAGTACTGTAGGCCTAAATATTTAGCATAAAAGAATAAGGTTTTCATTTCATTTGGAGGAAAAGGCAGAGGCCCTTACACTAAGCGATGGGAGCTTTGGGTGTGCGGAATCAGTTTGAGAAATGAATCAAATAAGTCCCCCAATAGAGACGCACACATGCAACAACACAAACCTCATTAATAATGTATGCTAGAGCGTGCACCATGTAATGAAAAAACAACATTTCATGAATAAACAAGTGTCTCTGTGCTTCTGTTGTTTATTTACGATCATCTGGAAATCTTAGAGCAGATGACTACAAACCCGAGAGCCCACTCAAGGATGAGCAAGCGATTGTTTTGGGCTAGTGTGTGTTCTCCTCTGGAGATAGAGGAGCTTTCATAGTTGAACTTGTGGTAACAAAAAGTGTCTCGATCTGACAAGCCCAGCTGTTTCCATGCCAACGGCAGAGCTGGAGTAAACGAATGTGAAACGAAGTGATGAGGTCACTCCATCCATGCTTTTCCTTCTCAGAACTACACTTCAAATTAAACCAATGTTGAAAATATCAGGTGTATTTTATAACGTCTGAACAAAGAGAGATGTTAGTGAAGCGATATTTTTCTTTGGATACGTACTTCAGCCAAGTAAATCCACGAGGAGTTTCTCTCTCTTCCCTATCCTTTCTCTCCATTTTCTCTCTCGCTTCTATCTCTTCTCTCTTGCTCTCTATCCCTCGCCTTTCTTTTTCTCTCTTCTTCCTCTTCTCTCTCTCGCTCTTTCTCTCTTCTCTTTCCGCTTTTTATTTCCACACTCTCCCTTTCTCTTTTATCTTGTTTTTTTCTCTTTCCCCTCTCTCTTTCTCTCTGCTCTTTATCTTATCTCTCTCTCATTCTTTCTCTTCTCTAACCTCTCGCTCTCTCTCTTGTTTTATGTCATTTTCTATAATCTTGTTCTCTTTTATCTCTCTATCTCCCCCTACCCTCTCGTTATCTCTTCTCTTTCTCTTCTTTTCTGTATTTTTCTTCTTTCTCTTTCTACACTCTCCATTTCTCTTTTATCTTGTTCTTTTTCACTCTTTCCTCTTTTCTTTCTTGCTCTCCCCCTCTCTGGACTTTTTATCTCCCCCTCCCCTCCTCTTTTCTTTTTAATATTTTAATGTCTTGTTTTATTAAATGTTTTATTTAGGGATGCACCGATTTGAAAATTCTTAGCAGAAACCAAAAACCGAATAAGAGAAAACCAGGGCCGAAAACTGAAACACAGAAAGAAATTTTGCCAATTATTGGTTCCATTGCATATATGGCTACGACTATGTACTAACCTTACTAAGCATTTCATAAATGTAACAAAACACCATATCTAAAGTATTTTCCAAATAGTATGTGATTCACTGCTGTTCTGTGTATTTTGAAAGTAAATCAAGCTCAGCTCGTTCAAAAGAAATGATTTACCATCGTGCAAAAAAGCAAAATAGGAACCCTTTATAAAAAAAAACCTCAAACTCCATTTCTTGAAAAGCAGGCTGAGCTTTAAAAACTGAGAAGGAGCTGAGAGGAGACATGAGTGTAACCTGCGCAGAGTGCCACAGAATAAAGAACAGATGTTCAAACCAAGCATGAAGGACTCCTGCTTTTCTCTCTCTTTAGGACTGTCAGCCAGAGCCAGACTCGATGGCGGAAGAAATCCCAAGAGTCTGAACACAGAAGGAAACCCACACACTCTTCCAGAGTGCTCTTACTTGTTTTATTATTTTTCACTCTTTCTTTAAACTAAAGTGTGCTACATGGAACCAAATCTAACAGGGTGTTCACACCCAGTGCCAAAAAGACGGCATAATGCTTCTCCCGCGCCTTTCTCACCACCGTCAAACCCGTTTTTCGCTCGTGTGAACTGTTCGGAACTAAGCGCGAGCTTGCCGTTAGAGGCACAGGAATGACAAGACTGGAGCATACAAGACTGTTGTTGACCCACTCTTTTTCACGTATTACTTTCTCCTCTCATTTAAAAAGTGTCCCTCAACCCTCTCAACTTTTTCCTGCACACTTCCTCTGATAAATAAACTATCTAGCATGCTTAGCTTTAGCTAACATTAGCACAATATCCATTTATATATCAAAGTTAATTAAACATGTATAGCTTACCAGATTCAGCCACCTTCTCACACACTTAATTCCAAACGAGGTCATTTTTGTTTCCACATGGTTAAAAAAACAAGTTATTTATTCTTGCTAGTCACAAACTGTGCTTTGGAAGAAATTTGAATTTTGACTCCTCCATTGTTGTAGCGCATGTTCCCGCTTCATAAAAGATCATACCACTACAAGAGCAAGCCCTTGATTGGTTGCAGCACAAACAAACTTTGTCTTAATAGAACATTTCTCTATTCGAGCAATCAGTCTGTTTTGCTGCACATCGTTTCTTGCAGCATTCACATCCCCCATGCTGCGTGGTTCCGACCTTTTGCGCCGCGAAGAGCCTTATCGTGTCTTTACATAGACTTTACATTGAAATCAGCTACTCTTCCCGGATCATTCACCCTTGGTGTGTAGGCAGCATGAATCTTTGGCTCAGTCTCTAAAGGTGACCTGGTCTTTCAAAGCACTATTAAAAACCAAATACATTTAGAGACCGAAACAAAAAACATTTAAAGTTCATAAATACACTTCTGTAGTTCTGCATCTCTGGAGAAGACTGATGGTAAATGGCTCCCCTTTTACATTTAGAAAATAAGCAGCTCTTCTTTATTTTTGCTCATATTTCCTGTTTTTCTTTCTCTTCCTTGTGTGCCAATGGAAGCTATAAGAACCCCAATCTTCTATCTTTGGCTTCAAAAAACAAACAAAAAGACATCTAATAGTCTATACAGCATATATCGGCTTTTGTAAATGAGAAGGTTCTTAATTTTTTTCTTTGAATTAGATCATTAGGGAATAAGCATTCATTTTCCTTAAATAACGTATTTTTATGAAACTTTACATTTTATTCAGGGCCGCACTTATCATTTGGCAAAGGAAGACTACTGCCTTAAGCACCCAACCTTTTAGGGGCCCCCTTAAAAGGGTTCCCACATATCCTTCTAAATATAGAAGTTAACAAAAATATTGAATTGGTTTGGTTTTACCCCATTTTTCTTTTGTCTCTTAAGCTTCATCAAATCTGCTACATGTTCAAAACATACATTTACATTACAAACGCACATATTGCTTATATCATATTAGAGTAATGCTTTTATTTTTTTTACATTTCAAGTATATAAACAGAGCAGACTCCAGAATTCAAACATTTTATTCTTAAAATATATAGAAATTCAAGTTTTTTTTTTAAATCCCAAGTATATCAACAAGACGCACTCAAAAAACTATTTCACTCTTAAATTTACCAAATGAAAGCTTTTATTCTGAAAAGTATATCAACAGAGCACATTCCAGAAATCATCAGCTTTCACTCTTAAAATGTAGCAAACTTGAGCTTTTATTTTGCAATGTGAAGTAAATCAAGAGACCATGCTCCAAAAATCATGATTTTTATTCTTTATTCTATAGCTAATTTAAGCATTTATTTAAAAAATTTCAAGTATATCAACATAGCACACTCCACAAATTAAGATTCTTTACCCTTAAAATGCGCAGTATTTAAGCTTTTATTTACAAACTTCAAAAAATATTAAAAGAGCACGCTCCAGAAATCATATTTTTACTCTTGAAATGTACCAAATTTGAGCTCTTATTCTAAAATTTCAAGTTTATGTAATGTGTTACATTTTATCTGTGTGCACCACCTAAAATAAAGCCTCCTCCTGTAGACATCCTTACATATTTCAGACATATCTCTGACAGCACAGCACTGTCTGTTTCGTTCTTGGCCGAGGGGGAATCCATCATGTCCACAGTTAATGTTATGCTGGCTTTAGCACACACATTCGGCCACCTGACAGCGTCTAGGGAATCCAAATGAAGAGAATAGATTAGTCCACCCATGCAGCAGGAATAACCTATTGGAAATTATCAGACGGCTGTCGAAGCGGATGCTTATGAAACAAGAGGTGATGGCATGAAAGCTGATTAGTTTTGATTGAGTCTGAACAAACCTGGGGAGCGGCTGCTGAGTGGTGCTCGCCGAAACTGATTAACCACCGATGGGTGGAGACAGCTCCGACCTGACAGGAACATTTCCATCAATATCTGCGAGGGAGGCGGGAATGCACCTCTATCTAAAACTGAAGTAGATTGCCAAACTTTATCTCAACTGGCTTTGGGTGGAGAGAAAGTATTTTGGGATTTGTGAAATGAAAATGCACACTGTTTAGTTGCTTTTTGAGAGAATGTGTTTCCCTATAGTCCGCAAAAGGACTGATGTTGCAACTGATGTTGGTTTTGTTGGCTAAAAACTCCAAATCTGATTAAAACAGCCAAACAGCTTCCGTGGGAAGCCCACATTCCCATAAGGTTCTGTCTGGCTTGCGATGTCTGTCATCAATACATATGAAGTATTTATGATGCAATGTGTTTTTGTTGTTTTTAATTTGGATATTATTTAAGTGTGGTTGTACATGTCTGCGACAACTGCTTATAGGTCTCAGTGAAGGAATGCCCATGCTAGCCATGCCCTAAACCTCAGGTTTAAACTATAACATATGACTTTTTCAATATTCAGTTTTGGGGATTATTAAAGAAAAGTCTAAAGATTGAGCACCAACGTGGAGTCATAGATGAAAACAAAATGGTTGATTTTATTGTTTAAAACCCGGGAACACGTCACACTCTGCAAAATCAAGACGTGCGTGATCCAGTTGTCATCCAATCCTTTAAATGTTATGTAAAAAATCCTTGTAGCTCTCTTGTTTATTTACATTTTAGCACTCTGAACAAAACTGTTAAGTTGATTTATTTTATGTTATTTTGTGTAAAAGCTATGGAGCCCAAAAAATGTGGTATATGAGACTTTTTAGTAGATTCAGAGTAGAAAAGGTATATGGAGTAGAATTGTTTATGAAAAGAATTTTATTGTTTTTGGGAATAACATGGAAAAATCTAAAGGTTCGGCACCAAAGGGGAGTCAGAAATTAACACAAAACAGTTTGTTTTAATGTTTTCAGTCATTTTGATTAAAAGCTATTGAAATTACAACATTTCACACCAAAACTGTTTGGAACTTTTGAGACGGTCCCTAAATATACCAATATCAATGATCCAACGTAATGCTAACTTAATATCAGTCTTTCGACCTATGAACACAAGGAACCTGTGGAGAAGAAAACTAAATTTTGTTAATTGCACATGACTTCCTAGTGGATCTCATGTTATGAATGAAGTCTGGATTTATTACTGTCAATATGACCTCTTGTTTCATGACCTTTTTTAATGTGAGATTAACACTTGGAGGCCACAGTAAAACAAACCACCCTGTTTCTCCTGAAAGCAGTGTTTGGGTTTGATTGGAATCCTACCAGCTGAAGCATGAACTCATCTAACCCTTCCTGACAGGTGCAGCAAGGGCAAACACAGGCTCCTGGCTTCCCAAATGGTGTGTCTGTGTGCATTCCTGTGCTCACAGATGAATGCTTACATACATGAATATTTATGGAGGTGTTGAGTCGATCCTGGGAAAAACATTAACAAGGTTTTGTTGATGCCCGATGTTGAGAGAATTGTAGTAACTATTTTGAGTTCAATTCCTAATTTTACTAAACGTTTTTTTGGCGTACTTGCCAATACCAAGCTCAAATATTTGTACATGCAGAGACAATAAGATAGATTGGGGCTAGAATTATGTAATGTAGCCCTTTAAATTAGGGATATACTGTCATTTCAGAAAATCTTTTCCAGTACCAAGTAGTTACTTGAGAACCAAGAGGTAACTAATTAGTATTCCCATTGTTGTCACTTTAGAATGTTGTTCCTAGTACTAAATACTTCCCTAATACCTATTGAGCAATTCCCCGTGTTGTCACTTTAGAATACTGTTCCTTGTACTAACTAGTTTCCTAAGAACTATTCAGTAGTCCAAAATTGAAATAGTAGAGAGTTGTTGCTAATCATTTAGTAGCTATGGGCTTGATGTATAAGTCGGCAGATGTATTTCTTCCATTTTGTTGGGTAGAGAGCGGAGGTTTGCCAGATGTAAGCTCGGTAGTAGTGATCTGAGACCCCACTGCCTGACTTTGACTAGAGCTCCCGCTCATTTCCCCCTTCAATGTCTCAGAAGATTCGCAGCGGCTCCACCAACCAAGACAGTCGAAAAAACATCAGAGAACTCAAAAGTTTGCAAGAAATTGTTTTTGAGATTGCTTTCTGATATTTTCTCTTGAGTAAAACTGATGAGGTTGGCAGTACAGAGATTTTTTTATTTTTATGTTGTTGTATTTGTTGTAATGTACCGGACATTACAACAAATACAACAACATAAAAATAAAAAAATAAACACTGGAGAGAATCCGACCATGACTGCCATGCACATCGCCATCTTGGAATAGTTAAAGGTAGTCACTCAGTGATTATGGTAAAATGCAATAGTTTTTGTTACTTGATGGTGGTTACCACAGTAAGTAGATGCAAGGAAAATGGATGCACATGAGCATAAATGGAAGAAAAAAACACGTTGTCTTAAATGAACATAGCAACAATTACACTATAAAAAAATGTTAATGCTATTAAGTACAAACAAGAGAAGAGTAGGTTAATGAACAATCATTGTGTTTTAATAAGTAATGTGGTTTAGAGTTCCTTGAGTGAGTAGTCACTTGTATCATGAGGCGCATGGTAATACTACTGTTAAATTATTGGTAATTTCAGTTTAATGACTGCTTTTGCATTGTGTGCAGGACGGAGAGAGGAACCAGCAGAAAGCAGTCAGATATTTCACACACTTGCAGAAATCAAGCCAAATCACAGCAGGCCTCAGTGGGACTCGGTTTAGTTCTTGTTTCACAAAGCGTGACGTTCTTCTGATCTGAGAACAGTGACTGCGCAGCCAGATGTTGAGTTGTGCATTCTGCTATTGCTCTAATTATAGCAGGTAAGATCTGAGACTGGAGACAATTAGCACAAGGACCGATCTCATGGATAGTCTGGCAACACATGCAGAATTGATGACATATTCTTATGCAGCACTGGTTGAGCAGCATTTGCTTTGATAGAGCTGAAGAATGAGAGGATCTGCTTAAAACCAAATGAGATCTGATGCACTGCTGTTGATGTTGGGTCGAAGGGATTTTGAGTACAGGATTTTTTTTTATTGTTCAGACTTTTAGACATGTTGTCATCTATGAAAACCTATGTGCCTATAAAATGCTCTTGTTCATTGAAATTCATTCATTCATTCATCTTCATGTTGGCTTTCTTCCCTTTTGGGGTCACCACAGCGGAATTAACCGCCAACTCGCTGGCATACGTTTTACGCGGCGGATGCCCTTCCAGCCACAACCCATCGCTGGGAAACATTTACACACACTCATTCACACTTTAACACTATGGACAATCGTTCTTACTCAATTCACTTATACCGCATGTCTTTGGACTTGTGGGGAAATCAGAGCACCCGAAGAAATCACAGGGAGAACATGCAAACTCCACACAGAAATGCCAACCGACCCAGCCGAGGCTCGAACCAGCGACCTTCTTGCTGTGAGACGACCGTGCTACCCACTGAGCCACCATGACGCTCTCATTGAAATTTATTTTGGTAAAAAAACAAAAATGGCCAATTAGTGGAGTTTAAGTTACTGATGCACCAAACATTTCCCAATGGGCTTAAAATTATTAATATAAAAAATGTATGTGCTCAATGTAGAATAGCAGTCACAACACAGATTTGCATGGATTAAAACAGCCTACAGGTCAAGATCACAGAATTGCATTATGCAGCAGAACACATTTACATTTTCAGTTTGTATGCCTTGCATGAATTCATGTCAATCGGCCATTGCCTGAACTGAGTTAGAGCTAGAGCTACAAAAGCAGTAGGTAGAAATATCTGCTCTGAGTTTTTGCCATTTGCAAAAAATGCAAATGAAAAAAAAACATTACCTTTGCAAAAAATTAGAGCTCCAAAAGTTTACGCTTAGTTTTATTTATTTGAAATTAGATTCATTAGACCACAGCAATACTTTTTAACTCTTTAGAACCTGAGGTAGTTTTGCCACATTCTACCATTTTTGTCTGCTTTAATTTTTACATTAATATTTTGCCTAAAACATATTTACAAGACCAATTTTTGGTGCCATTCATTTTTCACCAAAAACTGGTGAAAAATGTCTAATGTGAATTTATTTTTAATGTATTATTGTATGATAAATCCATCCATCCATCTTGTTTTCTCCTTCAGGGTCTCCACCGCGGAATGAACCACCAAATCATCTTGCATACGTTTTACGCAGTGGATGCGATTCACTGGGAAACATCCAAACACACTCATTCACATTCATACAATATGGACAATTGTGTTCATTGTGTCCACATGTCTTTGGATTTTTGGGGGAAATCGGAGCGTCTGGAGTAAACCCACGAGATCACGGGTAGAACATGCAAACTCTACACAGAAATGCCAACTGAAGCAGTAGAGGCTCGAACCAACAACTTTCTTGCTGTGCCACTCACTGCGCAACCCTGTAAGATTATTGTACAAACAAATTTCGATGTGTAATCAAATTCGATGAAAAACACCACATAATGCCAAACCAGATTTGTCTTATTTTTTTTATAAGTAATCATTTGTGTTTAGTGTTGAGATCACTAAAACACTAGCACCCATGCGGCTAATGTTGATGGCACCTAAACAGCTAATGCTGATAATGCCTAAACGGCTAATATTGTTAGCATTGTAACCTAACCTGCTAATTCATCTTTGTTTTGTATTTGATTATTCCCAGTTGTATCTTGTTGAAGGACAAATGTGTATTCTGTGCGTGTTTTATTGTGTTTAAAATCATTTACAGGTAATTTGACATAAGAATAGTGAATGAATTTGCCAAAGCCTGTCAGCATCTCTTCAAGTTCTTGAAGAGCTATAGCAGACAAGAGGTGCGTTTTGTCGTTATTTTTCTTATTCTATGTCTTACTACTTTTATCATTTATGAACACTATTCTTCCAGATACACCATTTCTTCCAATGTGTGTCAAATTTACTCAATAATCCTAAAGTTTCACAAAACGTTTTTAAGGAGGCCATGCTGAAGAACCAACGTTTAAATGCAGACGACCTGAAAATTGTTTTAATGAAGCTGCAAGACTGATTACTTTTGTAGATCCTTTAATGAACAGAATTAAAGGGCACCTGTTATGAAAAATGTTAACGTATGTGCAGATATGGAGTAAAAGCATTCATCCTAGAGCGGTTTATGATCAAATAATTTTTCATACAAAATATCCTAAAATTTTGTGACCGTCACAAACCACTCTTTCCCTCTTGGGAAGAAGATTCCAGTCAACAATCAAACCATCTCTGCTTCTGCTTTACTCCATGAGTAACTATTACATTCACTCTTCTAATAAAGCAATTTTAAGAAATACAACATGATTCCCTGCTGTAAGGGCCACGCTCCACGAAAACAGCTTATATTTTTTCATATGAAAAGAGCAGAATCCCATTTAATAAGTTTATACCCAAGCAAGAAAATCATTTCAACTCAAAGTATCACACAAGTTTCCCCCGTGTTCATGCAAGCCAACCAAACTGTTATTAAAACCACACATCACGGCTTCCTCACATCTTAAATCCAGCATATTTCTGCTGAAATTAACTCTCATCTGCAGCTCTTGTTGATTTTGGACAAGGATATTGCGTTTTGAATGGTGGAGCGCTGATAAGCTTTATGATGAGAAGGAGGTGAGAGTCAATCATGGGTGAAAATCGGTGATCAATGGTCACCAAGCGTCTGTTCTGAGAGGCACCCATGGGGTCACATCCACCCACCTATACTTCCACTTCTCAGGCTCAAATTATAGACATGACGGCAGGGCATAGTCATTAAAGACGATATGATGAGGGCTGGATCAAATCAGGTGAGTTAGAATTAGTCAAGTAGCTGAAATAAATGTATCTTTGTGTCTTTTTTCAATTTTGGTAAGGTTTACATCACAACTCTAGTCCAACGCACATTTCAAGGGATGTAAATTATTATAATATATGGAGTTTCAACTAAACTGGGATGTTTCAAAAAGTATAAAATTATTGGACTAATTGAATTCTACACTGGGTCGGAATGATTTATACTGTTTGTTGTAAACTGCTTGAAACTTTGAAGAATGAATATAATAAACAAACCTAGACTGATATTAATGAAAAATATTAAGACATAATTCAAGAGTGCCAGGAAGTCATAACAGTAGGAGTCAGGTCACACAAAAAAACTGTTACTGGTGTTATGGCTTTTAAGTGCTTAATTGTTTTAATCCCAGCTTACATAATAATCTCAAGACATTTGACACAAAAAGTCTGTTTTGGTTCTTTTTTTTTTTATTACATGTGTAGCAAGAATTATTTTGCACTCCATAAAAGTAGACATATGTTAAGTGTTTAGATATTGCTAAAACACTAGCACCTAAAGGTCCAATGTTACTGCCAAAAGGCAACCCTCCACTCTCCCTGCTTCTGCTCAATAGAAAGAGCTGAACTGGAATACCTAGACCTGACGGAACGACAATGATGTCAGAAGTGAACAGGTTGTCAATCACTCCAATGTTAAAACTGCACAACTTTGGAGCTGAACAAAACATGTTGGTGCTGTAACAAAAAAACACTGGTGCTGTAATGTTTTTTTTTTGTTCAGATTGTTAGTTTTGGCATTCATGAGGGGGTAAATTATTATTAAATTACTTATTTTAGGAGTTATAAAATCCTAACATTCAGTCAATCAGATGTCTTCGCTACGTCTATGTTCCACCTCTCTGGACACATTTATGGATCCAGCAGTATTGAGCAGTATTGTAATGGTTACCCCCATTCCCCGAATAGGGAACAGAGACTTATGTTGGTGACGACTATGGGAAGCTACTCATTCCACACTGTTTCAAAATTCCAATCAGTGAACGCGCTGATGGTCACGTGATCACGCCGTCCCGCATAAACTGGACGCGAGCGTGAGACTCTTCCTGTTGTGACGCTGGAGCCGTACTCCCCCCCTAGGCAACCAGACTTACTCACGACCTTACGGTTGTGGCAGGAGGACATAAGTCTCCGTTCCCTATTCAGATAAGTAACCATTACGTTCTCCATAAGTTGGTCCCTACTACTTATGTCGGCGACGACTATGGCAACACCCTGTAAAACGCCACAATTAGGTCCTTCCGTATCGGCCGATGGCCAGGCAAGCCAGGCAAATCAGTAGTCCAACACAGAGCGGGCCCTCCTCCGCCAAGCCTTAAGTATAGACTACAGGGGCAAAAATAGTGCACGTATCACTATGAATGCCAACCCAAGCTGGACACCCCATCGTACATCTCAGACAATGCTATTCCCCCCTTTTTCCATTCTCCGTATTTTCCCCTTTTTTATTCTTCCGTGGGAGTGAAGGTTTCGGCATCCAAAGTTGATGCGGTGCTTAACCACATTTGATCGGGGTTTTCTTTGGAACGCGGGCAAGTCTCATTCATCTCGGTAGCGGCAACTTTTCTCCCCAACTCACCACGGCAGTGACTCGAATATCCATCGCACCGACCCAACCAGCTTACTGCTCTTTCCACCGCTACTGGACGTAATATGTCCGGTGAGTGTAGGACCTCTGCACAGAAAACTGTGTTTTAATATCTGTCTATGTAAGAGTGGGAGTGTGTGTGCAGGCATACACATGCCCTCCGTTGTTATTTTAAAGTGTTTATTGGTCCTGTGATTCAATGGTTCTACTGGTGTGGTGGGGGAGAAATCGCCCCCACTCAAAGCTGTGCTGCTTGCCCTGTTTATAGTAATATCAGTGGTGCGGGCGCCGTGTGTGTGTGGGAACCACCTGCAAGAGTGAGGTCGTGAAGTGTACGAGCACTGGGTGAGTGTGATTTATAATACCGTGCAGTACTGTGTAGTGCTGGCTCTCCAGTTTAGGCTACAACTCCTGGTTAGAGGCGAGTTTAAACAGCCTGTGGCATGGGTTTATTGGGTAATACAAATTGTGAGTTAATACTCCCCACCATAGGGAATTGCATGCTGCTGCTCCATTGCGACCATTAGGACTCTACCCCGTTCTGTCCTGGCGCGTCTATTCTCCTCTATCCCTCATCTAAGCTGGTTGGTGAGCGGCATTAGTACATACAAGATGTGTTGATTGTGTGTGTGTTTTGAAATAAAGAATCGTGTTGTATTTGAGCTTTCTGGTCTCTGCCTCCATTTATCCCTTTACACGAGTGGGCGATCCTGAGTGTTTCAAATTTTAGTTAGTTGAGACATTGGTCTCATCGGGGGCCTTACACCCTCGGGTCACACTACCACCACTTAGCACAGCTAATTCAACGCTCTGGTTAGAGTACCTGGCGAAGGTGTTGGGTGTCGACCAACCCGCAGCCTTGCAGATTTCTACCAGCAGAGTCCCCCTTGCCAACGCCCAGGAGGCTGCGACAGCCCTGATAGAGTGGGCTCTCAACTGCAAGGGACATCAAACGCTGTGTACGCAGTAGAGATGGCCTCCACTAGCCAGTGGGCCAACCTCTGTTTGGAGACAGCCTTCCCTATCCCTATCATCTGCTGTCCTCCAAAGCATACAAAGAGCTAATAAAAACTTCTATGGTTCCGGGTCCTTTCTACATAGATCCTCAGTACTCAAACTGGGCAATTGGGACCAGGTAGGTTCACTACCTGAGTTTTAAAGGGGATGGCAGGAACCTTTGGCACACATCCAGGCCAGTGCTTCAGAATAACATGAGTATCACCAGGTCCGAAATTTAAGCAAGTCTCATCGACGGAGAGTGCCTGCAGATCCCCCACCCTCTTAATCAAGGCTAACGCGACCAGGAGCGCTGTCTTAATTGGCATAAATCTAAGCTCTACTGATTCAAGCATCATTAACTCGCGTTGTGCTTTCAACAGGAACGTGATCGGGCTCTTTGTATGCTTTGGAGGACAGCAGATGATAGAGAAGGCTGTCTCCAAACAGAGGTTGGCCCACTGGCTAGTGGAGGCCATCTCTACCGCATACATACCGTCTGATGTCTCTTGCCCCTGCAATTGAGAGCCCACTCTATCAGGGGTGTCGCGGCCTCCTGGGCGTTGGCCGGAGGTACTCCCTGGCAGAGATCAGCAAGGCTGGTTGGTCGACACCCAACACCTTCGCCAGGTAACCTGAGCATAGGTATCATAACCTGAGCGTTGTAGTGGAATTTTTGCTGTTTTTGCCCCTGGAGATGACCTCCAGCTTTTTGGCTCCTCTCGCCCAAACAGGCATAGTAGAGTAAACAGAGTATTCCTACGTTCTGTCCACGTGTGTGCCCTCTATGGGGGACTACCAGCTGAATCTTTTATGACCCCGGGCACAGGAAGGCCAAACAGTTTCCTGAAAGGCTAACTCTCGAAAACTATTGCTCTAGCTAGTTCCATCTATGCTATCTTTCCTCTGAAAGACCTTTACCCAGTGGTTCAAGACACATTTTCTATAGGTCCCTCGTTGAAAACATACATGTATTAAACTGCCGGAAATTCTAAGTCCAGCCTTGGTGGCGAGTATGGCCTCCGGGTGTCTTCCTTCTGCTCTGGGATTGATGCTTCCCTCCTCTGGTATCAGTCGGTATGAGAGAGAATTGCCGATTGCCCATTAAAAATTAAGTCTATACTTAAAGCCAGGGCGGAGGAGGGCCCACTCGGGCTCGGACTACTGATGTGCCCGGCTTGCCTGGCCATCGGCCGATGCGGAAGGACCTAGGTTGAGACGTTTTGTAGGGTGTTCCCATAGTCGTCACCAACATAAGTCATAGTGAACGACTGATGGGGAATGTAATGGTTACTTATCTGAGTAGGGAATGGAGACTTATGTCCCCCAGCCACAACCGTAAGGTCGTGAGTAAGTCTGCTTGCCTAGTGGGTGAGTCCAGCTTCCCAACAGGAAGAGCATCATCCTTGCGTCCGGTTTATGCGGGACGGCGTGATCATGTGACCATCAGCGCTGATTGGCATTTTTTAAATAGTATGGATAGTGTAGAGCGTTCCTAGCAAAGCTTCCCACAGTCGTCACCGATATAACGAAAGTAAACATTACGTTCCATGCTGTCGAAGAGGGCTATGCCCATTTTTTTTACTGTTCTCCTGTTAATTAAAACATTGCGCATGTTACTTCCATGCTACATACAGTCTATGGTTATTGCTTAAATGGCGACTATTGTTAGCACCTAACCTGCTAATTTAGCTTTGTTTTGAGTAAATAAATGAACATGTGCTTTTTCATGATTTCTGTTCTGGGTTTTCCCTATTACACGTGTAGCAAGATGTTGTTTAGAATTAATCATTCATGATTAGTATTTAGATATCCCTAGAACACTAGCACCAAAATGGCCAATGTTAGATCTTAAATGGCTTATATTGTTAGTGCCTAATCTGCTAATTTTTGGTTTGGATAAATAAATATGTGCTTTTTCATTATTTCTGTTTGGGATTTTAGCAAGACATTTTGAGTTCTTTATATTATTAATTATTCGTGATTAGTGTTTAGATATAGCTAAAACACTAGCGCCCAAACGGCTAACGTTGTTAGTGCCTAACCTGCCATTTTAGTTTTGGTTTGGGTGTGCTTTTTCATGATTTTTATTACAAGTGTAGCAAAAAAAAAAAAATATATATATATTTTTTTTTTAAGAATCATTTGTATTTAGATATTGCTAATACTAGTGCCTAAACAGTTAATGTTGTTAGTTGTGCTGTTAAGTGATAAACAATTTTGATCTAATTAATTACATGGTATGTACATGGTACATTAATTAATCTAATTAATTGCATTTAATCGCACATACATACAGACATTACAAGAAGCAGTTTTTTTTACCATTTATTATTGAAAACCAACCTATAACTTAGACTCCAATGGTCATGACATTTTTATCAATGACTGAACACAAACCTATGAACCCAGGTTACAGTATATGACATTTTCACAATTGGTTACAAATGACAATTTTAATTATCACTGAACATAAACCAATTTCTAAGATCACAACGACCATGACAATTTTGTTTATTACTGAACCCAAGCCTATCAACTAAATTGCAATGGACATGACATAGAACATAAGCCTGTCCCTTATGCTACATAAATTCTTTTTTTTTATCTAAATTCTTATTTCTCTTTTAACCAGTTGCTAAGACAGACTAACTTTTTCACATTTTCTGAGTTTAAAGATGCCCTTTTATTCTGCACAACAGTGCCAGCCAGTGAGAAAAGTCACAATAATAAAAGTTACAATCAATGACATGCGCAGTAACACCTAGATAGTTGTGATTACTGATCTCCGGTTGAGGCCACATGTTTAGCTTGAGCTAAGCTGTCCCATTTTGATATTTTTTTCAGTGTCATACAGCTGATTTATTCTCGAAACTACTGCGCCTCTTGACGGTAGTTTGTAAGTTGGGTCGGAGGCAGCGATTTGAAATGCATCCACAAGCCCCTTGTCTTCCACAACATTAACATGCCTACAGTCCATTGCAATCCATTTAGATATCGCATTTGTTAATGATTGCGATGTAGACTTACTTAATTTGCGGTGACTTGTATCAGTCAGCGTAGTTTGTGGAGCTTGCTGACTGTCGCAGCCAGGGGTGAGGTGACTATCGAGATCGCTAAAATATGCTTCAAGTTCAGGTGGTATTTCAAACTAGAGCTGCTTAGATGATAGGCAAATTCCTTGTCACAAAAAACGCAAATGACTTTTGTTTTATCAATGGCTCCACTAGCATCTCTTTTGTATTTAAAATTGACCTTTAGCCGACCATGCAGTTCTTCGTCCTTTTCATTTGGCATCTTGTTAGTTTCGTTACTAGCTTGCTGCAGCTCTACAATGTGTAATTACAGATCTGTAGTGGGGCAGGGCACGTTTTTTGCGTTAAAAATATTAACGCGTTATTTTTTTCTGTGATTAATTAATCTAATTCACACGTTAAATTCCCAGCCCTAGTTGTTAGCACATAAACTTTATTTAGCTTTTGTTTGGATTTGTTTGGATCCTTTCCTATTACAAGACTTTCTTTCTTTAGAATGAATAATTTTTTAACGTTGCAATATCGTTAAAACACTAGTGTCTACACAGCTAACATTGTTATGGCGAATTTTAGTTTGGATGTTTTTTTTTTTATTTCTGTTTTGGTTCTTTCCTATTACAAATGTAGCAAGAATTTTTGAGTTCTTTAGAATGAATCATTTGTGATTAGTGTTGAGATATAACTAAAGTGGCTAACGTTGTTGATGTAGAAACGGCTTATGTTGTTAGCGCCTTACCAGCTAATTCAGCTTTGATTTCGATTTGTTTTTTTTGTTTTTCACAATTTATGTTTTGGTTCTTTCCCATTACCAGATGTTTTTTAGTTCTTTACAAAGAATAATTTTAGTGTTTAAAGATGGCTACTTCACCTTTGGTTTGAGGAGCAAATATGTTTTAATGTGAATATTTTGAAGCACTTTAGAGCAGTTACGTGCATAGCTTGGTGTAATTAGACTGATTATTTGTTGTTTATTTGTTTACAATTTGATGAAACACAAACTCTAAGTATATAATAATGAGATAAGCAATATATTGTGCTGTATATTCTTTGACATTATTTTAAGACCCACTTCAAAATCCAATCCATTGTATACCAGGAGCATCTCTCAAACACGACTCCAGATCTCTCCTTGTTCCACACACCTGCATCTTGGTGATCTCTGTCTGTTAACCCCTTCTAGTTGTGAACTATTTATCAAATTTTCAACCATAATGATATGTCATTCTTTAGGCAAGTACTGCTACATTGAAATACAGAGACTTTTTATAACTAATCTTCAAAGAAGCAACAACAGTGTTTTCATTACAAACATCTAAAGGTGCTGCAACCCTGCAGTGTAGAAAAACAACCCCAGGCACCAAAGCAAGTCGGTGTAGCTCTGCATTTAATCAGTCAGTGCAAACAAAATGCACTGCCGTAATCAGAGAGCTCTGGTAGTGTTTGTGCAACATCTTCCGATTACGCTGAGATGGGGAAATACACCAAAAAGCCAGAGAAGATGAGTCCATGTTACAGGTGCGTGAGGAAATTAGCGTGCCGATGTGTGTCCTCTCGTGTATGTGAATGAGACGGAGCACTTTGCATGCCATTAGTTATGCCTCGGAATTGTGCTCAGATAATTAGAGGAAAAAAAACAGAGCAAAGCCTGTTTATAACAACAGGCACCTCCTTAAATTGACTGATTTGATTGCAAATTCAATATGACAAAGCCCCACTTTGCTGGCTTGTTTTGAAATTGCCCCAGGGAGCTGCTCCAGAAAGATGGAGCAGTGGCAACAGACAGGAACCCAGCATTACCTATTCAACAGAAAGAGGGAAATGATTTGTTTTAACAGGACACACTCTCTGCTGGATTGTTTTTCAGATCAGGGAGGAGTATACAAGAGAAATTGTTGTTAGCATGTAGTTTAGAATTAATATATTTGCAGGCGATTTTTGTTGTTGTTGTTGAGGAATGTATACAAAATCAAACTATGCTACTGTACTACAAGTAAACACCCAAGTAGAGGTCTAGCAAACACACACCAAATTCTGATTAGTACATGGCAGCAAAGCATGCTTAGTATTCATGGTTCCTTTTATTTTCCTTTTCTTTCTTTTTCTTTCTGATTAAGTCTTTTTAACTCACTACGGACAGATATTTGTAAACAATGGAACTTGTCTTACAGCTGCTGAAGATGGAAAAATTAAATCTGCAGAAGACACAAACAAAAGAGTAAAAGTGGATCCAACTCTAATTCTGCTCCAGGAAGGGATGTTCTGTCCTACTTTCATTCTGAGGATTTTCTAATGATGACTGGGACTTGAAAATTTTCTGTACTTCCAATTGTCCTTTTTGAGGAGTAATAATAAGTCTGAGTGGCCAGAATTGTTCAATAAATCTCATAAAGACTACCAAACCACGGACGAAAATTGTCTTGAACTTTACCATGCCACTGTAGTCCCCTGAGCGACATACAAGGGTAAGGAGTGTCATTGCATCAATGGAGATGTGTAAGCACCCTGCACAGAAATTTTTATGTTCGCATATGTACTCATAGGTGTTTGGAGACCTCAAGATTTTTCGAAGACGTGTGATAGTGTGAAATTTTACAAAAACTATAATTTTTTCACTATAATTTGACAGTGTTTTGACATATTAAGATCAAACTTACAGGAGATCATAACCTTGATCTGAGGTTACCTGCAAAGTTTCGGCACAGTGCTCCTTAGTGGAGATATACAAATTGCCTTTTTAGTCATAACAACCTTTACCAAATTCTGACTAAATTTCATAAAATTGGTCTTAATACATTTAGACCCCCATGCCAAGTCAGGACATGTGCAAACTTGCTGACCTGCTAAAATAGAAAAAAAAAATCATCAACACAGCGCGACCATTGTAACCCAACCTCTCTGGCAGCCCGGGGAAGCAACTTAGCCATCTTCTCCGTAGCACAACCAGCCGTCCCCCAGTGGGGGACAGTGATGTACTGTCTCCTTTGGGAGAACGGCTCTCTCTGATGAAGAAGTGGAAATCGTATTATCAAGCACACAGGAGTCGTCAGAAGATGCCAGCAGCGCATTTTCGATAACTCTCAGTGGCAGATAGCAAATGCACCCACGGAGCGGGAAGCAGGCGAGACAGAAACCGTGCATGCAGCCGATCTTCGACGCTCTGAACAGTGGCAATGAGTACTACATTGCAAAAAATGCCCTCTTGGAACAAGAAAAAAAACTCAAATTAAGCTAAACTCTTCTTATATCAAGCTAAAAAAATCTGCCAAAAGGGTAAGCAAATTTGCCCCGGCAAGAATTCTTAAAATTTCTAACTGATAACAAATGCTGTTGGATCTTAAAAATAGACAAAAACTCTCAAAATAATTCTTTCCAATCTGTGAAACTGCAATGAAACTACTATATATTCAACTTGTATCTAGTCACTAGTGGTCTTAAAACTAGACAATCTGTCTTAAAACTAGTGGCGGTCTGACCACCAAAGACACCCCACCAGTCACACACATTCATACAGGGCAGTGCGGGTGCAGTGGCTTGCCCAGGGCCACATCGACACAATGACCCTAGCAGGAGCAAATCGACAACCTTTCAGTTATAGAACAATCAACTCCACCACTGCGCCATCTTTTTTTTATAAGTGTCATTTAAAAGTATAACCTACAAAATAAGTAAGTGGCATTTGAGATTCTGATTCACATGTTTGGCACAAGTTAGCCATTGAGAAATTCTGAATTAGAACAATGACGATGCTTCTTCAGATACATTGGTTCGAAACCATGGCTGATGCTATGTGAAATGACAAACACCACTGAGAGCGTTTGTTAATCAATAATGGTGGGCAGAGACTTTTATGTAACACCATAAAAATGCTTGGGTGCCATTATTTACCTATCGTTACCAAGTTAGTTTTACCCACACTATTTATTACTTCCAAAACACCTTCCAAAAGGGGATTTTGCATTATAAGAGCTCTTCAGTTCTGTGTTTGGTGCAGAAAATGACAACATTCTTGTGCATGGGATGGTTAGCCATCACATGTTCAACTCTCAGTCTCCAAACAAGGTGCAATTCCAGCTTTTTCCCTTTCATCAAACCATTCATGCAAACTCAGGCACCCAGTACAATTACTCTTCCCAAACAGCACAATACAGCTCTGTGAGGAGACTAGAAGCTGCTCTGCTTTCATATACGAATGGGTGAGAAAAACGGAGTTGATTTTGAAGCCCTTTCGGCTTTATGTGAAGAATGATTGCCTGAAAATCACCCCAAATACGACTGAATATAAAAGACATGATTTTCAAGGTTGGAAAGACAGATAAATAGTTTTCTTCTGTGGAATTGACTTCACAGACAGCTTTCTTCCAGCGCCCGTGCTTCATAATCTGACATTCTGATCCCCCTTTTTGCAAGATATATTTCTCCCTATATTGGCACAACTTGCTGATTACCATGCTTCCAAAAATGAAAATCTACATATTTCTCCTTTTTTAAACCTTGCTTTCAAAGTTGCTCTGTAATGAGGATGGAATTTAAATTCTGAACAATCGTTAGTTTATTCGTCGTTAGTATTTTTGATGGTTTTTGTAGGATTTTTGTTTTGTAGGATTTGTTAGGAGATTGAAAGTGACCAGTTGGCCAGATATGTGTATATGAGTGACCCATACCTGGAAGTTATGCTCTGCATTTAACCCATCCCAGTGCACACACACAGCAGTGAACAAACACACAGAGCAGTGGGCAGCAATGATTGCGGCGTCCGGGAATCAGTCAGGAAACTGGTGCCTTGCTTGTGGTTGTTGAAGATGGGAGAGCAAGTGTTTCACCACTCATCCACCTTGGTGGATCTGGGGATCTTTGCAAGCTAATCTGACTACAACTGCCTAAACACCTCTGATTTGTTTTCCATCCGGACTGTATGGCATGACTGAACGCGTGTGTGCATTGCTCCCGAGCATATGTGATTTGAATTATTAAATACCTCCATTCATCCATTGCGTTGTCGGCTTTCTTTCCCACTCAGGAATGAACCACTAACTCTTCTGGCATATGTTTTATGCGGTGGATGCCCTTCCAGCCGCAACACATTGCTGGGAAACATCCACACACACTCAATCACACTCGAACACTATGGACAATAGTTTTTACCCAATTGACTTATACTGCATGTCTTTGGACTTGTGGATTAAACCAGAGCACCCAGAGTAAAACCACACGATCACAGGGAGAACATGCAAACTTCACACAGAAATTCTAACTGACCCAGCCGAGGCTCAAACCAGCAACCTTCTTGCTGTGAGACGACTGTGCTACCCACTGCATCACCGTGACGCCCTCATTAAATACCTATTTAGCACATTTCATAAAGCAAGGTGTTATAGGAGTCTAAAAGCAAGGGGTTATAGCAGTCTAAAATTAAAAATACAATTTAATCATTGTATTTAATTCTCAAATAAGATTGATTTTTTTGAGCCTATGTTTACTTGCGATGGAACAGCAAGTGACGTAGCGGGGCGAAATGTATACTGAAAGGAATCTCAAAGAGGTTACCCGTTTAGGGGCTTTATCGCTCTCTCTCTCCTGCTAGCGGGTGGATGTGTGCCGTTCGCCTCTTCCCTTTCTCTCTATCCGCTCTCACTCACACTACTGCGCTCTCTCACTCTCCCCCCTCCTCCAAGTTCCTCTTCGGGCAAACGAGCATTCAACTACGCTGCTCCTGCTCTTTGGAGCCACTTGCCTGGTGCTACTTGGGGTAGCCAGGATTTGCAAACTTTTAAATGCAGGCTGAAAACACGCTTTATCAGACAGACATTTAACTTTTAGTTTTTCATCTTATTGTTTGTGTGTGTCTCATCTGCTTTTATTATTTTTGTTGTGCTCTGTTATTTCACTTATTTGTGATGTGTTCTTGCGTGTTCTGAAAGGTGCCAGCAAATAAAATGTCTTGTTATTATTACTATTATTATTATTATTATCTCCTTTCCCAGCGATGGGTTGCGGCAGGGAAGGGCATCCGCTGCGTAAAACATATGCCAGTGAGTTGGCGGTTCATTCCGCTGTGGCGACCCCGAAAGGGAATAAAGCCGACATGAAGATGGATGGATTATTATCTCCTCTATAAGACACATAGCTTAGTGGATGAACATAAATAATAGATTTTTTTGGTTAGAGTTTGCATTTCAGTCGTCATGGTGGTCACAGTGGCACAGTGTGTAGCACGATTGCCTCACATTTCTGTGTGGAGGTTGCTTGTTCTCCCTATGTGCGTATGGTTTTCCCCCAGGTGATCTGGTTTCCCCCAATGACATATTAAAAGACATGCAGTACACTACAATATTTGTAGTGTATGGGAGGGCATGTTTGTGTATGGATGTTTCCCAGCGATGAGTGGCAGCTGGACGGGTAAGTTGGCGTTTCATTCCTCTGAGGTGACCCCAGATAAATGGATTCCAGCACTGCAGTTTATTCTCTAATTGGTCATTTAGAGCATTCTTACAGCTATGTTAAAGTATTCGAATCTATTGGATCTGTGTGTGAAACATGTCTGTTGTTTTGTGGAAAAAATGGGCAAGAGGTGGGTGGCAGGATCGCACCACCAGCAGAAAAGCGTAGGTCCTCGGTTTATTCTGATCAGCAGATGAGCTGGAGTTTAATGAGCGATTCTTCACCAACTACCATTAAAGAGCCAGAGATTATCAAAGTCATGCAGAACACGGCCGAGCATCATTATTGCAGGACAAGGCCTACAGCAAAACATCCATCAGGCAGAGTGAGAGGTCAGCAGGACTAGGAGTCTCGGTAACGAGGAGACGGAGGCTCCTTTCATCTGAAGGAAAGCAAATTACTCATGAGGAGAAAATGGTGCAATACAGGGAAAATAAACATTTTTGTAGCCCAAATTTAACCTGATCAGGGATAGACGTTCAGAAGTGGAACAAAAATACATGATAGTTTAGAACAAAGCCTCACAGCTAGCAGGCTATGGCTTCACCCAGAGATTCTGAAACACATGAAATTGCCCACTCGAGGTCGGTTACAAAACCGGAGTCGAACCCAGAGCGGGGATTATACTTTGGTTTTGTCACTAAACAACTGTTAGTGATGAGAATGTTTGTAATAGCTTAGTAATGAAAAAGAAATATAATAGTTGGCCTGTTGAATGAAAAATGGCCACAGAAAAGTGAACTTAAAGGTGCCATATGATAATAACGTGAATTTTCTGACCGTGTTCAGATTAGTTCACACATGTTTGAGCAATCCTTTATTCTATTTGGTGAGCTGAAAACGCCTCGATTTCCTCAACATCGCCCTTTTACCTTATCCTCTCCAAAGTTTTTAGCCCCACCCACTTATCATACATATGAATAAGTAGTACAGCCCCTCTCTATGATGAGCAGCAAACCTGGGACGAGCAGGAAGCCAGTTTGACCTGGAAGTGTGACAGCAGCTTGGAAAACAATGTCAGAAAAAGCGTTGTCGGATGTCTGGATCCTAAAGTTTTGTTTGGATTACCAAAGAATGAGTTTATTTGTCAGATATGGTTAGTTTTTCTGTCTGTCCATCAGAGAAAATGTGGAAAGATTTTGTTTGTTTGTGAGCAGCACTTCACGTTTAACTTGTTTGTCAACAAAAGAAGAGACCTTGTGACGAAGGAAAAAGGACTTGTGATGCTTTTCCAACTGTCCCAAGTGTTGGTTTGGAGGTCGTGTTTTTTTTTTTTTTACTTGTGCTAAACTTAAATACATTCATGAAAGACACAATTTTAACTCTTCATAGATCAAGCTGAGCACACACTACATGACTTTTAGAATCATATAATGCATCGGACTCAGAATCAGTTTAAATGCAAAAGTATGTATACGTGTGCGTGAGTGAGTGTGTGTGCGTGCACACAAGGAATTTTTTGTGGTAGAATGTAGCAGTCTGTGCAAGCAACATAAGCACATTAGAATAAGTTAAGTGCAACACGACCAACAAAAAGTGCCCCTATAATAAAATGGATAAATGATTACCTTTCATTCATTCATTCATCTTCATGTCGGCTTTATTCCCTTTCGGGGTTGCCACAGCAGAATGAACTGCCAACTCTCTGGCATATGTTTTACGCAGCGGATGCCCTTCCCTGCCGCAACCCATCGCTGGGAAACATTCACACACACACATTCACACTTTAACATAAATGATTACCTATATATTAGAAATCATACAGTGTAAAAGAGTAACTAGGAGTAACTTACCATGTGGACAAGTCCTGGAGCAGACTTTTACGGTATTTGTGGTTCATCTATGGACTCAAATCCCGGGTCAGACTCTGGCTCATATATATATAAGGTACTGTTACTTCACGCATAGCCACTGACTGTCAATTGTAATGTCTTAACAGGAAAACATTTTATTAAAGCACCACTCTGTGCTTACGTTATAGCATGTTGAATGCTCGTCTGTGGGAGGGATTGGGGTAAAATAAGGCATTTTGCTGAGGCCAAACTTACGAGAGGATTCAAAGACATGTTTTATGAAAAATTTTGCATTTTGAAAGTTATTAACAGTGCAGCACTAGAATAGAGAGCTCTAATATTTATTATAAATGCCTACTACAGTTTAAGGTTTAGTGTGGAATTCCAGAGATGTGGATGCAAGTTGAGAAGTTCACAAAACTGCTTTTAAATGTTGCTAACTCCTCAGTAAGCAAAGCCACAACTGTAGTCCGATGGCTATCCCTGTTTTTTTCCTCTGCACTTTTTATGAAAACCTAAGACCCTTGATGAACAGCTGGCATTTGATGCTGATTCTGGGAGCAGATTTTAAAGGCTAAACTGATTCTTACACTCCTCCATTACATGAAAAAAAAATTTCATCTCAGTTGTTGTTAAGTAACATTATTTGTTTGATCATAGATGGTGAAAAGCAGTAGTAAACTTGTGCTCATTTTACTGAATTTGTATCTTTTAATGATGTACAGGGTTTAACTTGTAGTTTGCAACTCGCATTGCATTCTGGAATGGCCTGCTAAGCCTGGTTATTTAGAAAACGGCATTTTACGATTATCTACTTTTTCCGTTTTCAGAGGAGAAGATAAAGCTTGCGCTTCATTTCTAAAATACAGGGTTTCTGTCAAAATAGTGTCTGGGTTGAGTTAGCAACTGCACTCATTTGAAGCGTTGAATTCACATTTTAATAACAAGTCATACATTGCAAGCACAAGCCAAAGATGACTTGAGTTTAAATCCTGAGCCTGTCGATTGTTCCCTATTTCACCTCTCTCTGTTTCTCTTTCTCTCATCACTCTCTCCTCTGACTTTGCTCTCTCTCTCTTTCCTCTCACCTCTCTTGCTCTCTTTGTCAGAAAACCTTAAGATTACTTTCAAAGTCTGGGATACGATACTACAAATAAAAGGTGGTCTCCAACAAATAAGAGCCATTGATTGCAAACAAGATTTGTTAATTTGCGCACACAAAAAAGGGATTTTTCCTGCAAATTTATTCAAGGCTATGCTGCAAAAATGAGTACACCCCAATTACAGTCTTAGGAGAAAAGCCATACTTATGCACCTGTCGCACTATCTGTTGAGAGCTTAGACGTCCACTGCATGGGTGTGAGGCGGTGAAGACCCTGTCCAGCAGTTATCACATTTCTAAATCTAAATTATTAAAATGGAAGCAGGTTTCTAACAGGCTTTTAATTTACTTCACATCAATGATGAAGCCCTAAAAAAATCTAAGCTAGCTTTAAAGCAGTGGTTCTCAAATAGTGGGGAGCGCGCAGGGCTCCATCAAAAGGGGGCGCGTTTGACCTCGGGGAACATGCTTTTTTATTTTTCTATATATATATTTTTTACTGTTCAACAATAAACTGCAATACCACTCCACTCCAATAGTGGGTAGTGGCGCTCTCATTGGCAGAGTATGAAGTGTAGAAGACAGGTGGAGAGAGAAGGAGATAAAGAGACAAACAAAAGTCTCCCTATAGCTAAGAGGAGGAAATATGACGACACGTTTGTAGCGCTTGGCTTCACTGTGACTACGGTAGGAGATGAGGAGAGACAGGTGAGCTCACTGAGTTTAAAAATGTTGGCGGCAGACAGCATGAAGCCAAATAAATTAAGGTGTCACTTAGACATTACACCCCAATAAAAAATGAAATGCCACTTTTTTCAGCGAAAACATGCCGAATACTGCCAGCAGTATTGGTGTTATGAAGCAGACGGACAGACTGGGTAAGTAAAAGATGTAACAGTTTATTTAGACAACATTGAACACAAACTGGTGAGCAGAACGGGAGGATGAATGAGCTGGATGGTTAACTGTCCTTTTCCTTGGCAGAATGGAGGAGACACAACAGGGAAGACGGATCGCACACCCCACTGACTGGACACACAGGAGATAGGAACAACTAGATGTAAACAGAGAAACGGTAAGTACGAGAATGCAAGTGTGTGTTAGCCAGGAGAGAGTACACTAAGAGTCCGCTTCGTATAAACGAGCCCGGACACTGCTTTAAAGCAAGATTTCAGTAAGTTCACGCTCTCAACTATCCAATCCTGTGATTTGTAGTTGCATCATGTGTTGCGGTATCGCAGGTCGAAGTTAAATTCAGCTCAATTTTTGTCAGAGCGGAATTCAATATCTCACTGCATAGGCTGGAACTAACTCATATTTGATCCCATTCAAGTCAATGGAAATGTTTTCATCATGTGACACTAAAACTAAGAACAAGACTACATCAAGACTACAAAATTAAAATGAACAGGAATTCATGCACAGGTGAGTCTAATAATTGATTTAAGAGGTGTCCAGCAGACAGGTGACTATAAAAGGACATTACTTAACAAAGAAAATCCCTTTGTTCATGCCAGCTGCAATGGCTCTGCTTGGAAGAGAAATTACACAAGTGAAAGGGTTACTAAAAATTTAAGAAAGATTGAAGTGCAAGCATCTTGCAGAGATGACCAGGTAGTTAACATTTCGACATGAGCATCTTATGATGAGAACGGTTGTGGAAACTCATGATGCAATCTCTCTGCAGTTAGCTAAGGCAGTAGAAAGCCAAACTGGAGTGTGCATTTCCTGTGACATCATACAGTGCACACTGCTGCAGAATGGCATACATTGGTCCATAAAGGAAGCCTCTCTTAAAGCCCATCCACACAAAAGCATGGTGAGAATCTGCTAGGGCCCATGCTGAAAAAGACTCCTGGGACTCTATACTCTAGAGTGAAGAGACAAAGATCAATGTTTTTGGAAGGCTTTTAAAACTTTAAAGGTGGAGATTTATTAAAAAGCAGGTGTCTATAGTGAACTTTGGTGGTGACAGTGTTCTTATGTGCAGCTGCATGAGTGCTCCTCGTGCTGGGAAGCTGCATTTCATTGATGATATCATGAGCTCAACAATGTTCTGCATTGTACTAAAGAAGAAGAGGCTGCCATCACTTGTGCGCTTGGTTGTCGTGCACTTTTCCAACACGACAATGAGTCAAAACGCCAATCTACTAAAGCTACTGTTGCATTTCTGAAGATCAGGGTGAAGGTGACTGAAAGGCCAAGTATGTCTCCTGATCTGATCCCGAACTCCAGGCGAGTTCTGAAGGGACAAGTTGAGCATCAGTCTCCATCCAGCATCCAAGCTCTAAAGAAAGGTATTCTTGAAGAATGGAAAAAAAAAATACTGCAAAATTTGCCAACTTGTTCATTCCATACATAGAAGACTTAAAAGTCAAAGTGGTCATTTAAATACTAGATGTAGTAGTTTTTGTTGGGGAGTATTTTTATTTATTTATTTTTTTATATTTATTTATATATTTATTTTTCTTCACCAATTTAAGTAAAACTGAAGATTTTGTGATCTAAGTTAGATTGTTTAAAGATATTTACGTTCATGACATAGAGTTAAATAAGTTAAGTTAAATTTCCACAGCCAACTTGTGTCTCTAATAGGGTGCCACATCAGGGCCTTTACTGTATTTGTAGGGTTTCTCAAGATGCTATTTTGTTGATACATAATACAGCCTAAATTTTCAATCCCTAGATTCTTTGTGGAATTCAGTATTAACACCTGCACATATACATGTCCCAATAAACATCCCATGACTAACGCATGTAAATATCAGAAACGTTTCCAGCTGGAAACGCTTTCCACAAAAGTGCACTAAAAATATCTTTAATAAGACATCCGATCAGCAAATATAATAAGAGTTTGGCCCTTGGAGGGGAAACTGACAGGTGCGCACGCAAAGAGGAACCCAGAGGCCTGATGAAGAGGATAAATATTCAATATTTTATCAGCAGTGGCAGGAGTGGCAGTCCCTCATTTGATTTCTTACTGAAGCAATATTATTCAGAGGGACCCACTGACTGTGAGTGGGCTGTTAGGTTGCCATGGCGATGGGTTTCTTCCTGCTTCCAATTTTAAGATTTAGCTGAGAGGGACACCTTGTGGTGAAAACAAGTAGACACGCACTTAAAACCTGAAAGAGCAGAAGTCTGTTTGTTTACTAAGCAACATAGACCTTATATAAACCGTTTATATTACAAGTTTAAGATTGATCATCCTCAAAAATCTCCCTAAACTAGTTTAATCACGGACATACCAATCAGTACATCTATAGGAACCAAATAAAACATGTATAACGCCCCTTCAACAAAATTGTTATCAAGTACCATATATTTTTGACAGGGAAAAATGTAACACTCTCTTTGAGTGTTTTAATGTGAAATTGGAGTCATTTTAACAACGTTTCAAGAACTCTGGTTGGACCTTGTCCTGTTAGAAACGAAGCACACCTGTAGCCAATCAGGAGGAGCTGTCGGACAGTGACGGGGCGTTATTGATTTAAGAGTGAGTTTATTGAAGGAGAATTCAAATCATTTCAAAGTTTGCGAATACAGTTTTTGTGTTCCTTGTAATCATAGGTTTTCGTAACTTAGGTGATTATATTACAAAATATTATTTCACAAAAGTAAAAAGCAAACCAAATTAAATATTTTGCACATATTTGCAACTAACTTAAGTAATTATTAAGAGATTAAGAATTTTTTTTACAAATTTATCAATCAAACCTTATTTTGATTTCAGTCAGGACGATCCCCAAAAACATACAATGTGTTCACCAATAACTCACTGTTTCATGTGAAATTGTGCATTAAAAAAAAAAACGTGATATATATTTCATAAATATTGTATTGTATTTATTCAAAGTACTTAGGTTTTATTGTCAGTGTAAAACTCTGCTATCTATTCCACTTTTAAACTGGTTTGATTTATTTTATTGTGTTGTGTTTGTGTGTAACTTTCAAAAATGCACTGCTTCAGTCAAGTTACAACAAATATATTTACAGTAATAAAGACAAATAAAAACAAATTTAAAAATATAAGAACAATGAGTATTAAAATTATAATATAAGAACGAAATCTAACATAAAATGTCATTGTGTCCTCAACCAAATTTAAGAACTAAAATATAAATTAAAACCCATTAAGAACATCTTCAGACAAGAAATGGATGGTTTACGTTTATGTGTATGGAATTTAAATGTTATGATTAAAATTAAGTCAACTTGGAATTTTGGATTCAAAATACACAATAATGTCCTTATCTGTAAAAATAAGATCATAAGTTAATGATCATTAAGTTAATTTTATCTTCGATCAAAAAAATTTTTAATCATAAAATACATTTCCCAGACTTCCTCAGATTGACGCAAATGACGTAGTTGGCAACATGGCGGCCGGCTACAACTATCAAAATGAAGTACACAATTTCGTATAGACTGGAACACTTTTATTTTATCAATTGGAGTTCCTGTCTTTCAGAAGAGATGTTTTACTCTCAATTTGAAAGTTTTATTCTATTTAAGTGTTCAAAGCGGAGCTGACTCTGTGTGTGTGAGAGAAAGAAGCATGATGTCTCTGTACAGACCACACGGGCTCTTAAAGATGCCCTTCATCAAACACTTTTCTGACCTAAAAATCTGTCGCATGAAGCGCTTATCTGAAGGTAGTGTGAGCACGTGTACAGTTATCAGACATAAATGGATGAAAAACTTCACTTCTGCTAGAGACTTCAGCTTCAGTGCAACAGAGAAGGTAACGCCAGAGCTCCCAGTTTTACGCTGCGAGAGTTTTATTGATAGGATACTATTATATAGATGCTATTATCACAGAATGTGAGCACATGCTGGTTCACAAATTGTAATAAAGAAGCTTCTTGAACGAAACGTGAGTAAATTAATTTATTTACCAATAAATGAAAGAGGGAAAAAAATGTAAATTTGCATATATAATAGTACAAAAATAAAGTTTTCTGTGAAAATATTACACAGAGCACTATTATTCATTGCATGCAAATACGAATCAACTAACTCAACACTGAAGGGTGAGATAAATCCTTAAATAGTGTACATAAAGCTATCTAAGTGAGCAGTGGGTCTGCAAAATCATCTCCTTGCCACAGGAGGAACTGTTTGTTGATGGTCAGTAGCTGCAGTATTATCTCCTTGTCACAGGAGGCGCTATTTGTCTTAGGAGTGCAGTGGCTGCAGTATTATCTCCTCGACACAAATGGTGCTGTTGGTCCTGGGAGTGCAGTGGCTGCAGTATCTTCCCGTACCACATGAGACACTGGTTGTCATGGGATTTAAGTGGCTGCTGTTTGCAGGTGCTGTTTGTCCTGAGATTGCTGAAGTTCTTCTGGGTCTTCAACTTGCTACTACAGGAGCTTATTGGGATTGTTGTGTAAAAAAGTATGTTCCAGACAGCCCTGTAGTTCATTTGCACTCTCTGTGGGACAAAAAAAGCGGACCTGTATTAGCGGCATCCAACAAAACAGATTTGCAGGTGATCTGCATAATTGTGGTAGGACACATAGAACATCTGCAATCAGAAGCAGATAAAAGGGCAATAAATTGGGCCCAGGATTGAGCCCTGAGGGACTTCACTATTGACTGATGGACAACTATCTCACTGAACAGAATTAAATTCACTATTTAATTGGATTAAGAATACTATTAAACAGTGTGTGAAATTTCATGTTTTTACAACAAAATGGGGTATATGATGCATTTTAAAACTCTAGCTTTTAATATTAAAATATTAAAGTAGAAAGCGTTCATCAATAAACCCAATCTGAGCCACAGACTGTAGGTTTTATATATGGCAGTGGAGTAAACATATGACATCCCTCAAATTGGTAGAATTTCTCATGATCTCCAATGCAACTGCAAATGGTCTTCTCGTTTCCTAGGAGACTTTCGAGATGGCTAAGTTTCCAGCAGAGAGAATTCGGAACTTCAGCATTATCGCTCACATCGATCATGGCAAGAGCACACTAGCGGACCGCCTACTGGAGATGACGGGTAATTCTCTGCCAAGCCCTCACGCATCCCAATTCTTTTTGCCATGGCTTTTTCTTTACTAGAGTGTTGTCTGGTGCAGGAGCCATAGCAAAGACGGCGAGCAACAAGCAGGTCCTGGATAAGCTGCAGGTGGAGAGGGAGCGAGGGATCACAGTGAAGGCTCAGACGGCATCTCTCTTCTATCAGAGCGAGGGAGAGACGTACCTGCTGAATCTCATCGACACGCCGGTAAGGAGGCTTCATTTGAAGAGGTTACAAAGTTACTAATATTTACACGAGTAGAATCAAATCTACTTGAAATAGACTATAATCTCAATGGATTTTGAGAATTGAAATAACATCACTTTGGAAACTTTTTTATTCACCACTTTGGAAGCTTTGGAAGCTAACATTTATAAAATTTGCTATATAAATAGAGTGGATTGGATTGGATCAAAATTCCGAACTGTTTATAAACCATGTAGTTTATGACCAAGGGGCAACCCCACTGCTTTTGTGACTTAACTGTAGTACCTTGACTGGCCGCAAGGTGTGTGTGGTCAAAAGTGAGCAAATTCCCATTCACTCAAATGTTAAAACTGGTCTACTTTGGGGCTGAAAAAAAATGTTTACACCATTGTTGCGCAATGTTTGTTGATTCAATAGTTTTGTAGATCGGTAGTTTTGACCTTTATGATCACTATGAGGGAGGTGAATTATTTTTACATTTGTTTGTTTAAGATATATTATATTATATAAATTATATTAATAGAATTTTAGATTATATTATATAGTGATTTATAAGAGTAGATTGAATCACAAATCGAACCATGGATATTCCCCCTCAAAAATGTATCTGTTTCTTTTAAAAACTGCTTTTATTCTTGCTATACGCCATCGTACGAGTCCCATTGTAACGTCACGTCGAGACATGAGAGGGCCGATTTCCCTCCCCCAGAAGTGATGCACTATCCACAAGCAATGCCTTCTCTTGTGATTTCCGGAAACAAACATGCGCGAATCAGCACACATTTTGGACTTGTGTTATTAAAAAGATTAAAAGGAGGTTATTAAAAGGACTTAAAAAGCATAAAAAGAAGATGCTCAGTTCCAGGGAGTACAGAAACCAAACATCTTTATGATTCTGACTAATAGAGGTATGGTTTATAATAGTGTTCCCTCCAAACTCCTTTATAGCGTCTATTAATGTTGCTAGCTCTGTGCTCGTGTGTTAGGGTTAGTGAATTTGCTCATAATTAATTCTTCTAAAAGCTTTCGAATCTATTTTACTTTTATAAGTAAAGTCAATACAGTAATACAAACTATGCCTTGACATGCAACTTTACAGTGAACTTTATCCTTAAATGGCTCCTGCAAAAAGTCATGCGTATGCGCTGGATATTATTCAAGTGTTGTTCGAGGAATCATCACTGAACCGTGAAGTACTGGTGACCGGAACGAGCCTAAGGGAGCGAGAGAGAATCAGGTATGCTTGATGATGAAATTGCATTTCTAGACAATGACAAAGGATTTGTGGAAGAGAAATTAACTAAAAATATATGTATTCCTTTGTATTTCACGTTACAATGAAAAAACATAAAATTATTGAGTAATTATTCTAATTTAATGAACATATGAAAGAGTAATTCATTTATTAAAGAGGAATTAATTTTAAAATGTGTTTATTGCTTTGTATTTTACATGTTTGAATTGAAACATGTTGCCATTATAAGTTCATTAATTATTGTTTAAATACTTTATCTTTAGCGCTTTAGTATGAAAACGTCAGTTGAATAAAACTGTTCTAGTCGACTTTCGACTAATCGACCTAAAAGAGGGCAGCCCTAGTCCAAACAGCAGTCTTTCTTCTCGAGACCATTGAAAACCTCTAAAAAAGCAACTGATGCCTCATTTAGAGATGCGCAGTTTCAGACGTCCAAGTTGAATAATGTCAAACATAATTATTTATTACATTTATGATTTTGTCCAAATCGACTTACAGTAGGGAAAGACAATATAATTTTTTCTCAAGTTGCTCGTAGTAGAAGTTGTATCAGCTGATAAACCAATGATAGCGGGAAGGAAATACATGTTTCTATCATTATAAGTCTTCAAACGTGTGTATGAATTAAAATCTGATAGTTTTGTTAAAAATGCGCAAGATTTGATGATAATTTTAACAAAACTGGGAGTCAATCTTTTATGGGACTTTAGTGATAATCTGTACAAACACGCTGCAGCATAGACTGTGTTTTTTTTTAGTTAAGTGAAAAGCTTAAATTGATAATTTAAAAATGTGAATAAAGTTCCAAAAATAAAGTGTTCCATATTGATCTTCATCTGCTTCCTTTCTTATTGAAACATAGTTAATAATTATTTTGGGAAATTATGAACTCGACCATACATCACATATCACTAAATCGCATTATGAACTAAATCACATATTCACATACATGAACATCATTAAAGGTGTCTTTTCTCAGTATATTAGTGTGTAAATTGATAATAAGTATTTGACCCCTCTAAACTATCATTGCACTCTTAATAACTTTCAGAAGGTAGTATTTATTGCAAACAATGTCTTTGAATCTCCTAAATCAGTTGTGCTGCTCAAAACCAGCCGTGCATCCCCTGTTCCTTCCACTTCCACTATGCCCCCTTATGGGTTTTAGTTGTTTTACACAGAAATCCACCCATTTCTGATGAATACATACATTTTTTTTGGTTCCAGGGTTTCTTAAAACACTCTTTCTTTTCATTGTTTATAGATGCAGTTCTGCTACTGTTCACATCCTAGTTGATCAGCATGTACGTTCTTCTTTGAGATTAGCTGCATTAGCGCTTCCTCTGATTGGTTAGTGGGCACGGCTAAATCCATTGAGTTGTTTTGAGCTCCAGACAAAGAAAATAGGATTATACAAACATGTACCAATCTGAATATGACTCGAGGCATGTTTTGATAAGTTAATAATGAACATGCTAGAAACCATAAAATGATTACTAATAATATAAAGATAAATGTAGCAAATATCTTATCTCAGAAGAGTATAGGAAACTGGGAGCCCTTTACATTAGCTGGTACCCAAGAAATAGCTTTAAGTTTCAAAAAGGTTGATGACCCCTGTTGTAAAGGATGTTATCTGTCTCCCTGCTGTCTGCTGTGGAAGCACACAACTACTTCAAGCACCATCTACGACTACTCAGCTAAAACAGGCTCACATTTCTTTAATATTTTTAATACATTGAACCACTTGTTTTTTCTGTACAGACGTTTCTGATTTTCTTGACCACAGAAATGCGCTTAGTCTGCGGAGCTAAAGCTGTAGCCGTACCCACCCGTTGTCAACGTTAAACTCCGAAAACGTAAGTCAGTCGACATCTTTGCTATGCTAACATACCGTAAATCGTTATATAAAAACAGAAAGCTAACATCAATGTATATAAATAACAGAAAGAGTATCCCAACCCAAACAGTTTCTTTCTTTGACAGGCTAAAAGCTAACAAACACATGCAGCTCATGTGCTCTTTCCGCTCTCTGCTCTTTAAGCAGGTTACAAACAAATCAACTCTGTTATAAAGCAACACTCTAGTCGTTGGATAATTCAGTTAGATATCTGTTGCTCCTAGCTTTTTTAAGCTACTTTAACTATCGTTAAACTTACTGTAATCACACACAACTAACTTCTTTGATTTACCTCTTTTAAGATTGCAATCGTACAACTAGTCTAACCAAAGCAACTGGTTGATTTATCTTGTCTAATAGTTAGATATAAAAATAAATAAGTAATAATAATAATAATTCAATTAATAATAAATTATTAATTAGACAAAATACTTTACTCATTACTACAACTTGTACACAAATTTGTCTCTTTCAGCTCAGCTTCTCTTGTGATTGACGGACCTGTTTCAAGGCCGATCTATCTGTAGAAGGGCAAACTGAAAAATACGTTTAGTTTCGGTTTCAGCTCTCCCTGTGACCGACTGTCCTGTTCAAGGCTAATAAATCCATAGAAGGTTAAACTGCAAAAATAGGATGAACAAATACATAATCAATTATTAGGGAAAAAAACTATTTTAGCAATAATTTTGAATCTCCAAATAAAATAATCAATATTAAGATTTATATAAATAAATAAACAATCTGCAACCTAGTTAAACACCAAGCTTATTTGGCTTCGAAACCTGCCTCTTTTGAACGTGAGCCATTAAACAACAGTGTTAGTGTAGTCTGTAATTTAGTGCAGCTAAAAGGTTTGAATACTGTTTATTTAAAAATAATAATAACCTAAACAATATTGATAAAGCAGATAGATATTACTCTACATAATAATATGGCCTCACCACACTGTTCCTCACCAAATTGCAAAGTTATTCTATCTCAGCGTCATCAAATCAGTGCTCAACTGGTCGTGGTGGGGGTGTTGCTACAACATATAGAAAAACCCTAAACACATCCAAAAAGACAGAACTTGTGCTCCATATTACACTGGCAGTATCAAAACAAAGATGTGCATTCTCTCCAACATTTGCTGTTGTCTAGAGGCCACAAACCACAATTCTAGCTTTCTCCAAGATTTTGTTGATTTTGTTACACATCTTTTGGTCGAAACAGATAAAATACTATACATTTTGGAGATTTTATCATCCATATCAATGACAAAAAAAAGACTTGTTGGGTATTGCCTTTACAGACCTCCTACATTGTTGTGGGTTTAAAGCAAAATGTGGCTGGGGCAACTCACGACCTAATTCACACCCTAGAGTTGTTTTTTTCTCATGGCATTAACCTCAGTAACATTTTTATACCGCCTCAAAGTGAAGACATCTCAGACCATTATCTTATGTCTTGTGATATGCATACTGTAAACATTAGCAATAGCATACAACGCTACCGACTAGGGTAAAATTAGTTCATGTTTTCATGACCTCCAGAATGGATTATTGTAGTGCACTGTAAGCCGGCTTCTCAACCGCTACGCTTCAATAATTACAGTTAGTCCAGAACGCTAGCGTTCTCACAAGAACAAAGAAATACGATCACATTACATCAGTTCTGTGCTCTCTTGGCTTCCTGTAAAATATCTCAGTGATTGTAAGATATTGCTCTTTGTCTGAGTGGCTTGGCTCTGGCCTACCTGAGCAGTCTTCTATCACGATATATCCCAGCTCGCTCTCTTTGATCCCAAGAAGCAGGACTATTGATTATTCCGCAGATTAGTAAATCCACCAGAGGGGGAAGAGCGTTCTCATATAGAGCTCTGAAGCTCTGGAACAAACTCCCGGATGTTGTCCGGAGCTCAGCGACGCTCAATGAGTCCAAAACTAAATAAAAAATATATCTTTTTAATCTAGCATTCAAATAATTCCTCCTGGTCTTTGTTAAAACAGATATGGCGTCTGAGCGCTATAAACATGTTAAAGTTAATAATTTTTCTAATCAGTGTCTTTCTTTAGTTTCTGTTTCATCTTTGCCTTTTTTATGTTTTTCAGTTTTTTTCAGGTGCTGTCCGCTATACTTAAGTATGTATATTCTTTATGCTGGGGAGGTGACTAGCACCTGCCTCAGTCAGTGAGGCTCCCAGGAACCTCACATAGGAAATACCTATTTACTCTACCTGATTCTCACGAGGACTTTGCGAAGCTGCTTTGAAAGCAACTGCTAAAAAGCGCTATATAAAAACTTGATTGATTGATTGATTGATTGATTGATTGGATGAAATAAGTGATCGTGGAATTTTTTTAGGGTCATGTTGACTTCAGCTACGAAGTGTCACGCTCTATATCTGCCTGCCAAGGAGTTCTGCTGATCGTAGATGCAAACCAGGTAACCAATCAGTGTGTGCCTTGATTAAGAGAAGCATTATTCAGTTCATTAGTCTTTCATGAGCACTGTAACGTTTATTCTGTTAAAATCTACTCTGTTGATTTTTTTCTTGTGTTTTATGCTGAGGTATTGATATCTATTCTTGAAATCTCAGGGGATCCAGGCACAAACCGTTGCCAATTTCTACCTAGCGTTCGAGGCTCAACTAACCGTGATTCCTGTGATAAATAAGGTAGGAAGATCTGAATCAATTTGTTGAGAACGATAGAAGCTGACACCCGTTTCATTTTGTGACTTATTTTCATATATTTGTGAACATTTTTTTATTTTTTATTTTTCTTTAAAAAAAAATATTTTTTTAAGCTTAAAAAAACTGTTTTAAGTGTAGCACCTGTTTGCTAAATATGAAACTTGTGAAGAGCAAATTTGGGTGATGACTATGCAATGAAAACATGGAACAGTTAGGTTCGACTTTGGGGTCTGAAGATATTTTAAGATATTTGATATCTGAAGAGAATTGAAACTGTAATGTTTGAATAATTGATTGCTTTATGAAATAGAATATGAGGTACCACTTAGAAAATAAACAAAACAAAACTATAGTCTTAAGGAAAAAATTTTATCAGATACACACTATACATAATAGATCGGTCTATACGTTGAAGTGAATAACTTCAAGGATCAAGATGCACCTTGTAAATACCCTTGTACAAAAGGGGTTTACTCAAGCATACAAAGTTCTTCTGATTGTTTTCTGATAGTGTGTCTGTTCAGTAAATGATCCTTAGTTAGTACTCATCTAAGGGCTGCTCCAGGTTTGTGATGTGCAATGAAATTGATCCCACCTTAATGTAGGATCAAAAGTCCAAGGGATAAGTTTGAAAATCCAGTAAAGTTGGAGATCTGTGGGGGCTCGCCATCCAACTTTCAGGGTTTCCAAAAAAACCTGACCAAATCAGTTGCAAAGTAAACTTAATTCCGGTTCGCAGCAAACAGATGGTTCAGAAGCTATTTGCTGTCTAACTCAGTTAGTTTCCTGCCAACACCCTACAAATTTAAAGGGGCAGTACAGCTATTTTAACACACATTTAAATCACATTTTTAATGGAATAACAGTTTGAAATTAATATACTCAAATATGAAAGAAAATAAATGAAAGGTTGTATGGTAATTTTGTGAAATTAATATTATAAATAAATTATAGCAAAAGATGTATATACTGAACGTTTGTCAACTTAAGTTACAAAAGTATACATATTACACTTATGCTACGTAAGCTTTTTTCTTGTTGTTGTAGTGTCATATTGTTGCAGTGATTTTAGACTGAGTAATGGAAAATAAATATTACAATACGATTATTTCAGGTGAGCACAAAGAGCTCATATTAAATGTGGTTTTAGTCCTGTCGTTCACTGAGTTTGGGGACAAAGGAATGTGTCTTATATGACAGTCGACCTCTGATGGAATGTGAAGTGAACAAACACTAGCCTTTATCTCTTGTTATAAAAATTATCACTCAGGAGACATGATTACCAACACAGCCTCAGCGTTTACTATTGAAACTCAAATGAAAGTCATACAATACATTTTGCATGTGGATTGCAGTTGGAGAGAACAGGAAGAAGGAAGGTGAGAATAAAGTGTATTTGTCTCTTTCAGTAAGGCGAGACTACCATGACAGTTCCCTGGGCATTGTCTCTCTCTCTCTCTCTCTCTCTCTCTCTCTCTCTCGCTCATCCAACATAATCGTCAAAACATTTTTTCTAATTATTTATATATGTTAATATTTATATTATAGCATTTAATATTCAATATGCAATTAATATAAATGATTCAATTTTCCCAATTACACTCTTTTTTCATCTTGAGGGAAGGATTTAAACCAAAAGAGAAATGTTTTTGTCACCATTTAAATGGTGTCTCAAACAGGATTTTGAAAGAGCTAAGCCACAAATTTCACAGATCTGAAAAATTGTTATCATATACTTTTCATTGCTAAGTGAAATTGTTATTTCATGCTGGACAAATTGGTTAGCTTTAAATTCATGCAAATATGCAGTTGATCCAAAATCATTTAAAGAACCTGAGTGGAAAAGAAATGCTAGGAGAATAAAAAATGCAAAAAAAAAGTTTGAGAAAGGTTGTAAAATTAAATTGCTGTAGATGGCACACAGTTTTCATAGCATGTTCCATTTTTATTGGATGTTAATTTAATTTAAAGTTAATGACTCTCTTTGTTCTTTCTTAATTCAGAAACAGATTTCGTAACCTGGAAAATTATTTACCGATTCGATAATTTTATTACTATGTGAAATAATTGTTTCTTTATTCTAATTGCTTCCCCATATTGTGTAGAAACCACACGGCCAGGGGTTTAGAACTAATAGGATGCCTGTATAAAGACACACACTATCACTCATGGGAGCTTCTGACTTGGCTGATGTTTGCTTTTCTATACAATCTGATTTAGTTTGCCTCGTAAAAGCTCCAATTGTTACTACTAACCTAATTAATAAATATTTTCGACAACACTTAAATGGTTTCACAAACAGGATTTTGAGAGACAGGCAACTAAAATCTGGTAAAATAATTTTTGATCTATCAGATACTTTTGTTTACTTGCTGAAATTGGTCTTTCTTTGTTTTCATTGCATCTCCTATGTGGTATAGAAACCACATGTCTAGGATTTTAGTACTAACAGATAACATGGAGAATACAGAACAAGACTCTGACTGGACAGATTTTTGACTTTTCAATAAAACCTGATTTGACGTGACTTGTAAACGCTTTTATGATTATTACTAGCCTAATTCATATTTTTTTTCGACATCAAAGTTTTTCAATCAGTAGCTGTTGCACATTTTATGCTAATTGTAGACATTAAAATATTAATAAAAATATATAATTCTCTCTCTTGTTGCAGAAACAGCAGATGAACTGTAATTTCTATAGTGTTTCTAACAGAAGCTATTGTTAATATAGACAAACAAATATTTTCATAATTTTTGCTCATAATGGCTTTTAAAAATAATAAGAACAGTGATGGATGAGATTAACTTTTATCTTTAAAGGAAACCTTTCAGAGTATGTTTTTTTAATTGTTTGGTTCCGTTCAGAGCACTGAAGAGATTATTTAAAGCTCTCTTTTGGCTAAAAGTAAACATTGACGATAACAGAAGGAGACAGCAGCACTCGTTCTGTTTTCTAGAGATTTCATTCTGTTTATCTTCTCTTCTGTTGTTCCTCAGATTGATTTGAAAAACGCTGATCCAGAACGAGTGGAAAAACAGATCGAAACGGTTTTTGATATTCCAAAGGAGGAGTGCATCAGGGTGAGCTTGTCTAGTCGATCCGTTTACAGAGCTGTCTGCCTCTCTTATTTATCTTAGTTAAACCCTAGTCTAACATTTGTTAGGTTTTACCATAGCAATATTTAAGAGCTCCAGTGTAAAAAAATAAATAAATAAATAAGTGTGAGGCAGGAAAACTTCTACTGTATTTCCACTCTGAGTGTAATTTTTTTTTTTGTCTTTGAATGTGTCTAATTGCATTCTTTGGGGTTTATCCATGAGTCTCTATTGGCAGGAGTCTTTATTATGCAGTTTAATTAGCCTCCTGGCCAACATTGGACCCAACCCAACCCTAGCAGGCAATACATTTAAATTTTTCTTGACTGAGGTTTGGGCCAGTCACGGTTCGTGTGTGGCTGTCTAAACTCCGTACTATCATGTATAGTCGTTCATTTTGGTTAAGGAGATCTGTTTGGGCCAGTCATTAACATGTACCATTATTGATTACTGTAGGCTTTGGCCCACTCAAAATATGTGGGCCAGTACTGGGCCAGTTCATTAAATAATACTGAGTATCCAAATTCAATGCTTTATGAACAAAACAAAAACACTGTTACACCTCACGGCATGATTGTGGCCAACGCTGCACACCTTTTTTTTAAAGGCTTGAAAAGTGTTTGTTGCTTATATGATATTGTGTGGTTGTTGCAGCTGTCATATGTACATTTTTATTTTACTGATGTTATAGATCTCTGCAAAGCTGGGAACAAACGTGGATCAGGTTCTGCAGGAGGTGGTCAGGCGCATTCCCCCGTGAGTGTTCCTCATCTCTCCACTAGAGGTCACTGTCAGCTTAAAAACTAGCTGTTACAGGCATTGTTTTTGTCACAACGACCATATTTCTTTATAATATTAAGAAACAAAATGACAAGCAAATTGTAAATAACTTGTTCTCATTTTATGTACAATCTAACAAAAAATGTGTGTGGATTAAATTAAATACAGTGCTAGACCAAAGCCACAATGAATTAATTGAAGAGCATGAATTAAACTTGGAAGTAGTGCTAATGCAGAGTTACCCTCATTTAACTTCTAAAGAAATTGTTCTTTGCTGAGGTTTGGGCCAGTGATAGTTTGATTGGAATTCAGATTTGCCCCAGTCATTTATTATAAATCAGTGTTGCGCTTTGGCAAATAAACATTGTGTGAGCCAGAGCTGGCCCAGATAAAAAAAGAAGCAAAAGAAACAAGCTAGTGATGTGACAGATGTTGTCAGATAAGAATAACTAACTGCAAGTGTGTTTCAGTCAGAAAATTATTTTGTACCCAGGTCTAGCAATCATCTGCCATTGGCATTGGGAAATTTGGTCAAACATGGTCAGAATCTGGCAGAATATCTAAAGCAAATTCATATCAGTTGTAGAATTGTTAGGTAAATGAATCAATTAACCAATCAATCAAGTTTGGATATAGCACTTCTTTAGCAGTTGCTTTCAAAGCAGCTTCACAAAGTCCTAGTGAGGATCAGGCAGAGTAAATAGGAGTTTCCTTTGTGAGGGCCCGTGGGAGCCTCGCTGACTGAGGCAGGTGCTTGTCACCTCCCCAGCATAAAGAATATACAAACTTAATATCCATTGACGAACAGTTCGCCTGACAACACCTGAAATAACAAAACAAACAAAGACAAAACAGAAATTAATAAATGAAAAAAATGGTTAGAAAACTGTAACAGACGCCAAACAGGTGATTAGCGTCAGCTGCAGGATGAGTGATAAATGATGAGGATAGTTTAGAGAGGCACAGTGAACCACTTTGTTTTTTAAACAGGTTGTATGTGTATTGTGTTCAGACACCATATCCGTTTAGACAAACAACAAGAGCCAATTAGAGTTGTGCGATTGTAATCTTAAAAGAGCTAAATCAAAGGAGTTAGTTGTGTGTGATTATAGTAAGTTTAACGATAGTTAAAGTAGCTTAAAAAGGCTAGGAGCAACAGAGATTAATTTGTAACAGAGTCGATTTGTTTATAAACCTGCTTAAAGAGCAGAGAGCGCAAAAAGCACAAGAGCTGCTTGTGTTTGTTAGCTTTTAGCCTGTCAAAGAAAGAACTGTTTTGATTGAGAAGCTCTTTCAGTTGTTTATATAGGTTTATGTTAGCTTTCTATTGTTATATAATGGTTTACGGTACATTAGCGCAACAAAGATGCCGACTGACTTACGTTTGCGGGGTTTAACGTTGACATCGGATGGGTACCGATACAGCGGAAGTTAGTTTTAGCCCCATTTGCAGAAACGTCTGTACAGAAAAAACAAGTGGTTCAACGTATTAAGAATATTAAAGTAATGTGAGCCTGTTTTAGCTAAATAGTAGTAGGTGATGCTTGAAGTAGACGCTTGCTTCCACTTCTTGGGAGCGCAGGTAGGCTAGCACAGCATATAAAAAATGTATTGTTTTGTATTGTTTTAAACTCAGTTGTGTCTGTGTTGTGACTTTAATTTTCCTCATAACTGTGAGTTATGATCATGGTGGGAGGAATCAGGAAGTTTCAGTGTGCTCTGGTAAACCATCACGTCTGGTCATGTGCTTTTTCAAAAGAAACTTGCTCGACGACATTCCCAGTAATCTCACATTTCCTTTCTAAAGAGTTCTTCTGTAACTAGGCTATTATCAAGCGATTCTTCATCTCATTATTATAATATATTTCCTCACTAACTGTTACCCTGTTCTTCTGATGAAGCCAGAGATTACTGCATTTGATGGGCTGCCAATGGTTAACCGTTTGATCGCTCCCGTGAAGAGATTAAATGAATGTAATGTTAGTAAATGTTAAAAGAAACTATGAATTACCTCTATTTCTGCATTTTCTCGTGGATGTTCTAAAAGGGAAATAATTTTGGACCTAGATTTGCATTTGTCTGGCCTTCGTCTGGCAACAGCATGAGGTTTTTGTAAGTGTCTGGCAGATTTGGCTGAGGTTTGGCCCAGTTTGTGGCCAATGTTTGGAATTAAAACTACCTCCAGTTGTGTACCAACTAGTTGTTGAGACCAGAACTGGGTCAGGTACAAATAGCTTTGTGTGTCTGTGTCAAAGTACACTTCGGCCCAAGTTTGGCATTTGTCTGGCCTTCATCTTGCTATAGTATAGGGGTTTTAGGCCAAACATGGGGACGGATTACAGTAGAGGTCGTAGCTTTATATTTTGGCACAGAAGACATGGATGGACTTTTAACTTGAATATTTCATTTGGCTGAGATGTGTGCCAATCACGGTCCAGTTGTGGCATAGGTTCATAGGGGGCAAACATGACCAGAGGTTAGAAGAGGGGGTTCCATTTTATAATGCCACAGAAGACATCGGCAAGACAGTAACTGTGATGTTCTTGGCTGAGTTTGGGCCAGTCACCGTCCAGGTGTGGCCCATGATTGTAACTTTAAATTTGCTTCAGTCATCTATTGGGATTCATTGTGGTGCTTTGGCAAAGAAAAACTAGTTTTGAGGCCATAGCCTGACCAGATAACAATACATTTTTATGTCCCATTCAAAAAATACATTTGGCCCAAGTTTGGCATTTGTCTGGCATTCATCTGGCACTGGCATAGGCTGTTTGGGCCCAATATGGCCAGGGTCTATAAGAGGCGGTAATGTTTTAATGCACCACACAAGACATGGGCCAGCATTAAGTGTAATGTTAATTTTGCTGAGTTGGGGCCAGTTACGGTCCAGGTGCGGCCAAGGGTTGGAATTTTAAATTGTGTACAGCAATGTATTGTTAATTGTGGTGCTTTGTCAAATCAAAACTAGTTTTTGAGGCCAGAGCTGGGCCGGATAAAAAAAGCTATGTGTGTCCCATTCAGAAAGTAGGTTTCTGCCATGTCTGGCATTCATCTGGCACTAGTAGTCTGAGTCTAGCAGAGCTGGGGTCATTTTTTTACAGAAGACATAAACTGTTGTGTTTGTTTGAGTTTGGGCCAGTCACAGCCCATATGCGGCCTACGATTGGAATTCTAAATTTGGTTCAGTCGTGCATTGTGATTCATTGTGGAGCTTAGGCAAAGAAAAACTCGCTGTGTGGGCAAGAGCTGGGCCAGATACTAATTGCTGTGTGTGTGTGTCAAGTGTGTCATTTGTCTGGCAGTCAGCTGGCGTTGGGTTTTTGGGCCAGATTCTAGAAGAGGTGAAAGTGTTTAAATGCGTCAAAGAAGATATGGGACAGACATTTGCTTTTGACCAGTCACGGCCCAGTTTTGGTTCATGATTGGAATTTTTCATTTCCTCCAGTCATCTATCGTGATTCATGGTGAATCTTTGTCAAAGCAAAACTAGTTTTTGAGGTCAGAGCTCGGTCAGAGAGAAAGTGTTATATTTGTCTCGTGCAGGAAGAAAAAACATTTGGTTCAAGGTTAGTATTTGGCTAGCACATCTGGCATATGCGGGTCTATTATTGTAAGAACTAGGGTCAATTTTAACATGGCTGATGTTAAATAAAAGTTTTATTTTACTGAAATTTGGGCGAATCAAGAATTCAGACTTGATGGTGTCATGTACTATAAATAAATGTGGAAAACAAAACTAGTTGTCTTGGCCAAAGCTGGCACAGCAACAAATGTTTGGGACCAACCATGGTCAGAATCTGCCAGTGATGTCAGTTTTAATTAAGCATTGGAGGGTTGTTCCAGACATTAACTTTAATGTAATGTTAACTGAGATCTGGGCCAGTCACGGCCCATACCTGGATTTGAAACAGCCCTGTTGTGTTTTGTGAGTCATCATTGTATTAGGACCACTCAAAAGAGTGTGTGGGCCAGAGCTGGGCCAACCATGTTCCTCCAGAACCTTGAGAACATTTTTCAATCTAGGTTTTTCCCTTAATATCTATTTTTAATTCTGTTTCAGGCCGACAATGAGCAGAGATGCTCCGTTTAAAGCACTCGTCTTTGACTCCACCTTCGACCACTACCGAGGAGTTGTGGCCAACATGGCTGTGTTCGGGGGACGAGTGTCCAGAGGAGACCGAATTGTCTCAGCTCACACCAAGAAGACTTTTGAGGTCAACGAACTGGGCATCCTGAGACCCGAGCAACACCCGACGGAAACGCTGTGTGGGCCTCAGACACTACAGTTCACATGCACTCTTCTTCCGGAGAGATGTTTCGAGGCTATGATTTGACTGACATGAAGAGACCCTGAAGCTGTGGCATGATGACCTTTGACATGTTTGCAGATATGCCGGGCAGGTGGGTTACATGATCGCAGGCATGAAGGAAGTGAAGGAGGCTCAGATTGGAGACACGCTCTTCCTCCATAAAGAGCCAGTGGATGCACTGCCTGGGTTCAAACCAGCTAAAGCCATGGTGTTCGCAGGTGTGCTAGAGAAACCTTCCTGATGCTACCATCGCGGTTTGCTAACCCACATTAAACCAATTTCAGGCATGTATCCCATGGATCAGTCGGAATACGCTGCCATGCGGAGCGCTCTGGAGAAACTAACACTGAACGACTCCAGCGTCTCCATCCAGAAGGACAGCTGCTTGGCTCTCGGGGCTGGATGGAGGTATGGTAATAAACGTCGGCTGAAGATAGACTGCTAACAACAAATAGCAGTCAGATTATTCAAACTTTTGTGTGAAAAACAACAACTTTTATCCTCAACAGTTTTGAAATCTTCACAATGCTTTTCTCCTTCACAGAACAAACAAACATTTTATTTTTGACCAAAATTTGGCGCAGTTAGCAATGACGTTGACATTTGGCATTCCACAAACGCTTGAGGGGTTAGGTACGGGGCTGGGGCTTTACTAAACCCGTTTTACTGGGGCACGAGTTTTCTCATGCCTTCGCAAACTCACCCCAGGCTCATCAAGTGGGAACACTACCGTTTCCCCTTTTTGAGGGGTTCCACTTCAAATCCTGAACAAATAAAACAAATAGTTCTTATGATTAGTATATCCTCAAAATTTAGAAACAAAAAGTAATTTTGATCCCAATTCACTTTTTATTAAAACTTTAGAGCTTGGGATTGAGTCGTTGAGGCTGTCGCTGCTGAAGGGAGCTATTCGTGATTTTATCTGTTAATGAGATCTCGAGGAAACTCCAAGTTAATTTTACATCAAGTTAGAACAGATGTTGCTTTTTTAATATGTGATATTGCTGAATTTACAGTTATTTGAAGTGTTTTTAATTATATCCATACTCTGTTGGGAACATTGCGTATCAAATGTAAGGGAAATTTCTTCAGAACTTTGGAGTTGTGTCGTACTGTGCTGTATTTATATGGCAAGCCGCTTTTATTATTTAATACTCTTTTAGTCCTAGTTATAATTTAACTTTCACTAGTTATTATTTTAATTGAAATTAATTTATCTACAAATTGTTTTTTGACTAGTCATAATTGTAGATATCTCCTATTAGATTTTTGACCAGGACCAACTTCATTAAAAATATCTGCAAATACAGACTAGTAAAAATCAATTGAGGATATCTTCAAATACTTTTAAATAGAAATCAATGGAGGTTTATGACTGAGTGTGAATAGTTTGCATATATATTTAATGCACAATACTCCTAGTTATGAGAACTTTGCATTGTAGATATCTTCAGTGTATGTTTGTACTAGTCAAAATCATATTATAGATAACTCAAATGCAATTATGACTAGTCAAGATACAATTGTAGATATCTGCAATTAGAATTAAGACTAGTTAAATTTTAAAATGGCTTGCCATATTATTTATGTCCTCCAAACTTTCCCTGTGTCTTCCTCAATAGCTTCCAATAGGACCAATCAGGGCCAAGTTGTCCCTTCAAGTCTGGCAGAGGTGACCTTGTTTTGAATGCAACACAAGAAACTTGTCACACATTAATAACTGGGTCAAGGGACAGCCATGGCCCCAGAACGGCCCTAGTTTGAAATCCAGGTTTCATTGAATCACGTGTCACGATTTATTGAGGTTTTCAAGCACCTTCTTATGTGTCCCCCAGGCTGGGTTTCCTGGGTTTGCTGCACATGGAGGTGTTCAACCAGCGTTTGGAGCAGGAGTATAACGCGTCGGTCATCTTAACAGCTCCTACTGTACCATACAAGGCTGTCCTGGCTTCCCCCAAGCTTGTAAAGGTGAGACTGGGCTGCTTTCTGATTGAGTAAAGATCTTCTCATCTATTAAGTTTTTAGGTGAGAGTTTATTTCTTTGAGTTCTCTCTTTTACGCTGTGACCCAATGCCACATTATAAAGGAAATCGCTGCATGAGATTTAAAGCCCCTTAAAGTCTCTGTGGATCCTTGAGACAGCTTTTGTATTGTGTAAAGACCTGAATCAAAAAAATAAAATAAAAAGATGAATCAAGAAAGATGTTCACTTTAAGAGGAAATGTGAAAGGAGCACTGTGGGTTTGAGAGTTGATGTTCTCGGTGAGCGAATCGATCATTCAGTCACATACGCACTCATTTTCTTTGAGGGTTTGCTTTGGTTCTGCTTTTAACTGAGCACCATCTAGTATCACCTTGAGTCACATGAACAAAAGAGCCAATCAGTAAATGCAGAAGGATGTTAATGTGTTGTTTTTATGTGCATGAATCTCGTTTAACATTAGGAGGGACATTCAATACAAACTTCTCATGACAAATTTTTGAAGGGGGACACAAATAATAGTCACACTCTACTGATAAAGATATGTCAACAGTGAAAACAGTGCTTCCATCATTAAAGTCATCACAAATTAAACAATTAGGTTTTGGTGTTGAAAGGGTTTCAGTTGATACCATTACAAATCAATACTTTGAAAAAGATACTGGTTCCTAAACTATGGAAGCAAGTTTCCACCAATTAAGATAAAATAAAATAAAAAAAATCATTATTACTCTGATAATTCCATCACAAAATCTCACAACTTCTACATTTTATCAAGCATCTCTGAGATAAAAGAAAAGTCAGAATTCTAGATAGAGAGAAAAGAGCCAGAATTTCACAGTTCTGAGAAAAAAAGTCACAATTCTGAGACATTAATTCAAAATTATAAGAAAAAAATCACAATTCTGAGATATAAAGCTAGAAATCTGAGATATAAACTCAGAATTCCAAGATGAAAAGTAATTCAGAATAAATCAGAAAAAAGTCACAATTCTGAGATATAAATTCATAATTATGAGATATAAATTCATAATTCTGAGAAAAGTCACAATTCTAAGATATAAATTCAGAATTCTGAGAAAGTAACAACTCTAAGAAAAGTCATAATTCTGAGATATAAAACCAGATTTCTGATTTGAAAAGTCACAATTCTAAGATATAAAGTCAGAATTCTGAGATAAAAACTTGTACGGAAGCCTGTCTTCAACCACCAGTCTTGAAAATCGAGATTACAGAAGATTATTTTCGGCATGGCTTCACAAATACATCTTGATTTTATTAGAGGAATCTCATAACGTTAAGCTTAGTTCCTAGAAATTCTCTGGGGAGAATGTTACGCAGGAACAATCCCGTCCCACAGCAGTTCTCGATATACCCACGAAAGTTAAAATTTTGTAGTTCATGACCTGAGCACAAATCAATAGATTAATTAAATATCAATTTTCGAGACATTTTCCCCATAATATTATGTGTGTGTGCGCGTGTGTGTGTGTGCGTGCGTGCGTGCGTGTGTGCGTGCGTGCGTGTGTGTATGTGTGTGTATGTGTGTTGCGTAGGAGCACGGGCAGGAAGTGATCACCATCATCAACCCAGCTCAGTTTCCTGAGAAGTCCATGGTGCTGGAGTATCTGGAGCCCATGGTGATGGGGACCATCATCGCTCCTGATGACTTCACAGGGAAGATCATGGCTCTGTGTCAGGTGAAATTAGCTCTGGCTGGAAGTGTGTGTGTCTTTAACCTTTTACTAAAGGTATGTGAATCAAGATGAGGGTCTCCCTGTACCTGCATCAGATGCTGATATTTCTCTCCTCGGATTAGACACGACTAATCACGTCGTAAATGTGGTGCTGTGAAGGTTTTCTTTACCACGAGAATATTATTGGTTAGAACTATTTTCATCAAAGATGTTTCCACCAATGGGAGAAAGGGGGCAATACCTAGTTCAAGGTATTCTGCTGGGTACGCACCCAGCCCAATTGATCCGGGAAGAACAGCTGATTTCTATGAAAAGTCAATGTAAAGATGCGACGCATACAATGGGTCACGAACCATGCGATGCGGGGAATGTGAATGCCATGGAGAATCTACGAGAGTGACGAGGCTCGGTAAAACGAGTAGAGAATATTGAACTTAGATTAACTTGGCATGTGTGGCAACCAATCAGCTCTTGCTTGCTCTTGTAGTGACGTGATTTTTTTTATTAAGCAGGAACATTTGCAACAATAATGGAGGAGACAAAAATCATCACACTTTTGTGGCCACCTATAAAAAGAACCTTGCTTAAAATAAAGTGGGTGAGGTCACTGAATCTGGTTATATGGTATAAATATTTTACATTCATCGAAGCTTGAAACATATTTATATTGTGCTAATGTTAGATAAAGCTAAACATGCTAGTTTATTTATTTATCAGAGGAAGTGTGCAGGAAGAAATGGAGAAGGTTGAGGGACATTTTTTTGAAGGAGTGGAGAAAGGAATACAAGATATAGAGTGGTTTAGCAGCAGGTATGTGCTGTTCGGTCATTCCCGAGCCCCCAAGTGAGTTCACCTAGAGTCTTTCTCGGAGCAGCCTTCTTCATATGAGTGATGCGAGTGAACACTGGTTTTGAAACTAGTCAGATGCGGGAGAAGCATTCTGCTTGCATGTTTGGCGCTTGGTGTGAACCCCCATTTAGAATATCATATCTCAGCGTCTAGAAGAGATATAAATGTGAAAACCACTTGATTCTTCTAATTTATAGCTTTCAATGATGCAAGTTTCAGGGGTTTCACATTTTGACCAAAAAACATCATATTGAAATTTTTTTTGTCAAACTTTCCCAGGTGAAAGTGCGTGTTTAAACTAGAAGAACGCTTTTTTCAAATTTTTATCTGATCAGGAACCTGCGATATGAACATTTGTTTCCACCAATGAGAGCCAGGGGGCGGGCCTAGTTCAGGCACATTTTAGAAGTCCAGGACTCTGTTTCTAAATGAGATACCAATGTGAAAAACAACTTTTCAACGTTTAAACCTGCGCTTTCAAGATCTGATTCACAACAGGAAGTTGGGGTCCCCTGGGACTGCCCAGTTCCTGTCTTATTGAATTCATAATTTGTGAACCTTTCTAATCGGATAAAGGGCCGCAGGGCCATCCAGAAGAACATGGTCTACATCGATGAGCACCGGGTAATGATGAAGTACCTCTTCCCTCTGAACGAGATCGTGGTGGACTTCTATGACCAGCTCAAGTCCATGTCTTCAGGATACGCCAGGTGAGCTTTCATCCAGAGTCTCGTAGGGGATTCGGCTAACTGTCTTGTTGTTCTTCTAGCTTCGATTATGAGGATGCAGGGTATGAGGCAGCGGATCTGATCAAGATGGACTTTCTGCTTAATGGGCAGCCGGTAGAGGAGCTCTGTGTGGTAGTGCACCGGTAAGAGTCCGGCTTTCCCCTCTGATTTGGCGCTTAGAACGTTGTTTTTTTTATTATTATTCTTTTAACATGCTCTTAAAACGTTATTTAGAAAGAAAACTTTTTTCTTCTTGAATTTGATTTTATCGATTATACTTTTTTTTCTTGATTCTTTCAGTTTGTAAAAAGTGATTTCATTTAGTCAAACCAATGCAACTTTTATTTTATTTACACTTTTTTTTTTAAATATCTGAAGTAATAACTCAAGTCTTTTGACAAGGGGAAGAGAGCGAGAGGTGCAGAAAGAAGAGGAACACTGAGACAGGAAAGAGAATATGAAAGAAAGTAGGAGAAAGAGAGATAAAAAGGAGGAGAGAGAATATGAGAGGGAGAAAGAGAGGAAGATGATGGAATGAAAGAGAGGAGAAGAGAGAGGTAGTGGAAGATAGAGTGGGGAAGAGATAGAAGAGTAGGTGAGAGTAAAAGAGGGGGAAAGGTAGAGGAGAGAGAGGAGTAAGAGAAGAAATAGGTAGAGGAAGACAGAGAGGAGAGTGTAAGAGAGGTAGAAGAAGAGATCAGAGAGTGAAGGAGGGGGAGAGGAGGAGAGTGAGAGCGGTGAAGAAGAGAGAGGTAGTGGAAGATAAAAAGAGGAGAGAAAGAGGAGCAGAGGGAGAGAGAGGATAATGCAAGGCATGAAAAACATTGCAGTTTCATTATATAATTTTCTCTTCAATAATAAGAAAGAGAGATCTCAATATCTGTTCATTTGAATGTAATTTTGCAATGCAAGATGAGCTGACCCGTAGAGAAAAAAACTAGATTTAATAGCACATGAAATGTTTAGAATTTAAGTGTATCGATTAGAGGAAATCATTGATTTTAATTTGTGTGGAGAAAAATAGTCTTTTTTGTGAGTGTGTAAGAAAAATCTGTGATGTTTAAAGGCCGTAGCGGCCTTATTTGTGAGTGCTCTCCAGAACTTGAGATGTTTCTGAGAGATGCTGTGTTCCTGCGCGCAGAGAGAAAGCGTATAGCACAGGAAAAGCCATCTGTGAGCGGCTGAAGGACTCCATTCCTCGGCAGATGTTTGAGATTGCCATCCAGGCAGCCATAGGCAGCAAGATCCTCGCTCGAGAGACGTGAGTGATCCTCGCAGCGCGCATCTCTGAGAAATGAACCGCCCTGCCGCTCACCTCAGCGTCTGCTCTCTCTGTTTCTCTGTTTAGAGTTAAAGCTTTCCGCAAGAACGTCATTGCCAAATGTGTGAGTAGCTGTCCTCCACCTCCTCGCTTCTCTTTACTCTCACCTGAAGCCACTTTAATTATTAAAGAACTTTATTCTGTCAAGACTGAAATTGATTGAATTTAAAAATATATGTATTTTCTCTGCTGTCAACAGTTTAATAATAATTTCTGTAAGATTTTAAATTTATTTTGCTAAAAAAATTCAAATACATAACATTTTTATGTATTATTTACATTAAATATTAAATTTTATCATGTTATTTCACTAATTATGTATATTTTAATTACATTAAATAAAAAATATGTTTGTAAATTTATTTAAATCAACAGATTTATTTAGATTTGTTTATTTTAATAAATAAATGTTACTTTAAAAAAAATGCTAAATAAACAAATCAATATGATTTAAAAATAGGTATTATTTAGTATTATTAATAATATTTAGTATTTTTATTCTACCCAAAGCACTGATACATGAATTAAATACACTTTTCATTAATAAATAATTATCATGAAATATTCAGTAATTAATTATCGAATAATATTTTATTTTAATTAATTTTACGTATATTTAGGTTAGCTTAATTTGAATAATTTGTACTCGCTTAAGTTTAAATTACATTCTGTTATAAAGAATACATTTATAATTTTATTATTTAATAAACAAAAATGTTCTTGTTTAGTTATCTTGTATTTTGATAACAAAAAAAATCAGTTAATTTATAATATTTTTATTTCAGTATAATAATTTTAAATTGTTTGATTGTTTTACTTAGTTTTTTTATGTTTTATTTTTAAAACGTTGATATGTTATTTTATGAAATTGAATTAATATTATTACTGGTCATATTTTAAACCATTTTTATTCATTTGTTTTATCATCTAAGATAACGATTTATTTCAGTTGAAATGTTTTTGTTTTGACCGTTCCATTTACATGAAGTTAAATGAAATCATTTTTTGTTAAAACTTGTTTTGTTTGATTTAAATGTAACAATTGCATTTTGTGCAATTTTATAAAAAAGATGTTTTTGAAAATATTTTGTTTCTGTAAAAGAATCAGTATTAAAACACTGTTAAATTTACTAACCTACTAAGATCACTAACGCGCACTCCCCTGGGTCTCGCAGTACGGCGGTGACATCACACGCAAGATGAAGCTCCTGAAGAAGCAAGCTGAAGGCAAGAAGAAGATGCGGCGCATCGGTAACATCGAGGTCCCAAAAGACGCGTTCATCGGCGTCCTGAAGAGAAAGTAGGCTGATCTGAGGACACAAATGCATTAACGATCCTCACGGGAGCTGATAAACGCTTGTGGAGCTGAGAGACAGGTGATCGTGGGAAACGTTAGCGCACTCTGCTGGGCGGGACTCAAGTGCGCATGTGAGAAGATCCTGAGAAAAATCTGAGAGAAAACTCATGCAAATGCAAGAGAAGGATTCATGTTTTTGCCTAACGTTTCTTTATGAATAGAATGTGTGTGTTTAAATAAATTGGCTTTGTTTGTGAGTTTGGCACAAATTTAGCTCCATACAAAACACTTGTGATTATTTCTAAATGGTTTCATCTCTTCAAAACAGATCATATTTTGTAAATAGTCTCCTCAAATACTTTTCCACTAATGCTGACTAGTTTTTTTGTTTTAAAAGCATCAGATGCATAAGTTTGAGGAATAAAAAACAAGTACAAATTAGTTTTTCATAGTGTTTTATAACAACCAGCAACACTAGCGGAGTCCATGTAACACCTACAGATACGACACACACAGGAGTGGAGCGCAGAGCATTCTGTAATCTGTTGAGAGCATTAACCACTCACCATTTTTAAAAACATACAGAAACATGAGGGAACACTGCAAAAATCCATTTGTTCACACACTGGGATGCAATGTTAAACATATGGAAAACAAACATGTCATTCTAATATCTGCTATCTGAAAGTTGGTCATGGCTCGAATTGATCGAAACAATCAATCCATCAAGAAATTGGTAAAGCGTGAAAAACAAAGCATTTAAGATGACAGTGAGTAAAATCCTTCAGCTCTCATGCGCTTAAGAGAAAGGACGTAACAGACGAGTGAGCTCCAGGAGTGTTCCATTCATACTTATTTTTTTAACTTTTAATAAAAAAAATATTTGTATGAAATATTGTAATTTATGAAAAGGAATTACAATTATTGTAATTTCTTTTTAAACTGACTGTTTTGTATTATTGTTTGTCATTATTGAAGTAAAATGTGATTTTTAAGTGCATTTAAACATGTTTGATAAATTATCATTTGTAATTTTAGTTTTTGTAATTTTTTATTACATTTTGTCCTTATTTAAGTTATATTTTATTCAAATACCTTCATATGTGTTTTATTGTATTGCACTTCATTAAAAATATATATTTATTTATTATTTGTTAAATTTTTTTATTTAAAGAACACCTTTTATTTTATAACACCTTTTTAATTAAACACCTTTCCATGTGATAATTGTATTGCACTTCATATTTTATTCTATATTTATTTCAATTACTTTCTTTTAACAATTGTCATAATTGAATGTAGTTTTATTGAGAAATTTAAACATTAATATTTTTTCACTTTATTTAAATTTGGTATATTTTATTTAATTACATTTAATTTAAAATATCATTATTGAAGTTAAATGTTATTTAATATAAATGTATTTAAACATGTTTATTTTTCTTGCAGTTAAGTTTAAAGTATGTGTATTTATTTTTTTTAAATATTGTCGATATTGAAGTTAATTAATATTTGATTTGGACAGTTAAACATGATTTTTGTCCCCACTTCATTTTAATCTGGAATATTACATTTAAATATATTTTATTTTAAAAGGCATTATAGAAATTACATTTTATTTTATTTACAGCCCTGTAATTTAAGACATATTTATTATGTCCCACTTGCTTTAAATGTTGTTTATTTATTTAAATGTCATTTATTTATTTGTAATAAATTCCTTGTTGTTATAATTTGCATAGTATAATTTAAATGTATAATACTTTTTTCTGTATTATAATGGAACACACTTGAATTGTTCCTGCTGTGATTGAGCTCCTGACTGACAAATGTAACTAAACCATTTGACCAAAACACAAAGTATCGTTTTTTTCTCTCATTTTTGAATTTTCAACAGAGCATCAAGGAAAAAAATGCCATAAGAACCTTAGCTGACAAAAAAAAACAAGAAATTAGTTTAATTATTTTTTTTCTTTTGAACGCGTCACAAAATGTTAAACGAAGAACACAAAATATTTTTTGCACACGCTTAGAATAATGAAATTGAAACCTTAAACAGCTTTATCTCCCTCAAAATACAAACCCAACACCGTACACCTCATGAGATCCCTTTACACTTTCTCTTTATGAGATACACGGTAGCTTACAGTTTGAGCAGCTCTTATTAAACATTGAAACACTGCAGTGATGCGGCTGCCTCGTCTCTTCGAGTTCACGAACGGTGTTTTCTGATTGAACCGCTTCTGTAAGTCTCCAGTGGTCCCCGAGATCAGCTTTCGCTCATTCAGTCCTTCATGCTGAGCATGGGCTCCACTAGCTGATTGTGGACATGCATCAGGCCTGTAGGACAGAAAATTCCTCAAAGTTCAAGAAATCCAATGCTGCTACAGTTATTAAGCCCTCGGGACATAGCAGAGCCCCTCAAAGAACAAGCAGAGAACATTCCAGAAGGCTAACGCTCATTCTGATCCCGAGAGCAGACGGGCATGGATGAGATGAGGGACCGCCGCAGCGAGGTTTGAGATCTTCAAGGCTACGTTCAAATTGTCTAAAGGCCACTACACATCTATCCAAACTTATTTTGTAACCGTGCTTTTTTTTTTTTTTTACACAGTGACGTGGTGCGTCCACATGTACCTGGAACAACATTTTCACTGTAACAGTTCATTTCAAAGTTTTTTTGGGAACGCTACAGATTCGTTTCCATGTGGAAACGATAGCCGCTTAAATTCATATCGTTAAAGAGTCATATGAGCTCTTTAACTGATGCAGTAGCATTCTCTCAGATCTCTAGATCTTCTGATTGGTTGATTTAACCTCAGTGGGTGAAGAAACTGCTACCCTCTACTGGGTAGACAAACTGCAACGTTTTAGATCATTTCACACATGCTCGTGAAAAAAAGACATTAAAAATAACCAGCTGTGTTTGTAAAAGAGCCTGATATTCACACAAATCCTCAGATGCTTCTTAAGTGTTAACAGTGCTCTAGTGTTAAAAGTGGATGCACTGATGCTGCTTGCCAGTGGTTAATGCCAGTGTGTAATAATTTGTCGTACATGAAAGGAATGAATCTAACTCTTAATAATAACTTTTTACTGTGTGAATTGTTTTCTTTGGTTAGAGCGGATTACACTTTATATAATTAGAAGACAACAGTAAGCACATTTATTTACTCAGAATAATGTTTTTACTCTATTTTTGTGTCTTTGTCAAAAAGGTTTTGCAATTAGATTTTTTTCCTGATATGAAAGATACAAATGAATCGTCCAAAAGAACTGTTCTTTTAAATGAACAAGGGTAAAAAAAACAGACCACTAAGTCTATCAGGGACAACATCCACATGCTGGCTGTTTTATAATCTTTGAGGGCTTTATTGAACAACTCTTGATGGTCGAAGACCAGCAATACAAGCTTCTGGATGTTTATTTTCTCCACCTTCCCTGCTCTTCCATAGCTGTTCATCTCATAGTTCTTTGGTGCTATTTTCTGGTAGTGACATTGAAGTGCAAGTGCAAGTGCAAGTGAAGAGATGTGCATTCTCTGTAACATTAGCTGTTGTCTACAGGCCACCAAAACACAATTCTAGCTTTCTTCAAGAATTTGCTGATTTTGTCGCACATCTTTTGGTCGAAGCAGATAAAATACTTATTTTTGGAGACTTTAACATCCATATCGATGACAAAAAAAGACTCGTTGGGTATTGCCTTTACAGACCTCCTAAATTCATGTGGGTTTAAAGCAAAATGTGGTCGGCGCAACTCACCGTCTAAACCACACTCTAGATTTGGTTCTCTCTCATGGCATTGACCTAAGTGACATTGTTATATCGCCTCAAAGTGAGGACATCTCAGACCACTATCTTGTATCTTGTGCTATGCAAACTATAAACATTAGCAGTAGCATTCAACGCTACCAACTAGGGAGAAATATAAACCAAAATACTAAAGAAGCATTTATAAGAAACCTACCAGATATTACTCAACTTTCTAGTGTACCTGCAGACGAAAATGAACTTGAAATGATCACCTACAGTTTGAATAATATTCTCGCTAACACCCTAGACACTGTAGCCCGGCATAAATTAAAACAAGTCAGAGATAGACAGGCCACTCTGTGGTCTGATGATAATACAAAGGTGCTAAAAAGACAAACCAGAAACTATGAGCGTAAATGGAAAAAAACTAGATTGGAAGTATTCAAAATTGCCTGGAAAGAGAGCATGTCTAAATATAGACTAGCACTAAAAACTGCAAGAACTAACTACTATCACAAGTTAATAGAAACAAATCAAAATAACCCATGCCTCTTATTTGAAACAATGGCTAATTTACTAAACAGTCAAACATCGACAGATTCAAATGCAGCTATAAAATTTAGCAGCAATGATTTTATGAATTAGTTCTCAAATAAAATTACCTCTATCAGATGCAAAATTACTAAAACTCATATTCAATCAAAGCAGTTTAACTCAAACCCTATACCTTTGACTCACTCACTGCAGAATTTTTCAAATATTGACCTGAAAGAACTGCTAAAATAATCACAGCATCTAAATCATCAACATGCTCTCTAGATCCTGTACCAACAAAATTACTGAAAGAATTGCTACAAATAGCTCAATAGCTCAATATTATAAACTCATCTCTAACACTAGGTTACGTTCCCAAACAGCTAAAACATGCAGTAATTAAACCACTAATCAAGAAAACGCACCTGGATCCTACTGAGTTATCCAACTATAGGCCAATCTCTAACCTTCCGTTCTTGTCAAAAATATAAGAGAAAGTTGTTATAGCACAGCTCAGCTCCTTCTTACAAAAGAGCAACTGTTATGAAGAACTTCAATCTGGATTCAGAGCGCATCACAGCACAGAGACTGCGCTGGTTAAAATTTCAAATGATCTATTACTTGATTGGGTTCAAGGAAATATCTCTCTTCTGGTTCTGCTAGATCTCAGTGCAGCCTTCGATACAATAGATCACAGGATTCTCCTCGAGAGACTAGAAAACGATGCAGACATCCAGGGCCAGGCTCTAAGATGGTTTAACTCTTACCTCTCTGACCGGAGTCAGTTTGTTCATGTAAATGGAGACTCATCGGACACAATAGCAGTAGAGTATGGAGTTCCTCAAGGATCCGTTTTGGGACCCATCCTATTCTCAATATACATGCTGCCCCTTGGCAAAATTATTAGAAGACATGGTGTTAGTTTCCATTGCTATGCAGACGACACCCAGCTCTATATATCAGCAAAACCTAACGACACTTTAAAGCTAAATAAGATCTCAGAATGTGTCGCTGATATCAATGATTGGATGAATGAAAATTTTCTTATGCTAAATCCAGATAAAACAAAAATATTACTTATTGGCTCTAAAAAGCAATTACAGAATCTCTCTGCTTTACATATGGAACTGGGGGACACACTTAATTTTTCCACTACAGTTAAAAATCTTGGCGTTATTATAGATAGTGAACTGACGTTTAAGAATCTCTTATGTTACTAAGACTGCTTTCTTTCACCTCAGGAATATTGCTAAAGTGCGGAACATGCAGTCTATCGTAGATGCAGAAAAATTAGTGCATGCTTTCATGACCTCCAGAATGGATTATTGTAATGCTCTGTTAGCCGGCTGTCCAGCCACCATGCTACAAAAATTACAGTTAGTCCAGAACGCAGCAGCTAGAGTTCTCACAAGAACAAAGAAATATGATCACATTACACCGGTTTTGTGCTCTCTTCATTGGCTTCCTGTACAATATCGCATTGACTACAAGATTCTGCTCCTTGCCTTTAAGGCACTGAATGGCTTGGCTCCGGCCTACCTGAGCAGTCTCCTATCACGATATATTCCAGCTCGCTCTCTCCGATCACAAGAAGCAGGACTATTGATTGTACCAAAGGTTAGTAAATCCACAAGAGGTGGAAGAGCGTTCTCATATAGAGCCCCGAAGCTCTGGAATAAACTACCGGATGTTGTCCGCAGCTCAACTACGCTCACAGATTTCAAAACTAAATTAAAAACATATCTGTTTAAACTGGCATTCCAATAATTATCTCTTGGTATTTGTCTAAACAGATATGGTGCCTGAGCAGCATATACATACAAACTGTTTGACAAAACAATGTGGTTCAATGTTCCTCTCTAACCTATCCTCATTATTTATCTCTCCTCCTGCAGCTGATGCTGATCACTTGTTTGTTGTCTATGTTACAGTTTACTAACCGTTTTCTCCATTTCTTAGTTCCTGTTTTGTCTTTGTTTGTTTTGTTGGTTTTTTGTTTTTCAGGTCCTGTCCGGCAAACCGTTCATTGATGGATTTTTAGTTTGTATGTTCTTTATGCTGGTGAGGTGATTAGCGCCTGCCTCAGTCAGCGGGAGTCCCCTCTCAGAGGGAACTCCTGTCTGCTCTGCCTGATCCTCATGGGGACTTTGTGAAGCTGCTTTGAAAGCAATTGCTAAAGAAGCGCTATATAAAAACTGATTGATTGAAGTGTGTATTGAGTACCATCCAGCGGCTTTTTCATTTTCCATTCACGTCATCAAAACAGCAGCTTTCATTGGTCGTTCATTGGCCCCATCCCTTATGGCAGAGCTGATCTCTTGTTCATCCAACCAATCGTTCAGACAGATGTATGATTTGCCGTCGGCGCTCGTGCTTTCCTGATTGAGGTATGTTCAAGCATTTGAATTTGCATTAATTATTCTAGTGTTTCTCAAGTATTTTCTGTCGCGCCCATCCTAGGAAGAAAAACACATCTCACGCTCCCTGGCACAACTATAAATAATATTATTTGTCTTTAAATTTGTTATAAGTATACCTCTGCATAACACAGCATCCTTATTAATGTATAAGAGAAAAAAAAAGAAATATGGACCAACTTACAACAAAGAATAGCTTTATTAACTGTAGCAGAAAAGATTTAAGGTGTATCTGAAATGTAAAAAAAACCCATTAAATCCTTAATAAAACTATAAACATTGTTTGACTGACCATGATAGCTGGCAATATTCGGCACGTTTTCGCAAAAAAAAAAAAAAACTCAAGCAGCTTTTCAGCATGATTGGGGTGTAATGTCTAAGTGAGGCCTTAATTTATTTGGCTTCATGCTGTCCGATGCCAACATTCTTAGACTCAGTAACCACCAGACTCAGTAAAGACACGAGTCTTTTCTCGTCTACCACCGTAGCCACAGTGAAGCCAATCGCTACAAACGTGTCATATTTCTTTCTTATTACTTTTGGGAGACTTTCGTTTGTCACTTTATCTCCTTCTCTCTCTGCCTGTCTTCTACACTTTGTGTTTACACTTCATACTCTGCCAAAGAGAGCACCACTGTCCCCTAATGTAGTGGAGTGGTATTGCACTTTATTCTACAACAGAAAAAAAAATAGAAAAATCAAAAAAGCATATTCCCCGAGGTCAAACGCACCCCCTTGAAGGAGCCTTGCGCCACACTATTTGAGAACTACTGGATTATTTGGACAGATGTAAAGCAGCCTTTACTGCCCCAATTTACATTTTTTTTTGTTTGTTTCTGTGTTCGTACCAAACTCGGGTAGAAACTAGTTACATTTACTTGAGTACATTTTTAGGGTTTTTTAAAAAAATGTCCAGTTTTCCTTTTACTCAAGAAAATATTTGGGTAAATACCTGTACTTATGCTTACGTATTAAGTTACTACCAAGTTGTGTTATGTTATGTTAGCTGCATTCTCCAATTACTAATGTGATGGAAATAAATCTAAATAAAGCTATTTTGGTCTCTAGCGAGTCTTGTAAGATGTTGAAGAGGCTGAAACACCGGAGTTTGCAGCTCCTTGAGTCGACAGTGCCAGATGGATAGTGTCTTCGCTGCAGGTTGTAGCGCGCTGGTGTCATGCATGCACAGACATCATGCAGCAGACAGAGAATGCCTGCGCAGATAAATGAAGATTTCCAAGCCCTCATATTCTGTGAAATGTGATTGTAGAGATGTAAAATGTCTTTGTTGTGTATCTCCTTTGTAATATAGATTTGATTAGTTTGCAATCGACACTACATTATTTTCTCCTTAGCAAAAAACGAAATCGATAGGAAATACTGTGTACTAGCTAACATTTCTGCTTTGTATCGTTAAGATCAGAAGTAAGTAGTAGCTAAGTGCTTGAGTAGATTTTGTTTAAATACTTATTTTTTACTCTTACTCAAGGAAATCATTTGGTAGTTACTTTTACTCTTACTTGAGTAAATATTTTCACGGGTAATTTTACTTTTACTTGAGTAGATTTTTTTGGATTCTCTTCCCTCCACTAGTTCGTTCACAGCTATAGAATGGTTGGATAATATCCATCAACATGCTCAGACAATGATAGGGTAAAACCTCCCTGAACAGAAGCAAGAAAATAGCTATTTTTAAAAGGTATCATTTTAAAGGAATCATTTTATATTGATTATTTAATTTTGGCTAGGAGAAAGAGGCAGAGCGGAGAAAGAGAGATGGGGAAGGTGGTATTATTAGGCCAAATATTGCCTTTGCAGTCCTTACAATCATTTTCAGAACCTTAAAATCAAGCTGTATTCACCACTGTGTGTCACACATCTAACTCTCTTATAACCGGAGCTACTGACCAACATGTTCAGGTAACTTGAGTTCAGTTTCAGGAATGAAAACTAGTTTGAGTCATGTTCTGCAGATGAAAGAAAGTGATTTTGCCTGGGACCCTTTGGGGGGGGGGGGTTTGGGCTAGCTTTGAAGAGAGGCATGCTGTTCATTTTCCTTGCAGCACTTAATAATGTGAATGGAGTGTTTGTTGTTTGAGGATATTCCCTCCCCTGAAGGTCCTACCTTTAAAATACTTGACGGTTTTGACCCTGAGCTCCAGAGTCGCATCTTCGTCGCAGATAAAGATGGTGCGAGGATGCTGCTGGAAAGCAGAGACTGTCCACATGTGGTTCACTCCCTCCTCGATGGCTTTATAGAGAGCGAAGGCCTTGTGAGCGCCTGTGATCAGGATCATAACCTGAATAAGAGAACAAGATGTGGTATTTGATTGGTTCACAGACCAGCCAATCAGAATATAGAAGACTCGTCACAGATTGGCTGGAATTAAATGAGGGCAAGCACAATCATATTTTACTTTTAATAATGTTTTTTTCTTTTTTTCACAATGTTCAGTTTGTGCACATGCTAAATTATTTTTTAACCCTGACAACATCGCTATTCATGCTCAGAATTGTGAAGTAATAATAACTGCATCTAGACCGCATAATTAGAAGCCAACAACAGGTACAGCTTGGAAATATTCAGCAAAACAGCTAAGATCCATCCTTTCCTTTCACAAACACAGTCTGCATTCTGCAAAACACAATATTCTGTTTCACCTCTCGGGCGTCCATGACCGTTCCAACCCCGACGGTGAGAGTCATGGTGGGCACTTTGGAGAGGTCGTTCCCAAAGAAGCGTGCATTGGCTACGATGGTGTCCTTAGCCAGAGTCTTCACTCGGGTCCTGGAGACGAGGCTGGAGCCTGGCTCGTTGAACGCTATATGTCCATCGGGACCTATGCCTTAAACAAAATCATATGCAACTAGATTTTAAGCTTCAAAAAGAAAACTTTATGTTGGCTTGAAAAAAAATGATGATTTAAAGTTTCATAAAGCTTCATCCAGTTAGGAAAGGCTAAAAGCTAGAAGCTTTTTAAAGAAAGCAGCGAAAAAGCCCTTGACAAATCATCATTTTATTAGGATAAAATAAGATCTCAGAAATAGATATAGATCTTAGAAAATGGTTACTAGGGTAGACAGTCTGGTTGCTATGGAGGGGTCGATGACAACATAATGTTCCTGTTGACAATGTCAATCATATAAACTAACCCCTCTGACTTAACTTTTCCTAAGCTGAGATATAGATCTTTGAAAATGGTTGCTAGGGTAAAACTATGGTTGCTTTGTTGGAGTAAGTGACATCATATAATGTTTATACTGGCACATGCTATCTTGTTTAGCTGCAAAGTTTTCACAGTTATCAAGGACTCGAGTGTAATGTGCTGGTGTACTGAGCACTCTGTTATCACGTCTCCTGATTAAAGCGCTTCTGAAGCACGTTTTACCCCCTACAAAGAGCTGGATTCCTCCAGCCGCGCTGATCTTCTGCTCAAAGGCTTCACACTCGGCCTGCAGGTCGCTGGTGTTGCCGTCCAGGATGTGTGTGTTCTGCGGCTCAATGTCCACATGCTTGAAGAAGTTGTTCCACATGTAGGAGTGATAGCTCTCCGGATGGTCTCTGGGCAGGCCTGGGAAGTGAAGAGAGCAACTTGCTGAGAAGAGAACATAAAACCCTGAGAGCTATGCTTAAAACCACCTCGCTGGACTCTCCACATAAACAAAACATGCATGTTATATAACTCAACTCACAATGCCTCTATTTACACCAACATTTCCCATTCGCATTACATATGTGAGCGGAGCCCTCCCCTTCAAAAAATAAAAGTATTACAAATAGAAACTAAGTAATTAAACATGTTGCAACTAAGTAAGTGTCACAAAATGGACTCTACATTTGGTGATGGCGTGCCTGTTTTTTCCCATCTTTTCTGCTTGATTTTGACAAGTGTGAGCATATATCAAGCTGTTAGTCTTTCTTTGACTGCACCAGTTTGTGATGACGTAAAGCTGCTTTTGTTACTGTTTGTGGCATTACATTAGATGCAACACTGGGAGATGCATGATTGCCTGCTTTGTTTTTGCTCATTGGGTCAGCCCGTATACTGACAGATTCCATTCTTAATTACCTTTATCTAACTAAAAACTTAAATACTTCATTGATGTTGATTTCTGGGATCAAGTAATTTGTGAACATATCTTGAAATTTGACTGGGGCACCCAGTAAAATGGGTCTAGCGACACCCATGCTGACCACGGATCAGAATATAATGATCTGCATGAGTATGGGGTTATTATTACATCACTATTCTGCAAAAAGACATTTTGCAGATGTGCAAATTGAATATTGTGAACTTGTCAGCTTCATACTTCTGCTGAGAGAAGGTTGTGATTGCGTATCAGACTTGTAAGTGTGGTTTGTTTTGACTGTGAACAAGGGCATTGTTACAAGAGCAAATGAGAGTGTTCGCACATATGCACAAGCATCTTTTACTGAAAATTGATTTTTGCTCGATCTAAATATCTTTCACAGTTTTCTCTTGTGCAAAATATATTTTTACTTTCAGAATTGTGATGCAATAATAACCCCATATGTGAGCAGCTCTGTCTTCTGCATTGTTTTCTGGAGATTTCATGCTGTCGTTCAGCACATCCTGCGCTCCACACTCACCCACATACTCATCCATGTTAAAGGTCTTCACATGCTTGAAGGACAGATCTCCGCTCTTGTGAAACTCGATCAGCTTCTGATAGCAGCCGAGGGGTGTACTGCCTGAAAATAATGACAGAAAACCCAATTTACTTCCATATATATTCATCGTAGCATCCAAATTTCCTTCAGCCTTATGCTCAAATGCTAATAATACTCAAGTGTGTTCCAAAGCTTCTTTTTAGGAGATAGTAAAAAAGTATATATATTATAAATACAAACAAAATCAAGCAGCAGTGTTTATATATATATATATATATATATATATATATATATATATATATATATATATATATATATATATATATATATATATATATATATATAGTGCTGATATTTTATCTGTAAGCCCTAGCTCAATGCATCAGATCAGTATAATTATTGGTAGTTGTGAATCAGTGCCTTCTCTGCTCCCAGTAAGAGCAGGGCTGTGAAGACGGACAGGAAAGTAATTGCATCCTGTTTTGGGGTCTCTGCACCTGGTGCTCACCTGTTGGAAGCCCTAAAGTGAAGTATCGGTCAGCGCTAGGCTTGAACTGGATTATTCTGTTGCGGATGTACTTTGCAGCCCATTCACTGGCCAGATCATAGTCCTCCAGGATAACCAGCCTCATGACTTTTACCTGATAACTGGAATCTGCAACCTTGAAGACTGATCACAAACACACAAGAGGATCAATACTATTGAACCGCTCTGATACGTCCATGCAAACCATAGAAAGAAACATTTTGGGGGAAAATAACAGCTGTTTATAGATTTTGCAATCATCATTGAAGCTGCATGCCAGCTGCGTGTAAAAGTGCATTGTGGTATCAAATATATCTTGTAAATGTATAACGAGTAGTAAAAGTGTTTCCTTACCGTATTAAAATCCCGAATCTGAGCGCGTCCAGGTTTTCTTTGAAAACACAGGTCATGTGATCCGGTCATATGCGCTGACGTCACGTTTCGGGTTGTACCAATTACCATATTTGAAGACCCACAAAGTCGCTCTGTCAAATCTAGCTAGAAATGCACTCTTTCGATTTATCATACCTTATAGTACTTTGAAATGTATCTATCTATCTATCTATCTATCTATCTATCTATCTATCTATCTATCTATCTATCTATCTATCTATCTATCTATCTATCTATCTATCTATCTATCTATCTATCTATCTATCTATCTATCTATCTATCTATCTATCATAAAATGATGATGTCTTTCTATTATAGGCATTATGTACACTACTTTTTGTTCAAGTTTTTGTCTTTCTTTTTTTAAGTAGTTTAATTTCCTTGTTTCTTTCATTCCTGACCTTGCACACGAGGTAGAGAGAGAGAGAGAGAGAGAGAGAGAGAGAGAGAGAGAGAGAGAGAGAGAGATAGAGAGAGAGAGAGAGAGTGATAGAGAGAGAGAGGAGAGAAGAGAGAGAGAGAGAGAGAGAGAGAGAGAGAGAGAGAGAGAGAGAGAGAGAGACGGTTCTTTCATTGAATCGATTCGTTTCAAGTCAGCATTGAGTCAATTCTTTGACTCCTTCTGAAACACTTACTGGGTCCCAATCCGAACACTCTTAATGTAGTTTTCTCATTTCAGAAGAAAATGTATGTTCACAAAAACTACATTTCTCATAAATATCAGTTTTTATATTTCCTAAATAGTTTCTTAGCAGGGTAAAACCTGAGGATCTGGTTACTTTTTGCTTTCTATTACTTTGATTTTATTATATAGTAATACCCAGACTTTCTCCCAAGTCATTAGATCTACAAAATTGTTCAAATAATAAATCATATAAGGTCTTGTCTTGATGGAATAATGCTCTAATTTTGTTGTTGTTTCTAGACATTGCTACGTCCCAATAGGTGCACTATCCACACATTTATGGGTGCGAAATGAAAATTAGTGTTATTACACCGGCTGATATTACCCACAATCCCCTGCACTCGGGCGGAAAGAGTTTTGTCTGGGACCCAAACAAACGGCCTCTCTTTGTGATGAGACTATTTTTAAAGAAGAAGCACATAAATAAATAATAGCAATATAGAGAGTGTTTCATTTATTATGACAATATTATAAATAAATGAATGCAAAGAAGGAGTTAACATCTCGCACACGTCTTGCGTGATGATGTGGCACAACTACTTCAATTACACATTACACACATTACACATATACTAAAAAGTATGTCAATTTTTTCTGAAAATGACTACTTTAAGGGTGCTGAACAATAGTTCAGATTGGGACGCTGAAAGGTGTCATTTAGGTCCTGTTTCTCAAGTCAATAGCTAGCAGAATTGGTTCAACTGAACCGAACACAACGGATCCTTTCAGACAAATTCTTCGCAGACTCGTCCATCTCAGCAGGAGGGAAGAGATGAAGGAGGGGTGGAGTGTCCGAGGGGAGGCTGGCTGCTGTCTGCGTTCAGATGGAGGATTAAGATGGTCCCTATCCTGACAGCATCCAGCACAGACACGCAGCCAAAACAGCATCGCAAAAGCTGTTCACCGCAGTTGAACCGACGAGACCTGGCCGCTCCTTTACTCCGCAACCGACTGCGCATCACCGTAGAGAACCGATTCACACCCCGAACCGGACCGGACCGTACTGGACCGGTGTCCTTACAAAGCCACGAGGTGGGTGCAGCTCTGCCTCTTGAGGTTTTCTGGATGCTGGTTCAATCTCAGAACATTTGTTTTAATATAATAGGACTTGTTTTCGGAGTAATTTTGGGAGTTTGGGTTCATTTCTATTGTGCGCTCAGAGCTGTTTAGACGTTTGAACAGTCCGAGATTCAAATCGGATTAAGATTAACGGCGTTAACTGCGGAATCAACAAAAGATTGACATTTTGTTTGTTTATTGTACGAACAAACGTTGCTCACAGCCTCGAGTGAATGAAATAAAATGGAAGGAACGATTTGGGATAAATCTGTTCAATCCAGCATCGTGAAAATACTGCTTGGGCTGAGAATGTAGGTCAAACTGGGTTTCGCGTCAGGTATTAAAAATGATTTTCAATATTATTGTGTAATCGTTTGTGTGATTGTCACAGTCAATGTCATTGTTACAAATAAAACGCAGAGTTGGGCATAATTGTGTGGTCGTAGAGGTGTGTAACGTCCATTTCGTTCAGGAGTTCAAAAGAATCGATTTGTGGTGAATCGTATGTTTCGAGGTGAAGTGACGTGTTTTAAACGAATTATGATAGCAACAAATGTATTCATTACTTATCGTTTAAATAAAAGAGTCTCAAATCAGTAATAAAACTGATCACTTGTTGTTTTTGATTTTTTTAAGGAAATATATAATATTTGTATATTAAAGTTAAGTAATTTCACCACTTTGAAACTTCACCACATGTTGACGCCACTACAGCTGTGATTTAACCTAAATCTCTGATTAAAGTTACTGTATTAACGACGAACACTTCTTATCTGACAATTAAAACATCTTTTGAAGTGGCTGGCGAGCTGTTCAAAAGAACCGACTAGTGAATGACTCGGACATGCCTTGGAATCGCGTGTTTACTATTGTTCAGAGAAACGCTGTTAATTTTAGAGATGCAGTGGTTTTTGCGTTAAGTCTGAGCTATGTATGTCTGCAGATATGCTTTGTAAGGAAACCAAAGCTTTGCTCTGTAGCTGTAAATCTCGCAGAGCATGTGATTATGTCGAGGTTTCTGAATGGGTGAGGTGTGGCTTGTGGTGGACACTGTGTTTCTAGTGTTGTTGGACTCTGGTGGACTCAAGCGTGAAGTAGTTTACAAAACACGTGACTCCTGCTCCGTTTGCATTTTCTTAGCTGTGCTTTTCATGTAATTTACACGAGGAAATGCATGCATGTGTGCAGACTGCAGCTGAATGTATTGGACAGATGCTCTCAATATGTCAAGAGGAAGCGCTTTGCAGAAGGAATATGGTTATTTAGAAGAGAGATGTTCTGTTCATGCTTCCTCTGGAGGTAAAGCACACTAAAGCTGTTAGTGTTGTGAACGTTCATTTTTTCCCTACTTTTTTATGAAATGATCAAATAAATTAGATTGAAATGTCTTTTTGTATCATATCTTGATCTAATTGGTGCTTTATGGTAAAGTGGTGTAATCATGTCATGGATTTGGGATGCTTTACACCAATGACATTTGCAAGGGCTTGGCTCAGATCATCTGGAAGGGTTAAGTTAAGATCATGTAGATGGGTTTGGTTCAGATCATCTGGAATGGTTAGGTTCAGTTAATCTGGATGGGCTTGGTTCAGATCATCTGGATTGGCTAAATTCAGATCATCTGGATTGGCTTGGTTCAGTTCATCTGTTTGGGCTTGTTATAGATAATCTGGAAGGGTTAGGTTCAGATCATCTAGATGGGCTTGGTTTAGATCATCTGGATGGAATAGGTTCAGATCATCTGGATTGACTTGTTTGAGATCATCTGGATTGGCTAGGTTCAGATCATCTCTATGGGCTTGTTTCAGATCATCTGTATGGACTTGGTTCAGATCATCTAAATGGGCTTGGTTCAGATCATCTGGATGGACTTGGTTCCGATCATATGAATGGGATAGGTTCAGGTCATATGGATGGGCCTGGTTCAGATAATCTGAATGGGCTAGGTTCCGATCAGCTGGAAGGGTTAGTTTCCGATCATATGAAAGGGCTAGGTTTAAGTCTTATGAATGGGCTTGGTTCAGGTCATCTGGATGGGCTTGGTTCAGATAATCTGGATGGGCTTGGTTCGGATCCTCAGGATGGGCTTGTTTCAGATCATCTGTTTTGTTCTCATAGTTGTTGACCCGCCAAATCGGACTGGCAATGTCACAATAATAATGGCGTCCTGTTATTGTCAGGACAAGTGCACATATGGTAAAACCCTGGTTGTGTATGTTTTAATTATCGTCTCGCTGCAACTGAGAAGTGATGCCTGAATCCTGCTGCTAATGAGTGCTATCGGATGTACATGAAAGTTTGTGTCGTTTGTTAAATTAGCCAATAAAATGACTGTCCAACTCTGTTTTCCAACTGTCTCGATGTCTTTTAGCCCATTTTTGACTCTCCGGTAGAGATCATTTGTCAATCATTTTTCACCAGTTTGCATGGAATCAGAATTGTTGCAAGCCTACTGTTACTGTTCCGCATGCCTTAAGTGTTAAGTTTTCCTTTTAATCGTGCAGATTTGCAGATATTACAGACTAAATAAACATGCAGATTCTGCAAATCTGTTGACTTTATGAAGAATTGTCTGCACATGAGGATTTACTTAGTGACAGAAGTATTGCTGAAACCTGACCTGCAGTGCTGTACATTTCTCACAGCAAGCACTCAGGTGCTTTTTGAGTAAGCCTCTACGCATGTGTTTTGGCCTGTAAGAGAAGGAGATAGAGCAGGTTCCTCTCAAGAGCTCATAGCTGGCTTTGTTTGAAAGGTTCACATCATTCGTCATGCCAAACAGGATTAATCTTCTTCCTCAATCTGACAATCGGGTTTTGTTTGTCAGATGTCAAGAAATACTGTATGTGTGAATGCTTAAATTCTGGGGGAGCTGACGTGTTTATTCTTAGCGCTTGTGCTTGATGACTCAGTGATGAATGAATAAGAGAGAGAGAGTGTGTGAGGCTGAGAGCAGAGAAGCAACCACTGCACTCAAACTTCAGGAAATACAGGACGCTCCACTGACCTGACTTACTGGAAAATCCCACTCATAGTTTTATTAATGAGTTCATATTATTTCTTAAGTTTAGTTTGTTTAATAATGGGGCGTTCAAATATAATTTAAAGAGGGCCTGTTTTGGGTTGGGTCGATGTCGACCAATGTGGCATCAGCGATGTCTAATGAGAAACAGCGCCGATGGATGATGGCATCGTCTCTAGGTGTGTGTGGGTGCGGGGTTTGGGGGGGTTGTATTGAATAGTTAATTCATAATTAATTAATTATTTGAAGCCTGCCCTCTATGTCTTTGTTTTACCAATAATAAAAACATACAATAGCCTTGCTTGACCCAAGATACAGACTGGATCACATGAAATCGCCCAAGTTACAGCCTAAGGGGAACAAAAACTGGTTGCTGAAATGGCGAGTATGTCATCTGGCCCCCCACGAGCGAGAGAAGAGCCGGAGGATCGCCTATGCCGGCTCAGCATCTGCGTTGGACTATGGCATCATCTATTGACCCAACCCTAGTCCCGTTTCATTAATTGTTTGTAATCAGAGGATACGCGACATTAAAATGTCTAACTATTTACTGCAATATGGTATTAAGTAGCTCTTATGTAATCAATACTTGACTGTCAAATCCAAATAATTCAGTGCAATAAAATTAATGAAAAAAAAGGAGGGCTACTTTTCCAAGTAAGCTAGAATAAAATAAAGGAAGGAAATGAATGAAATCTTTCATTTTAGCCATTTTCTTCTATTGTTCGCTATTTAACTACCGTAATGACAGTTGCAATGCAAGATTTAGCATCAAATCGTTACATATTTGGACCAAAAGTGTTTTTGGCTCACCAAAAGATGAACGTATTTGTCAGAAATGGATGGATTGTCTGTGTGTCAACAAGCTAAATCCAGCAGGTGGCGTGGAGGAAGTTTGGCGTGTGGGAGGAAAGGGGGATACACGACACGTTTTGAGGAGCACAACCATTTGAGGAGATTCAAAGATATTTTGTTTAGGATAAATACTGCCCTCTGACGGTTATTAAGAGTGCAGTGATAGTGTAGAATGGAACATATTTATTATTAATTATCTTTCATACCAGTTGATGCTGCTTTCTGATTTTTGGTAGGTGTGATCAGCTGACTTCAAGTCATTGCTCATTGAGCCCCAAACTCTAAATTGAGCTGAGCTTGTTTCTGTTGCACGAGAACAATTCCTCTGAAACATTCCTCTGTTACAAAGGGAATCCAATTAGGTTTGATTTGCCTTTTTAAAATAAATACAAAAGTTAATGTGTTTTAACTTAAAAGATAGTTGTTTCTTTTAATCATTGTTTTGTTCATCATTTGTTTAGTCAGATTAATGAAGTGGTCAATAGATCCGTTATTTCTTTAAATGTTTGAAAATATCTCTGGAGTAGTAGTGATAAATGAACTGTAATGCAATATATTATTACCTAAATATTCATTGCAGTACCAGTACGAGCCTGTGTCCGAGGAGAAAGATGGATCAGGTGCAGAACAGATGAACCAAACATGACTGGAGCAAGATCCTTCTCTATAGTAACTATAGTAAATTATAGTAGTATAGTAAACCGAGATAATAAACAGTGTAATTATCTTTTACACAAACGTATTCAGTTGCTATTGTGGAAATTACATTAAAACCCCAAGCAAGGCTGAACAAAGAGTGCAGTTTTATGATTTTCTTTAAAAAGTAAAAATACTTTTTATCAAAGAGCATTAATAGCTTAGATTGTATCGCCTCATTGCTTGGCCTTCTTTTGTTTATGTTTGAATAGATATAAGGTTGTAAACTCAAAACATTGATGAGATAAGGTTAAAACTTTTAATGTTAACTAGGTTGTTACAAACCCAAAAGGTGTAATAAAAAGGTGGAAGACCAGAAATGAAAACTGGAAACAAAAAGACACAAAGAATAACTTTTTGCCAAATCAAATGTGCTTTTATTTTTACAAAACTAGTGCCACAATGTATAAAACATCGGATTCAAATACACACACTCCAGGGACAGAGACTAAGGGACCCCAGGTAAAATAAAACATAAACTAACTAAAAAGGCAGACAATTCTATGCTAACTAAATAAAACACACAAAGCAAGAACTTCTCTACAGTAACTAGAAAGTTATTACAATAAACAAACCTGGAGCACACTGCTAAACAAGTGTGTATAACAGAAAATAACCCTACGTGCAGAAGGTCATGTGACATGCTAAGCTGCCTTTGAGACCTTGGATGTCAGAAGATAACATACGTGACAATAACGTGTAGGAACCGAACTCAAATCACACAAAAACATAAACAGAGGGAAACCAAACAAACACCGAACAACAAGGATAAGCACCAGCAAGAGGAGCCACTTTCTCCACGCCACTCTATACAAATGAGCCGAGGACGCATTCTCAACTGATTCACAGACGAGCTGAGGTGGTCAGCCTCCTGAATGGTGATCGGCGCACAAGCAGGTGACAGAAAACAGAAAAATGAAAACACTGCAAAATGGGTAAACATAGGTTAAAAGTACTTTCTTAAACAACGTCTTTTAAATACACTCTCCTACAGCACATGTAATTGTGCCTTGATTAAATAAGTTGCATCATAACTTTTTTTTTTTTTTTAAGTTTGAATTCTCGGCATAAATGAATTACACAGAGGTTGTACAGACGTGTGAACTCGTGGCCTAAAAGATTTGCTTTCAACTACGACTCGTTTCAGCAACTCTGAGTCAACTCTACTCATTAAAGGCAATATTTTGATTCACAAAGCACTTTCTGATTTAAACTCCAGCAGGGTGTGTCTCAAACCTAAAGTTGCAATTCACACCACATGAGAGCTCATTTAAAACCCATAGTGGCTTACCAGCTAACAGGAAATATTCTTGTAACATTCACTAACGTTCCTTAAATGTTAGCTCATAAAGTTTCCAAAAGAACGTTCTAGCGACATTCTAATCACGGTAAACTAAAAACGTTATCTGAACAACATTCTCAGAACATTCTTAAAACATTTTTTCTGAGGGATGAATGTTCTCACAGTGTTTAAAGGACATTTTCTGGGAACAATGTGAGTGATTTATCTTCTAAAAATGTTTTAATAACCTTGAGAGAATGTTCTCAGAAAATATAAAAAAAATGGACGAACCAACGTTTATGCAATGTTAGTGTTAACATTCCCAGAACATTCTTGTAACATAAAATGTTAGCTGGGTTTTTAAAACCTCCCCTATACACACTACTCAGAAAGATCTACCAGTGAGACTCCAACCAGTCATGTACAAAGCCATGTCAGAGAGATGCATTTCAGCAACGTAAAGTCCAGATTTTTACATCTGCGTCTTCGTAACACCTTCCAGCAATGTGACAGGAAGTGGCATTAATGTCGAATATCAGGAACAGAGAAACAGAACTGGAAGCCAAGTGAGAATGTCACCCCCGTGGGTACCTCTCCAGGCCTAAAGAAAAGCAACAGAAGTGTTCCCTGCTACAGTCTGTAACTAGGTCAGATTAGTTTCGACCTATACCCATTAACTAAGTGCCAAAGAAGAGGTTTAGTGCCAAAATACATTGCTTGTCTATGCCTTTTTGTTGTGTTCATGTTGAAAATGATTCCACGTTTCCTCTTTAGCTCTAATTAAATCGCCATTCTCTTCCCCGTTATGTCTGTCAGAGCTGGCCATTAGCATAATAAAAGGAACCTTTTGTGCATCCTCTCAATTCAATTCCATCGGTGACGGCAGACTGAGGGCTTTTACTTCCCTGCGTGCTTTCAAATCTAACCACCATTTGGAAATTAATGTTTGGTTTTTGCATTTTTTAATGGCGTGCTCCTGGTGGTTTGAGAAGCCAGGGACATCTGTGAATATGTGTCCAATCCAAACTTTCTGAGCTGAATTCACATATTCCTCCCCCCTAATAAAATTCCTTTGTTTAAGGTGCCCTTTTAAATGATTAATAATAAATAATTTAACACTGCACCCTTTGTAATCTTCAAAAGGCAGAAAGTATCCTATTTTAACAATTTCCTCAAATGGTTGTGCTCCTCAAAACAAGACATGTGTCTCATGTTCCTCCAACTGCCATGCTTCCACTAAAACACTTTTGGTTCTCTTCATTATTTATGACTCTGTTCTGCTGTGGTTCACTTTTGGCTCAGTCAGCGTGAACTTTCATTAAGATGAGCTATATTAGCGCTACAACTATCAAGTTATTTTTGAGATTGAGAAAAAGAAAACAGGGTTACACAAACATGAACCAATCTGAATATGACTACACTAAAAGTTGCCTTGTCATGTAAACTTGAATTTTCCGACATTTCTCTTGTGTTTAAAACATTGTAAAATGTAAGAAAAGTAAATTTTGCAGTTGCGTTAACAGCTGTTCAGCTGCAGCCATCCAAATCAAGTTGGACTGCTTTTACGCTCTGTGAAATGTTAGAAATCTCAGAGGAATCTCTCAAATTTTCTGGTATTTAGAGCTGCAGGGCATCCAGTTAATGGCTTCTGTCTTTAACTCTTCAGCTCTAGAACCACTCTAGAACGCTGCTGAAAATCTCTGAAACTCAACACCTTCAAGTTTATTCTTTCAAAATGTCACAAAAAACATCTAAACATTGGCTAATATTTTACTAAATGTTTAATATTTTTTAGATACCTGGTATAAAACAGCGTATCTATTTTCTATTTAATCTGAGCTGAGTTATTTGAACACGAGAGCCATTAAGAGATTATTTGCTAATAAATCTTGGAATCTTGTAATTGCACTGTTAAAAATATTTATTATCAAACCACTATCCACTTAAAAGTTACTTGCACCATCATTGTCTGTTTTTAAAACCCATCTCAAAACGCTGCTGTTCTCCCCAGCCTAATAAATCTTATTTCTTTTATTAAAGATTTTATTCAGTTTCATTTAACATTTTTGACTGGCTTTTATATGTTTTAACTACTCTAGCTACTGAGGTTTTACTGTGTTTTTAATGATCATGTTTGTTTGTTTTAATCTTGGTTTGTCCCTGTGTTTTCGTTAGTGAATAAGTCGTTAGTGATAAGTCGTTAGTGAACGATTCCTTCAAAAATAACAAATCTTTTTAGTGAGTGAGTTGTGAGGAACTACTCTTCCTAGTGAACGATTTGTTCTCGTTCAATCTCATGATTGCCTCTCAATGGACCCAGATTCAGATATAGAAAGTACAGTTAATCTGAAACGCTCTTCAACTCGTTCTTATCTTTAGCAATGCAAATCAATGGCTACAGTACCCCGGATGTTAGAGAAGTTTAGTCCATTTGAATCGATTGATGGTATTTCATGTGGTATTGTGGTGATATTTCTTGTGTTTTGACGAAAATAATACTAAAGCTCATTTTTTCACTGGATGTGGCAGGCACATTGTGGATTTTACTGAAACAAACAACCTAATATAAGAAGAGGTTTTTATGGTCTGTGTTAATAATCAGAAGAAGCAGGTAAGCTCATTTCATTTTTCTTATTATTGTATCTCGCTCTGTTTTAAACTCTTTTTTTGATAACTATTTGCAAGTAATCTTGTTAGGGAATGAAGAGAACACTTATTTATGGAGGAAAGAAAAGAACTAATTGTTCAAAGAGTAGTTCTGTTGAGTGAAGAGAGTCAAAAGAGCCGAGTCATGAAAATGAACGACACTTGCCAACAGTACTTTTTTTCCACTTCTGTTCAGCTCTTTGTTGTTTTTAATATGTGCTTCATAAATAAATTGTCTATAAAAGATGTCTCCATCAATTGCACATTTCCTCACGTCGGGCCCTCCAGCAGGTATCATGCCATCACCATTATCAGAACAGAAGAGGTGCTGGGTGTTGTTTAGTTCTAGCTGACTCCTGGCCTTGTCTGCCACTGGCTTTAAATTGGATTTGAACATGGAGAGGAAAAGTCCATGAATCATCATCCTCCTGATTCCATGCAATCCTTCAATCAAGCTGAAAGAAGGCTGAATGCTCAGGGGGGAGGGGGAGACAGGACAGCGCTGTCGGTGGCGGGGGAAATGGGTGAAACTGAGGACAGATGCAATGAAAGAATGTCCAGATGGACAGAGGCTGCTCCACGGCAACACAATGCAGTTATTATGTCTTCCTGCTGCTTGCTTGGTGGTTAGCAATGTAGCATACACTCGACAAATTTAGGTTTAAAACATAACATTTATGTTTTTTGATTGCATATAAAATTTCCTTCCATTTGAATTACATATTTAACATTTTTTTAAACGGGGATAGCCATGAAATGGCCATGTTGCCGTCAGGGTGTTTTAAAAAGAAAAGAAAAAAAGAATTACATATTTTAAACCTTTTAGGAAATTAATAAATTTTATGTGATTACTATTCACAATTTATATGTAAATTGAAACACATCAAGACATAAGATTTTAGCAATAGTACCAATAAATTCAATTAGTTTTAAATCAGTAATAGTTAAACAATTAATTAAATATACACGTAAACAAACAAACATTTCACGTCAACCACTTTTTTTGTTTCTATATATATTTTTGGGGTGTTTTTGATGCCTTTATTAGATGCCAGACGCATCCGCATCACACGACCATGCACCAACTGCTACGCTATCAATGCTGACTCACATCCTCACTTTTAACCTTTTGTTTTAATGCTTTAAGGCATTTATCACATGAACCAGTGCTGCATTCAATTTCAGATAAGAACTCTGCAGAAGTGGGCCTTAAAGTAAACAAAAACCACATGCATTGCAACAATTTGTTTCTATTTAAAACATTTTATTTCAACTTGGATTGTGCTTATGGAGGCCCAGATAGTCCAGTTCCCTCTAGAGGCCTTTCTCCTGTTGGTGCTGAGTGTAAAAAAAAAATGTAATTTCCGCTGAAATATGAATCAGTCTCTTAAATGTAACTATTTGGATTTGGTATTCATACCTTTTATTAAAAATAGTAGTTTTAATTAAACGGTAAGTAATCTGACAACATATTTAAAAAAAACCCTATTATTCATAGAACATATAAACTAAAGGATATAATTACTTAATAATAAACTTGGCTAGGATACATTTAGTAGTTTCTCCTACATTTTTAAATTATTTTTTAAAAGCCCCGCACTTTACCTCTTTCAGACTTTAAAACATTAAATCTGTTCTTGTTTACAAAGCTGTCTTGAAATTAAAATATTGTATTGTTTCAGTGTGTTATTTCACTCCGATTGCTTCTAACCCAACAGTTGTAGTTCTGCGACTAAAACTACTTTCTGTCAAAACAATTCTCAAATACTGAATAGTAACGGAATAATGGAGAATTCATGAGGGAATTCACAACGTGAGGCGAAGGGGTGGCGAAGGTTTTTTTTGCTGTTGCTCGTTCAAATGACACTGAGCCAACCAATGCTGTATAATTAGTAGAACTCCAGCTTAAAAAAGAGACCGCCGTACAGTAATTGACTGTGAGTGCTACTCCTGAAATTTGTTTGTAAACATCACTAAAAGTCAAGAGTGATGAAAGCGTACATTGATGCATTTGTGATTTGTGAGTCAACATTTGGAGTAATCTGTATGCTGCAGATAAGATTAAAACATCATTGATGAGTATTTGGTATGAAACTTTGATTATATTTTCAAACAGTTACCATTGTGTATGAAAGCTTTATTTTGTCATTATTTTAAGATTTTACATATTTGCTAAAGCATTTCAGGGTTTTTTAGTACTACGGGGATCTTTAAATGGATTACTCATCATTTTACTAAACATAATTTCAATCTATGATGCCATTAATTCAAACTAAATCCTCCCTCTCTCCCTCTCTGCTGAGGATTTCTGTCTGAGCTGCCATCAAAGCTTGAAATCCTGATATTTGAAAGTCAACATACCTTTGCATTTTAATTTGTTAGAGGTACGCCTGGTTTGGACTCTCTTTATCTCTCTCTCTCTCTCTCTCTCTCTGTCTGTCTCTGACTCTTTCTATCTCTCTCTGTCTCTTATCTTTTTCTTTCTCTCCCCTCGATGTCTCCCTCCCCCCTCTATCACTTTCTTACTCTTACTCGCTCTCCATCTCTTTCTCTCTATTCATCCCTCTCTATCCATTGTACTCTCTCCATTAATCTATTTCTCTTCCCCTCTCTATCTGTCTCTATCCCTCTTTCCATTGCTCTCTCTCTCCATTTCTCTCTCTCCCCATCTCTTTCTATCTCTCTCTATCTCTTTCTCCGTGGCTCTCTTTCTTATCTACCACTTACTATCTCTCTCCTCTTTCTCTCTATCTCTTTCTTTATCCCTCTCCATTGCTCTCTCTTCATCTACCCCCCTGTCTCTATCTCCTCTCTTTCTCCATTGCTCTCTGTCTGTATTTTTTCTCTCCATCTCTTTCTATCTCTCTCTCTTCTCTACATTTCTCTCTCTCTCTCTCTCTCTGTTTCTCTCTCTCTCTTCCCCTCTCGATTTCTCTCTGTTTCTCGTCCTCTCTATATATATCTCACATCCCCCTCTCTATTTTTCTCTCTCATCCCTCTCAATTTCTCTCTTTCTCCAACGCTCTCTTCCTCTCTCCCCCTTATCGCTCTCGTTTTCTCTCTGTCTCTTCTTCTTACCCCCTATTTCTCCTATTCTCACCTCTCTCTCCCCTCTCTCTCTCTCTCTCTCTCTCTCTCTCTCTCTCTCTCTCTCTCTCATTGACTGCTGGCTGATTAATCTGTTGCTGAGCTGGATTTCTGGTCTGTTGCAGTACAGTGCTGCATCACTTAGTGCTCAGCTCTTTCTTATGTAGTTTCTAGCACCCAGATCCCTTCTGACCCGAACTTCAGCTCAGATAACATTCTCCACTTAGGAGGTACTTAAAGGGGTCATGAACTGAGAAATCACAAGTGATAAAACATCACAGTTTCAGAACACTAAATGTTTTTTCTGACTAGTTGTATTTCATGTGTAAAATTTTAACCTTCTTGTTTGGCCAAGCAGTTTTTAAATGTCACACCTCTAACGATCCCAGCCTCCAAACACAAAGAAATTATTTTATTTTATTTAAAACTACACCGTTTTGCGATTTAAAAATGGCCGCATTTTTATACCTCCCCATGAACAATACAACAAAAATTAAAAGGTTAATGATCTCTTTAATGATGAAGTGCACTTTCTTTGTGCTACAGTCGATGTCCTTTAACTGATTGTTTAAAAAGCAGAGATAATCTGTAATGAATATATTTGTTGTTGCAGCCCTATATATATATATATATATATATATATATATATATATATATATATATATATATATATATACATATGAGGCCTTTCACTGTGTTTGACATATTACCTTTACACAAGTGTTTCCAAACAATATGAATTAAGGAATAAATGCTTAACCAAATATTAAGCAGAGACAGTAAAGTGTAGTTAATGAAGTCAATGAAATTGGAAGCAAATTTTCTTGATGCACTTCATCTTCTCAATCACTACAAAAAGTTTTCTGGAAAAAGATCATTAACAATTAAGATCATTAACTTTAAGATCGGCTCATCCCTGTTCATTATAAGTACAGATCAGAATGTTGTAAAATGTGGAACTCTAAACTATTCCTGAAGTTCTCCCTGCTTTAAAAGATGTGTTGAACAGGTGAATTTTTTTAAAGCAGTAAATGCTAATAGAATTATTGCTTCATATGGAAACCCTTGTGAGTCATTTAAAGTTATTTCCATCTCCCTCCCTCTCACACCTTGCCCCTGCGTTGTCTGTGAAGTACACAAACTGCAGTACAGCTGCATTATAGGGATTCATTATTCATGAGTCTTGCAGCCGGCAGGAGCTCGTTACCATCAGTGCAGTGCCCCAAAGAGGACACAAGATGAAGAAAAGCTCAGAACGCGTAGAAGGGGCGGTAGGGAAGGTTTGATGACGTCACGAACCCCTGCAGAAGCTTCCTAATGCATGCATCTCACACAGCCTGAGGACGGCTCTCGTGACTGTTGCATGACTGCGCCGTCGCATGAGTTCATGTGTGCTGAAGTGAAAGTCACAGAGACGCTGAAATGTTAATAAAGGAGAACAGTCCGAGGATTGCACATTAGCATGCTGAGGTTGAGGGGAGAAAATAGATTTGGGATAAGTGCACAAATGCAGATTTATTTGCTGATTCTGGCACTGCCCAGGTGTGCTGTTACACATGCAAAGTCAAAGTCCGACTTTCTGGGAGTGAAGGGCTTTTGTTTGCTGTATTTTGAGGTTTGAAAAACGTACACATTTTTTCTTTAAATGGGAAATATGTTTCCTTGGAGATGTCTCTTTTTACTAATTATATTAGATGAGATTCTACTTTATTGTTATTGTGCAAGGTACATGTAGAAAGCAAATGAAATGCAGTCAGCATTTAAACAGAATAGCATAATTTGTCTATTTACAATAAATATTATACATGTATTTATAGGTTACAGAGTTATAAGTGAATATACAGAGATGAAGTGGCAAGTAACATTGTATGTATAAATATGAATGGATAATGTATATATAAGTGATAGTATATGATATATATGAGTGATTATATAGTATAGACAGATATGAATTAAATAAACAGTAGTGCAAATGATGGTCAGTTATTGTTGTGCAAAGATGCAACAGGATGAAATATAATCAAATTAGTAGTGCATTGTCCGGATTTTGACAGTTTGCTAATTTGTTTAGGCTCTGATTATGACATCACAGAATGATGGTCACAGTATTGAACTCGCAGATCTAAAATGTATAATTGTTTGTGGTTTTGGAGGAGTTAAAAAAATCTTTACAAAAATGTACATTTTTTTTAATTTACAATTAGAATACTAAACAAGCCAGCTTGAATCATTTAAAGTGTGTCTGTTTAAATGTAGCTTGCAATACTTAATATTGCATCTTTCACTGACTCTGCCCCCATCTGGAACATTGGCGTTGCATAAATTCGGTACAGGTGAATTGAATATGCTAAACTTGTCCATACTGTATGGGAGTGTGTATGGATGTTTCCCTGTGATGGGTTGTAGCTTAATGGGCTGTGTAAAACATGCTGAATAAGTTGGCAGTTCTTTATACAGTGGCGACCCTGGACAAAGGGGCTTGGGGCCTGGGGACTAAGCTGAAAATAAAATAGATGGATGGATCTTAACCAGAATTTCAAAAAATGCAAGTAAAATATAATTATTTTCCTTTCTCATCTATGAACATGTGAGCATGAAAGTTCAACACGTGCTGTAACACTGTGCTGCTATAATGGTGGACATCCATTACCTCTGCACACAAGAAAAACTGATAACACTCACAATTCACAATTGCAATTAAATCCCACTATAAATAAACACAATTTTCAAATAACAAAAACTGTAATTACAGTCATGCAAGAGTTTAATATTACCTCCTATACCCAGAGTTATTGAGCTGGGAAAAGAGAATCTGTGGATATCTTTACTCATTGGTAGGAAAACTATGAAAACTTAGCATCGCATTGAATTTGGAAGAGACTGTACACAACTGAAAACAGCAGGTTTCTATGGTCTTCTCCTGTCTTTGAAACCGTAAAACTGTTTGTTTTGCACACATTTTTAGAATAGTTTGTGTTGAAACCAATAAATGTAAACAATGGTGGAGTCCCAACCAGAAAGAAGTGTTATGTACTATTTCAGAAAGTAAGTGCAACACCTGACGCAGTGAAAGAGGTATGGACTGAAAGTAATATCTCGATATTCCTTAGCTGAATAGCCATGCTTGATATTTATATAATAATTTTTTTCTTTAAAGTTAAGCAAAAGTACCAAAGAATTCAGTTTTTTCCGCTACTGAGGAAAGCTTACTTGGGGGTATTTAAAAATATATTTAATGAATCTATACTATAAAATATTCTAAAATCAACTCTGCTGCAACTCTAGAACATAAAAAAATATTTGTCTTAAAAGTTGGTTAAAATGTTAGAATTGATTAATTGTTACGTAACTGACCTTTAGTTGACCTACTAGAGCATTGTCAAATATTGGACTATTGTACGAAGCTCCTGTATGGTTAAAAGAATAAAATATGTTTCAAATATTTTATGCTCTCTTGTTTTTACCTAATTTGTCTCATACTGTATCTTAATTTGTGTAATATTTATCTCTTTCATAGCAGAGCTGTGATTGGCCCTGATGGTTATGACCACTCGCTTCAGCCACCTCTCCATCAGTCCTCATGAGAGAGATGTGACAGTCAATCACATGCTCACATTCCTGCGTCCTGGAGCTGCTAGAACTCAAGCCACACCCAGGTGAGCATTTATCCTTCAGTTCACGCTGATCAGGTAAAACCATGTGCTTTAGATAGGTAGCTGCAATGTGTAGTGACATTTTAGGTGTTTAATCTTTTTTTCTTTTGGGGGTCAATGTGTATACAATGTTGTGAAAGTGTCCTTTTCGTTTATTATTGTTAAAAACGTATTAAACCAAAGGGTAAAAAACCCTAAATAGCATTAAAAGTGCCTCAGTTAAAGAATTTTTCAGTGGATTTACGAACATTTTGAAAGATTTTTCCCATCATGTATGGATTAAAAGTAACAGCACATTGTAGGGAAAGAACATTGTAGCAATGGTGAAATATGGTAATGGTCATGTGATGATCACTGAAAACCTTACGGTAACAGCCACAGATCAACGGAACCATGAATTCTGCTGTCTCCAAAAAAACTCCAGAAGGATAAATAGCACCTCTGTTTATGACCTCCAGTTGAAGCAATCTTGGGTTCTGCAGGACGATGATGATCTAGATCACTCCAGGAAGTTCACAACTAAACGACTGAAGAAAAGCAAAAACCTCCACTAACTTAAACTGCTGTAAAGACTATCCTATGTAAAGATTATCCTGTTTTCTCTTAAAATTCTGATCCCGATTTTTTTTTTGCAAACCTGTAAACACTTTTAATTCATGTCTTGAAAAAGTTTATTTAACCATATTTCAAATTTGACCAATGTATGTTTTTATTTTCTTTTGTTTTCCTTGTTTCCTACAGCAAAAACATCTATGAATTTTTGGTTTGACACACAATAGTAAAATATTTTTTCATTTCTCATTGTTTCTCTTATGTTGATGATAAAAGACAAATTTATTTTATAACTAAGACTATCTTAATCTTACAAGCATTTTGAGCTCATTATTAATCAGAAATCGTAATTATTTGTTTAATTACTATTTTTACTAACGTTTACTAAAGTACTAAATTTTTACTTGAAAATGAAAAAAAATGACAAATTTCAATAACTTGGAAATTTGACACAACTCCTGCTTCTTGTACTTCTGTGATTAATCTTGAATTTATGATTTGAAAATTTTAGAAACGGACAGCTTCTTTTAATGTTGATTTTATCCCTAGAGTTTTTTCTTTAATCTTATTTTGACAATTTCCACAACTCTATTTTATTTTCTAAAATGTAACACTTTATCCCTCAAAAAAGTGTATAGCATATTTAGATTTCATCTTCAGACTTTTAACTTTCAACTTAAGTCTTTAAAACTAGAAAATCCATATTTCACCAATCAGAATAGTTTGTTTAAAATGGTCATTCATATTTTAAGTTGGTGAGCATTTTGGTTTGTGTTTTAAATATTTTCAAAGCATTTCCCCAAAATATGTGTAAAAATAGTATTTGACTCAAAAAATCAATCCTTTTGCTAACACACAGGGGATGTTATAGGCAAATTAAGACTCAAAATCACCTCGGAGTGGCAAAAATGCCCCCAACAACAACACATAAGGGTAAAAGGTGTTAAATGACTTGAAAATAAAAAAAATATCTTGAGAAATCAGTAAGGAATGCTTCTGTACTTCCACTGCATTCTTCTCTCACTCTCAGTCCCGTTCCTTTACGAACGAGTGTAGCTATACTGTTTCCAGTAGAACTAGAGGGAGATGTGTTTATTTTGAGCTGTAAGAACAATCTTCTGCTGCTGCATCAGTGTGCATTTAGGTCATCTTGACAGTGCAGTAGGTCAGCGTCACATTTCATGACTGTTGATGGCCGGAGCAGTCAACCAGCTCTGAGAAGCACTCAAGTAGGAATAACAAACACTAATATAGTGTGTCCTCTCCTGGATTAACATCTCCATTTGTCGCTATGTTGGGACAGAGCTCTCTGGTGCTTGAGTGTAAATGTTATGAAATCTAGGGATACGCAGATACCGATACCAGTATCGGTTATCAGCCCAATTCTGTGCTCCAGACCAGTACTCTGTACTCGTCAAAAGCGCCCCGATACCACTCTATGACAGCGGGATGTGAGTCGAGCAGACGTGCTTAACAGGTGCAGAAGTGTACGTGAACTGGAAACATTATAACACCGATGCTGGTGAGCTGATGAAATATATAAAAACTATCACTACAACTTTAAGTACGAGGAGTTTGCTATTAGATGGTAAAGGCAAGAGCCAATTTTCAGCAAATTATGCAAGCGCTAGCCTAACTGAGGTGCGAGCTCTGCAAAACTCACTGATGCTCTGATTAAACCTTAAATCAGTGTTGCTGCACCCAGGTACGAGATCACACGCCGCTTTCAAACACAGCATTTGGACGAGTGACACAATTCCGCATGTTCTCAGTTTTATAACAGTCGCGCTGTAGATTGGTGAGGGCATCCACTACACTTAATGAATTATTTAGGCCTAAAATGTAAGATTTATGTGTTTTGATTGCATATAAAATTTCCATCCATTTGAATTAAATTTTTAAAACCTTTATTAAATTAATACCTGTTATGTGATTACTATTCACAATTTATATGTAAATTAAACACGCCAAGACATAACATTTAAACAATAGTACCAATAAATTCAATTTGTTTAAAAATTCAGAATAATTACACATTATTTAAATATACAAGTAAACAAACAAACATCTCACGTCACCACTTTTTTTGTTTTATATATATATATATATATATATATATATATATATATATATATATATATATATATATATATATATATATATATATATATATATATATATATATATATATATATATATATATATATTTGGATTTGGATATATTGGCTGGATTCGAAACCCTGTTGCCAGACACATCCGCAGCACATGCACCAACTGCTACGCTATCAATGCTGACTCACATCCTCACTTTTAACCTTTTGTTGTAATGCTTTAAAGCATTTATCACATGAACCAGTGCTGCATTCAATTTCAGATAAGAACTCTGCAGAAGGTGGCCTTAAAGTAAACAAACACCACATGCATTGCAACAATTCGTTTCTATTTAAAACATTTTATTTCACTTTGGATTGTGTTTATGGAGCCCCAGATAGCAAATCCAGTTCCTTCCAGAGTGCCCCAACCTCCTGTAACTAGATTTAGACAAATGACAGTGCTCAGAGTAACTGAATATACGTTTATTCTTCTTGACTGGGCAAATATTAGTTTTACAGCATGACAAATGAACATTAGTTTTCCACCTATTTTGATTTGTTGGTAAGTGTTAATCCCATTATAAAGAATGGATTTAGATTAAATTATACCTTAATCAGATGATAATCCACATTTCTTTTCCTGCTGGTGGTGAGTGTAAAAAATGTCATTTCTGCTTACATTTGAATGTAAATCAGTCTCATAAAATGTTACTATTTGGATTTGGCTTGTCCTACATTTAGATGCATGTAAACGTTATTCATACCTTTTAGCTGATAAAAATAAATAGTTAAAAGGATCTCTGCTGCTTGTTGCAGACTCTCCAATTTGCTGTTAGCAAGGAGCGTTACAGCACAGAGGCGCACAGTGAAGACTGAAACAGTTGAAAAGACTTCTAATGCAGAAATGTGCTTTTTCATACACATAAAAGCTGACTCTTACATTTAATGAATAGACTCATTGAAGTGTTCCTTTGTACGTTAAACCCTTCTTTTTTTAAGTTAAGTTTGGGAAGGTTTTTTCTTATAATGTAAAGTAAAAAGAGTAATGAAACTAAAATGTCAAAGAAATAAAAGCGGAAATGTCCATTTTTTTAATTCTTGCTCTGGTCTTCTGGTATCGGCAATTTTTACTCTTATGAAATTACGCTTGTAATCATATTGGAAAAATGTGGTATTTGTGCATCCATAGTTAAATCTAGCAAGTGGCAGAAGAAATGTGGATTTTTCTGGGGCGTGTGCAGTGCTTTCTATAGGAAGAGATAGGGGTTGGGACAGGCGTGTCGGGAGGGAGCAAGCAAAGGGTGTTGAGTTACTGTAGGGAGCATTAAAAGATGCTTTGAGGTGGTTGAGATATTTCCGGTCGTCTGTTTCCATGGTCGGCACGAGGCTCTCTGCTCATCAATAGCAGGACAGGCTCCTAGGTTTGGATAAAGCATTGATTGTTATCAGCTAGAAGAGTGTTTCTTCAGTCAGGTGCACATTTATGGTATTTAGCCATCTTTTTTAAAATACATGTAATTCTGAAAACAATCCATGTTTGTTGTCAAACTAGCAACAAAACCACCTTTTACCCTTTTGCTAAATTTCTTATGTCGGGATTTTTTTTATGTCCATATATGTGTCCAAATCAAATTTTTCTCCTTGTCGCACCCAAGCTTTTAAAATATAAAAATAAAGGTAAAAATATTAGCTATTTTGAAACTTTAAATGTACTTAATTTATGAATTAGTGAAATAGTTAAAATACAGTATATTATTTACTGTAAGAATAGCATTAATATCACCTTTTATACAAAATGTAGCTGTCGCAAGGTATTGTTGTCATTTTCACTACAACAAGGTACTGTCTTTTTAAAAAGATTCTGTGAAAGATTGTTTCGGTGTTCCCAGTGACATCACAGCACATTTTGAACACAGATGGTAACTCCAACAAATGAAAGAAAAATCAAGATAAATTTTGATCAGTAAATATATTTATTTTAGGTCATTTACAAACATGTCGTACATCCAAAAGTGTTTCAGGAATAAAAACAATTCAAGTTAAATTACTAACTTTTAAAGACATACAATTCTGACAATTATTTCAATGTTAGTTGGCAAAGATATAATAATTTTTTTTCCCCAAACTATCAAATTGTTGTTCTTACCACATTGATTTCCAGCATTATTTCGGTTAAATGCTGTGTTTTGAGATGTGCTGGAAATGACGATTGTTCATTGCAAGTCAATAAAAATGTAAAATATTAACAATTTATGGTTTTATCTTATTTTGTACTTTTACAGACTTTTAAAGCTAGACTAATTGTTTAAATTTATGAGACTGTGTTTTGTGACTTTGTAATGAGTTACAAGTTAGAAAGTCCACCTGATTGAAGAAATGCCCATGAATCAAGTTATTATTTACTCCCTGAGAGCCCTGCTGATGCTGTCGGTTTGAAAGGGTTCTTAATGGAGCTGATTTCAGGCTTTATTCACTGTTTTGAAAGCTGCTCCAGGATTTGTCTTGTTTTCTTGATAGATCTTCTGCTTTCCAGTTGAGAATGAAACATGCAAAGATACAATTTGGTCATTGTGATGATGATGCTAACTCTTGTTTGTGCGTTGTTAAAATGGGCTAAATCTAAATTAAAAAGTGTCGATTGAAGAAAAATAATTCTCAATCCTGTGCCCTACTTTAGTTAAGAGCAGCAGGAAAACTTCCAATCAATAAATAAAAATAATATAAAAAGTGGTTGCTTGTACTAGGTGAGCAATACAGCCCTTAAATATTATCATCATATTTTTGGGATGTTTGGGCATAAGGATATGAAAAGATATTTTGGATGAGAAAATATTCCATAAAATATTTGATCAATTTGAACATTGTGTCAAGTGCTGAACATTAAATATTACTCACTGCAACAAAAAATCAAATATCAAATATTCAGTAAAATAGGGTTTCCGCTGATATTAAATACCATTCATGATTAATTTCTGGAGAGCTTAAAACACTTTTGCTCCAGGACATCCAAAATCACTCTTTATTTTCATTGTTTATCGATGCGGTTCTGCTACGGTTCACTTCCGGATCAGTCGACGTGTATGTTCTTCTTTGAGATGAGCTGCATTTGCTCTTCATCTGAATTGGTTAGTGGGCAGAGCTATGGTCAGTGGGTGTGGCTACAGCAATCAAGGCATTTTGAGCTCCCAGAAAAAAAATGGGTATATATAAACATGAACCAATTTGAATATGACTCGGGGCATGTTTTTGATGAGGGAACAACACTAACACATGCTAGAAATGTCTGAAAAGTCCAGTACATGATACAACACCTTTAACTTGCAGCTCTAGAAAAACCTGTTGAGTTCAGCTGCTCTAGAGATCAATGCTCATGAGAGAGCTCCGCTGCACTGAGTCTCTGTTAGAGCAGGTGCAGGGCTCATGTTTTTATGGATGAACACAGTTCGAGTGTGTCCCTGCAGACATTCTCATGACTCCACAAGGGCAGCGGCTTCCCTGACTCAGCAGACGCTCACACACCTGCAGCAAACACACACTCATGCTCACAGAAATTGAACACACACCTTTGAAGTCGCTCCATTTTTGGGATTTTACTTTTTCTCTGAACATCCAGCAGCTGTCTCCTGTGCCCCTATTTTGTTGGCTTGAGAAAAATCTTGTTCAATCTGGTCTGACTCCGGTTGCTATGTCTCCTCATACTGCTACTACTAAAGGATTGTGGGAAATGGGGAAATGCTGGGCGATTTCTCCATTGAGCAACATGGGTCAAACTTTGTTGAACTATAGCTCAAACTGAGAATTTCTAGAAGCTTCAAACTCACAACACTTATCAAGCTGAGCAATAATATGCTGAGCAAGGTGCAAAAGGGCTGTATAGGGGGTCAAAAGTCACCCCTAACATAACCAGCTATAGAAATAGAGGTTTGGTTAAGTTGGTCATGTTGGCAAAATTTTGTCGCCAACCCCTAAATAGCAACAATACATTTTTCGCCAGCAACTATTTTCAAAGATCTATATCTCAGCTTAGGAACAGAGTAAAGACATGGAGGTTAGTTTATATAACTCATACTGACAAAGGAAACACTATATGATGTAACTGATTCCATCATAGCAGCCATAGTTTTACCCTAGCATCCATTTTCAAAGATCTATATCTCAGCTTAGGAAAAGAGTTACGACATGGGACTTGGGTTTTAAAACTCATATGACAAAGGGAACATTATAGGATTGACCTCTCCATAGCAACCAGACTGTATACCTTAGCAACCATCTTGACAGAACTCGATATCATGCTAATAACATGATGATTTGTGTCTTATTTAAGCAACAAAACTGTTTAAATTGTTCAAATACATTTTTGAAGTCAAACTTAAAACGGCTTTAAGTTTTGAAGTTTTCCCAACTGGCTAAACATTTAAAGATCAGCTTTCTCAAGCCAACATAAAGTTTGCTATCTACACTTTAAATTCTACTTAGTAATCGCCTCTGTATTATTGTGGTCGTTACAATGTGGCCCACCCCTAGTTAACATTCTAAAAATGGTTCTGAAACAATCAATGGTTCCCTCTGACAAACTTATTTACTATCATGCACTTAGCACAGCAGACGGTCTCCGATGTACAGATCCAGATCAGCTCCAGTGACCCCCAGGAGATGATCGTTCTAATCCACTAAAGCCTCACATACATACACACACACACACACTAACACACGCACGCACACATGCACACATACACTCTCTGATTTTATGCTGGATTAATCAAAAGACACTCAAATGTAGGAGTCTCTGGTGTTAGGAGGTCATCCAAACCTCATGTAGCATACGCTTGCTGTTAATGGAGTGTGAAGCAGCTTGTGCGATATGTTACTGAAGTTAACGATGAAGATTAGGCGAGGATGCTAGGCTAGCATGAAGGAGGGAAGCATTAATGTGAGCGTAGATGCGTTCAGATGCTCTAATCCTAACTAGTAACGGATTAAAAGAGTGCTAATGTCTCAGTCACCATGAACTGGGAAAATATTCAGAGTTTGAACTTTTAGTTACAAGAGAGGTTTAGATTCAAAGGCTAGCATGCATTTCCAAGACTTTGACACATTTGGGTTCAGCGTTCCATAATCTCTCCGAGTGTTTAGCAGCCTGTCTGACTCTCTCTCTCTCTCTTTCTCTTTCTACCCTCCCTCACTACCTCTTTTTCTCCTATCTTTCCTTCTCTCTCTCTCTTTCTCCTCTATTTTCCCCTCTCTCTTTCTCTCTATCTCCCCTCTCTTTTCTTCTCTTTCTTTTTCTCCTTCTCTTATCTTTTTTCCTCTCTCTCTTTCTCCGATCTCTTTCCCTCTCTCTCTTTCTCTCCTCTCTTTCCCCCCTTTCTCCTTTTCTTCAATCGATTCCCTCTTTCTCCCTTCTTTTCCTCCCCCCCCTCTCTCGCTCCTCTCTCTCTCTCTCTCTTTCCCTTGTGCGATCTACTAATGAAGTTAACTATCTAGGCTAGCAGGAACGAGGGAAGCATTAATGCTTGCGTTCAGATGCTCTAATCCTGACTCGAGAGGTTTGGATTCAAAGGCTAGCATTTGTTTCTATTTCTTTGACACATTTCGGGTCAGAGTTGCGTAATCTCTGTGCAACAGGTTGAGCAAACAGAGTGTTAACAAAGCTGCAGGCCCTGTTGCTAAAATGGAGATAAATGGTGTTTATCTGCACTCTATTGAATCACTGAGGAGCAAAGGTGAAAGGTCACCTGACCCTGTCCTGCATCGCTCCGAATTGGAGACTACCCCGAGTATTGATCAGAGTGCTGGTAATCATTCACACATCGTCTGTGAATAAAGTGCTGTTGTGGTTTGTGAGCACTCAAGTGTGTAAGGGCTCCCTTGTGTCCTGCTGCAGAGCTTGTGTCCAGCAGTGTGTGTGTGTGCATGTGTTTAGCAGACGATCTCTAGACTCGGTGATGCCTGATGTGATTATTCATGCGATGTGAGGTGGATCGTCCTCTAAATGCCAGGCCTGGTGTCACCTCACGACTGCGCCACTGCTATTAGCATATCGAGAGAGAGAGAGAGCATGAACAGAGGAGAGGAGGATGCCTTAATTAAATGCATGAGCAATCAATGTCAAAGTGTGTGTTTGTTTAAGTCCACCCCAACCGCACAACTACTTTATTTCTAACATTAGATGATTTTAGATGACTCTTTAACCTTCAGCAGGCCCCGAGGTGCCTTCAGGAAATCATCTTTTGGTCTGTTGGCTTAGCCTCTCTCTCTTTCTCTTTCTCTCTCTCGTTCTTTCCCCTCTCCTTCTCTTCATTGCTCTTGTACTACTCTATTATATCTACTCTTTTTCTTTTTCTCTCTACCCTCTCTTGCTCTTTTCTCTCTCTTGTACTCCTCTTTCTCACTTTCTCTTTTCTTCTCTTCTTCTTTTTTTCTCTTTCTTTCCTCATTCTTTCGTCTCATATTCCTCTCTCTCTTTCTCATTGCTTTTCTTGTACTCTTCTCTCTTTCTCTCTTTTTCATCTGTTTCCTCTTCTTTTCTTCTTTATCATTCTCCATTTCCTTTCTCACCTCTGTCTTTCTCCCCTTGCTCCCTCCCTCTTTCTCTCTTCACTCCTCGCTCCTCTCTAACACTTTTTTGTATACAAAATGTTAGCCAGACAATGAAACTGTCTAGGGCCCTGAACTTAAGAGCGCCCCCTGACAGGCAGGTTGGAATTAACTTACACAAGGAGCTATCTACGATAGCAGTGTGGAGGGAAGGAAGCAATAACATTCACAACGTGAACACACTTATGTTGGAGAAGTGTAATCATTTACTTTCAGAAAAAAATCGCTAAATTTAGATTTCTAAAGCAGCTCTTGCAGGAACAATTCTCCTAATATGTGTTTGCAATTGTTACACTTTCGGAAATAAAATCCCAACATTTGAATTACAGGGACTGTAAAAAAAAAATACTGTAATTTAAATCACTTTTTACAAACAGTTTAAATCTGATCGTTGTTTATCCCTTATTTGTCCACTGATCTCTCTTTCCATCCCTTAGTTAGATGGAGGAGAACGAGAGAAGCAGAAGTCGGTCTCCACGCAGAGTCGGCCGGGTGGAGCATGTGGTGGGGAAATGGCTGCGGCGATCTCGAGACTCTCTCAGCAGGTGAAGGAAACAAAACACTTAACGCAGATGTTTCAGTGTATTAGGGCTGAAGCGCTTCTTATATTTAACTGTTTAAGTGTGTTTTTAGTCTTATTCAGAATGTTAAACAGTTCCCTTCAGAGCGCAGTCTGTGTGTTTAGGAGCCTATCTGACTCCCCACTCCCCCCTCCTCTCTCTCTCTCTTTCTCCCCTCTCTCACTTTCTCTCTTTCCTCTATTTCCCTCTCTCTTTCTCCTCTCAATTTCCCTCTCTTTCTTTCTCCCTATCTTTCCCTGTCTCTTTTTCCCTCTATCTCTATCCCTCTTTCCCTTTCTTTCTCTTTCACACTTATTCTCTCTCTTCCTGTCCTTCTCATTCCCTCTCCCTTCTCTCTTTCTCTTTCTCTCCTCACTTTCCCTCTGTCTCTCTCTTTCCCGCTCTTTTTCATCCCCCTCTTGTTCTCTCTCCAATCTCTCTCCCTATTTCTTTCTCTCTCTTCCTCCCCTCTCTTTCCCCCTCACTCTCTCTCACCTAATTTTCTTTCTCTCTCTTTCTTCTGTCTCTCCCTCTCTTTCTCCTCTCTGTCTCTAAAAGAGAGCGTATTTTACGAGGCAGGAGGTCTCGTTCTGGAGATTCGAGACGGCAGAACTTCCCCGTGAAGGTGACGGTGGAGCTGATCAAAGATACTCCACTGGACTCTCATGGCTTCACCCTGTCTGGACAGCACCCCCTGCTGGTCGGGGACGTTACTGCAGGTACACACAGAGCATTATCACCAGACAGGACACAGTTAATAAATAATCACTGATTAGGATTCAGATGTGTGAATGAAGAGTTTTTCTTTAAGAATATGAAGAAACAGCACTCTCTTGTTCTGTTGGAAAAGGGAACTTTTTGCTTCTGAAGAAGTGTGAGAGAATGTGACAGTGGTGCTGGTGCGTGTGAGCCAACCACCTGCTCCTGGCTCTTTTATTTCATTCATTATAATGCAGATGTGCACTCTGACATGCACCTAGATGCTAACACAATTCAGAAAGCTGTCTACAATTTAACAATTAGAAGTTAAGGATTTAAAAACTTATCTTATTAACCTACTAAAGAGGGTATATTTTGATTGTTTTTATGCTGATGTTTTGTTTAATGGTGCGTGTACATGTGTGTGTGTGTGTACGCGTGCGTGTGTGTGTGTGTGTGCGTGCGTGTGTGCGTGTGTGTGTGTGTGTGTGCGTGCGTGCGTCTGCGTGCGTGTGTGTGTGCGTGTGCCTTTGTGGGTGCAAATGCGGGTGTATGTGTGCGTGGAGGGTTACTTTTTACCATAGAAACTTTTAAATATGAATAATCAGGTTATGAGTATTATTAAACCTGGTATTTTATTTAAAAATCACCTATATGTTAATAACATAATAAGAGAGAGAGAGAGAGTGAGCGAGAGAGATGGAGAGAATGAGAGAAAGGGAGGGTGAGAGAGAGTTGGAGCGTGAGGGAAAAGTAGAGGGAGAGAGAGAGAGAGAGAGAGAGAGAGAGAGAGAAGGAGAGATATTGGAGAGATCAGAGAGAGGTTTATCATCTGCAGTACATCAACTGACCATTAGAGGCCAGAAGCGAGCAGATTTCTATTGACTCTTAAAATCATTTTAAAGCTAGTTCTAAAAAAAATTTTCACTCGTTTTGATCATCTTCACAACTCTGAGGGGTGATTTTTTTATTTAGGTTTTGTTTAAATTATATTAAGGCTTAAATTATGCATAATTAATGGTAAGGCCTCGTAAATGAGAGGCATTGACTGGCACTGTCGAGGTCTTCTTATGTTTGAGTTTAATTATTTTTGCAACAGGAGCACTTTGTATGTATCTCTGTATCTCTGATTTATTGTGCAAAAATAAATATTGTGCTACTATTTGTCTATCTTGATTTTTAAAGTTTCTATTTATTCCATTTGTAGCAATCGACTTTCAGGTTTATCTACGATACCTCGTATAGCTCTAAAGGTAACACCACCACCTAGAGTCCTGGAGTGTATGTGTTCTCTGCTAACCCTCGCCTGATGTAGAGCAGCTCTCTGGATCCTGCAGCAAAGTTTCCTCTGCACATCCTCACACATACAACACACACCCTGCAGTGCTGACTTCCCTCTTTTATTACACCAGAATCAGCTGAGAAAACCCCAGAGGGACAAACCTTCGACCCTACAGCACATAATTATGAGAGAGAGAGAGAGAGAGAGAGAGAGAGAGAGGAGGTGTAGAGTCTGGTTCTGGCATGGCAGGGAGCCGTCGGGGGAATAAAGTGCTGTTGTTAGGGCAGTGTGTGCTTGTGTGTGTTTTGGCTGGAGGATGAGCGAGTGTGAGCGGCTGAGTAGATCGGTGCATCTCTCCACCCACTGAAGCAACAGACGTGATGGGAATCTCAAGCTGATTTGGTTACTTTGCGCATTAACAGTTCTTTCGTTAGTTAACAAGGACGTTCTTAAAGGGATAAGTCTTCAGATTTTACTGCATGCATCAAAAAGCGTTACATTGCAGTTTCTTTCACTGTGTTCAGAAGGCTCTCAATGGGAGCGCAGAAGAAAAAAATATAAAAAATGTTTGAGGAGATGCAGACTCATGGACACACAGGGTCTGTTAGAAATCACAGAAGGTCTTTTAGGAGAAATGTCTCAGTGATGTAAGCACATTGACAACACAAAACCCATGTAGGATCAGATATTGCAACATTTTGCAGATTATTTTGGTACTTTTTTTCCTCAAGTAGAGGGAGGACTCTAGGAGAGCCCTCGATCCGAGTGAGTAGCTCCTGCAGAGCTGTCGGGTCCTGCTGTAGGCTGTTGTATGTTAATCTACGAGAGGCTGTTTTCTTTGTTTTCATGCATTCTCGAACAGTTTACAAATGTTAATTTCGATTGATTTAATTAATGTTTACATTTGATTATTCCTACTTTTCCTCTTTTTGTGTATGTATTTATATTTTTCTCTTATTTATTTATTTATTCATGTGTTCATTTATTTATTTGTTTCTCATTGTTATCTTTTTTTCATTTATTTCCAGTTTTATTCATTTCTGTTTTAATTTGCAATTTATTTTTTTTTCTCTCTCTTTTGTTGGTTTTTTTTATTTATTTATTATAATTTTCCTTGTTATTTATTTAGTATTTTCCTCTTTCATTAATTTATTTTACATGTTCCTTTTTTATTTATTTTTTTATTTAGAATGGTCCTCTTTTATTTATTTATTCATTTAGAATTTTCCTCTTTTTTCATTTATTCATTAATACATTTCCACATTTATTCATTACTGTATTTATTGCTATGTTAAATGGGGGGTCCTAAGTTCAGTCTGAGTCTGAATTTTTTTTTGTATTGAGACATTTTGCAAAATCTTTATTGTTTTGTTTCATTAAGCGTTATTTTTCAAATTATGTTTTTTTTTTGGGAAGGGGATCTACCCTGTGTAAAATGTTAACAGTGTGATTCAGAACTTTCAGACTGGAAACAATAGTGATATTTACCTCCCAAATCCTCCCGAACATGAATATTTCTCACTGATTTATCTCAAAAGTATCTTGATCTTTAATAGCAGGAAGCTCATTCATGATTCTGTGATTACTCTCAGGCGGTCCAGCAGATGGTCAGATCTTCCCTGGAGATCAGATCCTGAAAGTGAATCACAAAGCCATAGAGGATCTTTCTCCGGAGCACGTGGAGCAGATGATAAGGTGCCGTATCCAGAGCTTTTAGTTATTTTTGTTCTCAATTGATTGCTTGTGTTGAACTGAGCTCATCACTACGATCTGCTTTGCTCTCAGGGATTGCCAGGCCTCGGTGACCATGACGCTCCTCAGAAACGTGACAGTAAGAATTGAAAATGTTGCTAGCTCCTTGTTGCCTTTATTTCTAGTATTTTGGAGGATTCTGAAGGATTCTTTTACATTTTATTTACAAAAATCTTTTTGTAAGGGCATTTAGTAAGTGATTTTTTGTTTTTAGTAGTGCTGTCGATCGATTAAAAAAATTAATTAATCACACAATTTTTAAAAACTAAACTATTAATCTAACACAGGTTTTGTCACAAAAACAACATAAATAAAGTAAACCATCAATATCATCCAATTTAACTTTTAACTTACATTACAGTGTTCAACACCATATTTATTACTTCTTCAACTTTTTAATATTGTTTTACACTACTCTGAACTTATTTTTATTTTATGCAGCATACACACACACACGCACACACACACGCAAAACAGACAAGAGACGGAACTGTTCCATTAGTTTGTGAGCGTTGGATGGACAATGCTTTAGGTGCCCAACAATCTTGCGACAGTTTACTAGCACACTTACAAAACTGCTACCGTGAATGGAAACCTGACAGTCCGATGCAGTATGTGGGCCGTGCAGGACAGATGTTTACATAGAAGTAACGTTAGTCTCGTGGCAGCAAGCATATTACAAGCACCGTAATTGTGCTTTAAGCCTCCGTGTAACGTCGTTCCTCAGTTTTACACAAAGTTTGAATGAACGAATGCAATTTCAACAAAGTGCGCTGTGATGCCTCAGTTGTTGTCATTGCTCACAGAAGCCCAGCGGTCCCCCTGCTGTAACATGTCCATAACTTCGTGCCTTCTCATCGTCATTACGTCTTATTCATACTTTGTTTAAAGTATGTCCGCCACAACAGGAAACAGGAAAAACTGAAACCGTGTTAATTCAGGAAAAAAAATTACACGTTATACATGTTAATTTTGCCAGCACTAGTTTTTAGTGAACAGTTCTGTTAAAGCCATAATTTAGGGATGGTGAGAGGCCACTACTACGTCCCACAAGGGATCTTCTAAACCTTCCCCTAAAAAGCACAAGTCTACAGGAATTCTTTAAATATACATGAATGCAGTGTGTATGTCAGACCACAAACCTCTGATGTGGGGTCTTTGAGTTGTGTTTTGAAGTATTTTGAGTTATTTTAGACTATCCACGTTTTCTACCAGAACCCCAAGTCTTCGTTCATAACGGCAGAGAAGAGAGCCCGGCTGAGGAGAAACCCCATTAAAGTGCGCTTTGCAGAAGAGGTGGTCGTCAACGGACACGCTCAGGTAACAGCAATAACGCAGCGCTGGGGCGCTCTAGAGAAGAGGGATAAAAGAAAGCTTGTGCCGTTAAAATGATTTTGTTTACTGTAAGAAGTGGTTCCTTTGGAAGATATTTAGGAAAGCTGTGCTGATGGGATTGGCTGTACCTGAGAAGATGAAGATAATGGTGATGATGATGCAAGTTTGTTCCACGTGTGTGCAGGGAAACTCTCTCCTCTTCCTGCCCAATGTTCTGAAGGTTTACCTGGAGAACGGCCAGACCAAGGCCTTCAAGTTCAACAAGTCCACCACCGTCAAGGTCTGACATTCCTGCTTCTCTTTTCTCTACTTTTATCTCCCTTTCGTTTATTTTCTCTTCTTTTCCTTTCCTTTCCTTTCTTTTCTCTTCATTACTTTTCTCTTCTGTTCTTTTTTTTTCTCTTTTCTTTTTTCTTATCTTTTCTCTTTATTTCATAATTAGCTTTTTTATCTTTTGCTTTCTTTTTTGCTACACTTCTTTTATTTTTTCCTTTTCTTTCTTTTTTATTTTATTTTCTCTCTTCATTTTAGATTTCTTTTCATTTTCTTTTACGTTTCTCTTCTAATTACTGCTATTTCTCCTATTAGGCTTTTTTTTAATGCATTTAGAATAAATGTTGGAGCCCTCTAGACTAGAAACGGACCTTTTATAATCTTTGAAATGCAATAATAATTGTAATCCAAATGCGCCATTTACACCCGTTTTTAAAAGCTGTGTTTATGCCCTGGAGAGCTAAAAACACTCTTTCTCTTTTATTGTTACTCCGAGCAGATCTGCTTCTATTACACTTCTTGGTTAGACAGCATGTCCGCTTTGTATTGAGATGATGAAACTGGATTAAGACAAAATATAAAAATAGGTGACAAACCGAACACTAATTTAGAAGATTTTATAGGTTTATATCTTTTTAACTCTTACTGAAGTGGGTAAATAGCAACCAGGGATACATGCCATTTCCATTCACTGAAAAACTTCTCTTCTCTGTGTGCACAGGATATCGTGCTAACTCTGAAAGGAAAGCTTTCCATTCGCTGCATCGAGCATTTCTCACTGGTCCTGGAACAGCAGTATAACATCGCCAAACTGCTGCTGCTGCATGAGGACGAGCTGGTTCAGAAGGTAAGATGTCTGCTTGAAAAGATGTCTAAAAGAGCATGTGACTTATAGGCCTGTCCACATGTACACGGTTATTTTATAACTCTGCTGTTTTTAACGCAGTTACGCTGTGCATCCACATGTACACGGAGCAGTGTTTTCCCTGTAACCGAGTTAATTTGAAAACACTGTCCAAAGTGATTTTTTTTAAAACAGTGGTCTAATTTGACATTAACAAAACATATTTATTTATACATCCATATTTCAGATATGTACACAACTAACAACTCTTGTTGAGACAGGATTAAAACAATTTATTGGTTAGATTGTATCCTTTAAAAACAAAAGCAACTTAGATTGTTTTATTTTTATTCTTTAAGCTGTTGGAGTACTATTCAGTCAGATTTTTATTGTTCTTGTAGTCATCTTCATTGTTTTTGTTAAATAGTTTGTAAATGTCTTTGGCTTGTCGTTGTTGTTTGATTAAAGAGTCACTTTTATAAGTTGGTTAATGTCTTTGGTGGGGAGACTTGACTCTGAGCGTTAAAGGGACAGAACTGACTGACAGACAGGCGTCCAATCACAGCTGACTTCCGGGAAATGAGGGTCCCGCCCCATCTTGGACAAAAATCTTGCTCGCGCGAGCAGGTTCAGATTGAGAGCGAGCAAGGGAATGAGGATCTTGGACAAAAATCTTGCTCGCGCGAGCGCAGGTTCAGATTGAGAGCGAGCGAGCACGTAAGCCCCTCCCCTGGCTCGCGACAGAGTGTTTTGCTCTCAGGTTCAGCCGCGCGCATGCGCGGATTGAAAAAAAGCTTGCGGTTTGTTTATCTGCACGTGCGGATCTGTTTCTGGTCGCGCAAATTTTAATATTATGCGCACGTGATTATCAAATACACGCGCCCGATTAATGTCACGGATTTGCCACAATAGTTAAGCAGTCACACTTGCAGTTACATATAAACTCTTACTGAGGGTTCTTCATGAAAATATTCTCTCAGGCTCATGGTAGCAGACTTCACAACTAATCTACATGAGAACACATCAGAATCAGCAAGTAAACCGGGTAGAAATTAACAAAAATATTTGTCATATTTAACAGTCACAAAAATAGTTTTCAGTTTCTCTTAAATAAGGTTAAAATGCAAATGTTGCCCTTAATGCTATTAATGTCTACTAAAATGTGGTTTCCAACTTTTCCTGTCATATCGCATTCAAATAAATGAAAAGAAGTATTTTTACATTTAGATTTTTTGCATTTGGCATTTTGTCTAAAGCGACTTACAGTAGGGGAGAGACAATATGCAATTTGTTACGCAGTCAAAGTCTATCTCAGCTTGCTCATCATAGAAGTTGTATCAACAGACCCATAAACCATAGCAGGAAGAAAATAAAGTAAATAAATAAAGTAATAAATTGTTTTCCCTGAAGAGAAAAGTTTTCAGTGTTAGTGTTGCGGCTTTTCGGACTGGATCAGGGCAGGGAGTTGGTTCCACCAGGCTGGTATTCGGGATGCACAATCAATCTGACATCTCTGCTGGCTGATGTTTGTGATGTACAATCTCCGTAGAGCTTTCTGGATAGACTTCAAAGATGTTCGTTGCAAAACTTTCTTTGAGATTATATTTAGTTTATCATCTGACATAACTGTTTTGTGTGTTTTTTTTTGTGTTTATGTGTATTAAACTGCAGAAATCAAACAGGAATAAAATAACATTTATTTCTCTTGCAGGTTGTTCAGAAGAAGGATTCCCATGACTACAGGTGTCTGTTCCGGGTCTGTTTCATCCCCAGAGACCCCATGGAACTCATGCAGGAGGACCCAGTGGCCTTTGAGTACCTCTTCCAGCAGGTAACAAAAACCAGACACCGTGCAGCCACGTTTCAGTTTGAGTATGATGTTACAAAAGATGGTATTTTAGTAAGAGTGGTCTCTCGAGGGGAAGATACAGACTGTTGTGTGTAATAAAGTTAAAATACTGTTCTTATTATAGTCTCCCTTTCATACTTCCTGAAACTACATTTGCATAATTCAAAGTTTAGAGGGAAACCTATTTTTTTCAAACTACATATTGTATAACCAAAAGATTCTCTCAAAGGCAACTGATCTGCTCTGATTGGTCAGATAGGTAAGGTTTTTTCAGGTTATGTGAGTCATAAAAACGTCTTAAATGTGTCTTGCTCTGTCTTGACATAGACTTTGCCCTGCTTTTCCTTTGGACTGGATTTGCACTAGTCCTGCCTTGACTGAGACTAATCTTGCCTTGAATCATACTTACCCTGCCTTCTCCTGGAACTTGACTCAGACTTGCCCTGTCTTGAATCTGTGCTTTGTTTGGACAATCCTTGCCTTTACTTTGTACTGTTGTCAAACTTACTCTATCTTGACTTGGATCTTGACTCGAGAGTCCTACCTCTGGCTCAGAGATATCATCCTATCTGTTACCTCGAGAAAAAAAACAACAACAAACAGTCAGCACTCAAGGCCTTGCATTTCTGCAGGTATGTGGGGCATTTATCGTTATCACTCCTATCATTCAAATATGTTGAGGATACTAAAAATAAGTGCAAAACTTCCACTCAGAAGATTGGTGCCTTTTTATAGAATATTCTAACCATATTTTATTTGCTTTTATTGTCAACTTACCTGCCTACAAGGTCAATGTTTATATATATTTAATTTGACTCTAAAATATACAAACACAAAACAAGAAATGTGGTTCATTTTTGAATAGATTTTTCTGAAGGATAACAAACAGGTGTGTTGGGTTTATTTGCAGAGTGTCGGAGACGTGCTCCAGGAGCGCTTTGCTGTGGAGATGAAGTGCAACACGGCACTGAGACTTGCAGCTCTTCACATGCACGAGAAGCTGGCGAGCTGTGGACAGACCACCAGAACATCTGTGAAGAGCGTCGTGTAAGAGCTTCCAGAGGCTCAGAAGCACCGGCACCACACTCAGACAAGCGGTTAATGTGTGCTTGTGTGTTTAACAGGAAGGAGTTTGGTCTGGAGAGCTTCATCTCTCCTACTCTGCTGAGGAACATGAGAGAGAAGGACCTACGCAAGGCTCTGAACCACCACATGAAGAAGATTCAATCTTTGTTGGAGCCTCGGCAGAAGGTGTGCCTCCCAATGAGGGGTGCCTCTAAACTCTGGATGGCGTGTATCTTTTCAATCTTTTTGTTGGTCCTTTCACTACCGGAGATTAAAAACAATCAGTAAAAAATAGCACACAAATTAAAGCTGAGTACTGAATAGTCGCTAGGTTTTTGTTTCTGATTGGTTCCTCTGTTAAATGAATAAAAAAAAAGCGAAATTTAGCTGCTTTTAATCCAAAGACGGGACAGAATCGCAGCTTTTGAATTGTGTGGTCAGTCAAATATTATCCATAGTTATCATAAATGATAAAATAAGTGTTGAAATTGCCGGAAATTCAATTATTGCATTTTTTAAATGCTTTTTTTGTGTACATTAGACAAATCTATAGAAGAGCACACACCTCTGTCGCTGAAATAACACACCTCTACCTACAGAGGGCATGTGTTTGCTTTATTATCCAAGCCTTAGAGCTCCAGAGCTATGTTAGCCACATTCCCAGATTATCACTTCCGTCTCAAGCCTGGCTTTTGCCTTTGCAGTTTCTGAATATGCAATAGTGTTTAAAAATTTGGAATGGTGTTTCATTGCATTGTTTTATAAAATTTTTTTGTTTTTGTAAGTTGTAGACGTGTACATATCAACCATCATTTGGAAATTGCTAAATTAGTTAAGCCACACCCACTTCAATGCAGAAGCTATAAATATCTTGGAAAGGATGCAACATACAACTGTGATGGTTGTTGGATCTTAACCAAAGTGGAAAGGAGATTTTATCATAATGCCCAATTTGCACAAATCAATTAAGCAACACCCACTTTGTTACAGAACATTTAAAGTAAAATTTCTCAAAAACAAAAAAAAAACATACAGGTGCGGTGGTTGTTTTATCTTAATCCTATTGGAGAGGAGATTTTAACAGGTCATGCATTTGCATAAATTAAGCCACGCACACTTTGATACAGAACCTTTAAAAGACAAATATCTTGAAAACAAATTGACTTAAAGGTGTGAGGTTGTTTTTATGTAGCCCTTGTGGAGATGGGATTTTATCATGATGTCATGCATTTGCATACAGTTACAAAGCCACGCCCACTTTGCTGCAGAACATTCAAAATCAAATATATCGAAACAAAAAAACATACATATGCTGAAGTTATTTTATTTTGATTTTATTTAGATGTCTGCTGATAACTAGCTGCAGGTGTCACTGATGGAGATCTCTTGCCCCACAGATTTAGCGAGCAGCATTTCTAGGCTATCATTACTTAATATTCTCCAAATAAGCTCTGTGTGAATATGAACAATTAAACAATGTTTAATGCAGCTGTTTGGTTAAAACATGGGCAAATATTTTTTTACAAACTCTGACCCAAGCAGAACAATTTCTCTTTTGTATAAATGTTGAACATCTCGCCTTAAGTGCATTCCGTGTTGTTCAAACATCTGTTTCTCTCCTTCAGGTGATTTCAGTCTCTCAGGCTCGCTTGGCGTATCTGACCCAGATGGCGGAGCTGATTTCATACAGCGGGAGAAGCTACAGCGCCACCATGCTGGTGAGAGAGCGACCCATCACCTATAAATAAATCACTCCAAGCAGGGGTTTCTTTATGTTTCTGTTCAGCCTTCATTAACTTGAGATCACTCGTGTGTTCTTGCAGCTGCAGGACAGAGAGTCTCTGGTGAGCTTACTGGTGGGAGCGCGCTACGGCATCAGCCAAATACTAAACCACCAGCTCAACATGATCTCCACCATCATAGACTTCCACTACATAACCCGTATTGAGGTGCTCTCCGAGTCCGACAGAGTCAGCATGGTCAAGGTCTATCTGCAGGACATCCAGGTGCGTGGTGGGAGGAAGCAGCAAAACCCGGCAGGGCTCCACTTTTAAACCTTGCGCTCCTTTTTGTCTAGCCGATCGCTTTGTTAATGGAGTCTGTGGCAGCTAAAGATCTGGCATGTCTTCTGGCGGGGTACTGCAAGCTCTTGGTGGACCCCAACGTCAATGTGTTTCGATGGGGACCCAGACCTAAAATGAGGCGAATCATGGCAGAAGACGGTAAGAACTCTCACTCTCTTTCTCCCTCATTCCCACTATCTCCTCTCTCTTTTCTTTCTGTCTCCTCTTTAGCTCCCCCTCCTCTCTTTCTTTCTTTCTTTCTTTCTCCAGTTCTCTATCTCTTTCTCTTCTAACTCATCTTTCTTCCTCTCTCTCTCTCTCTCTCTCTCTCTCAGTTAATGAGCTCACTTTATTTTAGGAAATGACTAATAGAAATATCTGAAGCTGTTAATTTTTGGCCTCTTGCAGGGTATGTGTCACACTGCAGGAGTGATTCAGAAGACAGTTCCGAGGACGATTATGCCATGGAGGGACTTCTGGACACTCAGCTCTCAGAGGACACTATTTCCACCCATACCAACGATGGAACTGAAGATGGAGAGGAGCTGGAGGAGAAAGAGGGCGTACAGAGAGAAACCATCAGAGTGATTGTAACACACCCCTTCTCAGACGATGAGGGTGATGAAGTGAGCAAGAGAGATTCGGTCGGAGACGAGGACTTCTCTGTGACTGTGGAGAACCTTCTGGAGACTGGTTGGTACACGGACCCGAGGGTGAACAGCAGCTTCTCCAGTTTATCCAGTAACTCGCTGAGCGCCCTGGAGGAGAGCATTAAGGCGGCGATCAGTGGGCTCGGGCGTACAGAGATCTCTCTAGAAGAGAAACCCAGCTCTGGGACGACAAGTCTGGATGTGCATCACCCCTACCTTCTGGATGTTCCTGAGAAAACATCCACTAAACCCGTACGACTATCTCACCTGAACCCAGATAGCCACTCAAGCTTATGTTTCTCTGAGCTCTCTCAAATGTCCGACAGCTTGCCGAGTCCTCCTGCGGCCAGTGACGATGCACTGAGCGATGAGGATGATGAAGATGGCCGCACATCCAGTATGTCGGCGGAGTTTGAGGCCGTGTTAGCCTCCTGCACCACAAAGAGCATCAACGCTAAATTAGCGGGTGTTCACTTCCAGTCGCTTTTTACTCGGATTCATACCAATCCACCGTGTGGACAAGGAAACGGGATCCTGAGGAACCACGAGCAACAAGAAGGAGCGACTGCTAGAACACAGTCTACACTGAGGAGAACCATATCCATTAATATCCCTCAGAAGCTTAAAGAACTCAGAGACAGTTGTTCAGAATCAGAGGATGAGTTTTTCGACGCCCAGGATCAGTTCACCCCCCCTCATGGTCCTGAAGGTTAGTAAACGTTTTATTTTAAATCTAAACAATAATATTGAACAACATGTTTTTTTAATTGTATCACTGGATAAAGTCACTTTACTCCTAAAACTGGGAATCGTCTGAATTTATGCTACTGAAATTAAAGCTTATGGCTGTGTAGAAGTATAAAGCTTTTTCTATATATAAAAGATTACAGACGTTAAAATTAGTTTTAGATGGTTATATGAAATATTAATTATACTTAAACTGGAGAAATGAATAACCCAAACAGTATAAAACCTATACAAAATAGTATATTAACTGCTTATCTGTGTAAAAAATGGCACAACTATGTTTTGCTTGGTATAAAAAGAAATGTACGAACTTAAAATTAAGTGGCAAAATGTTGCTAAAAAAGTTACATTGATACAAAGTTACATTGCTGTATACTAGCGCCTAAAAGTTACATTTTTACAAAGCTATATTGTTGTATACTAGTGCTTAAAAGTTACATTGTTGTATACTAGTGCCTAAAGGTTACATTGTTACAAAGCTACATTGTTGTATACTAGTTCCTAAAAGCTACATTGTTGTATACTAGTGCTTAAAAGTTACATTGTTACATACTAGTGCCTAAAAGTTGTTAGTATAATTTTTGTATACTAGTACTAATTACATAGCTACTTTTTAAAAACTTTTAATGTGTCAACCTATTTCCACAGCAGGAGTGGAAGAACATGTTTAAAACAAACAGAAATAAATAAAAGAGATTGTAATCTTTAAATGTAAAATTCTTGTGTTTATTTTAAAACCGTGACATGATTTATTCAATTTATTAACCCCTGTAATGGTCTTGCAGGTTAGTAAACTTTTTATTTAAATCACACAATGTCTAACAGTTTTTTACTCTCTGTAATGGGACCCTTTATTTGCTCATGAAACAGTAAAGTGTTGCATTTTAGCTACTCGCATGAAAGTAAATAATAGCTGTGAAGATAAAAATGTTTTGTTGTATAAAAAACAATATTTAAATATTAATGATATATATAATAATATATAACAAAATATATATTGATATAAATAGAAAATGTATGTTATTTTTTTCATTGCGCAACTAATCTAAATCATTTGTGAACATGGCACTGCCGATTTTGGAAAACAGTTGATTGCTTCGAATGGAGGTTGGTTGTTTGTTTTTTGTTGGTATGAAACAAAACATTTGTGAAGTACAAATTATGTGATAAAATGTAAAAATCTAAGTTAAACATTTTGGATCAAAACTTATTTTAAGGACTTAATAAATAATGTTAAAGAGGAAGAGAAGTTTAAAAAAAATTAAGTGTGTCAATGTTTACATTTTAAATTCTTGTATTATTTATAAATCCATTTTTTCAGTCTATATCTCCCCCCAAACATTGAACATTCACTATGTGCTTCCTTGAAGTACCTCTGACTTGAAGACTAATTACAATAATTTTCTTGTTCTTTTTCAGAGAAAAGATCCATTTCATCAAGTATTGATCCTTCTCTTAGTGTACATGAAATGAAGGTTAGCGCTGACAAGACAAAAGTTCAACACTTCCCTGAAAGACAGGGTGATAGCGCTGCAGTAACAAACTTAAACAAAAAACCTACTCTCTCCAATCATTTCACCTTTGTATTCCCTGAGTCTGAGCATCCTGACGTGGAGGTCGGTCAGTCTTCAAACGTTGTGCTACCTGAACCATTTACTGCAAACCACACCAGCACTCCGACAACTAAGCACTGCAATGGAGACATACCTGTCCGGAACAACCATTTATCATCACAGCTTTTGGAGATGGAACCAGAGACCATGGAGTTTAAGCCAGTTACTGGCACTGGACCATCTTTGTCATCCTCACTCATTACAGCAGTGCGTCACACTACCCTACCCCACCAGCCCCTGGTAGAACCAGAGACTCCTCAAAACAGACTTCAGAATGGAATATCCAAATATATCCCACCTGGTCAAGAAAAGAAAACCAATGCAAATCACGTGGATCTTGATGGGCCTGAAAGTAAAGACATTAAGCCAACCTGGAAAAAGCCAGCTAATATCAAAGGAGCAACAGAAGTTGAGAAAGTAACAGAAGAATCTTCCCAGACGTTACCAATCTCTCTTGAAATTAGAAAATCAGAAACTCATGTTAGCACAAAGCCTCCAATACCTCCAAAGCCATCGTTCATTGCTTTACAGCCACCCCCAAAACCAGTCGAAACTCAGTCACAGAAACCAGAGAAAAATACAAACATTCCGCCAAATGGTGTTTCTCTAAACCCCTGGTCTCAGAGAAATGGTGCTAGTACCTCTCCATCGTCTACGATGAACAAAGGTGTTTCACTTAGTCATGAGAATCTACGGACTGAACAAAAGAAGGAAATCTCTGCAGTCAAACCAACAAGTGCTTCTACAACTCCTACCCCTTCACCATCTCCACTGCCTTCTCCTTCAGTTCAGTCTGTAGATTTTATTCCAGCAGATCCAGTTCATTCTGGAAATAAGTTACCTGCCAGAACAGGTTCATCAGGACGACTATCAGCCTCAGCGTTGCGTGGAAAGATTCAGGATATGCCATGGTACCTCACCCGTTCCCAAGAGATTTTGGGAACTGTAGCACTCAGCAACACAATTCCACCAACAAGCAATAATGTAACCAATGGGACAGATGTCAGCCAGGAGTCGATGAAGGTATCTCCCAAAGCAACGTCAGTCCCATCTTTGATTAGCTGGAAAGAGAAAGATGCAGAAGTCGTCATTGTCAAGCTCAAAGATGGACCTGGGGAAATGATTCCAACTCCAGTGAAGGAAACCAATGGGATACTGTCAACGTCATCAAGCCATTCTGATTTGAGACAAAACTTGTCAACAGATGCAACGGAGTTGTACTGGCACTTTGGAACTTGCAAGTCTGAGCAGCCTCAGTCACAGAAGGGAAACCCTTCAGAGATTCCTCTTGACAATGCTTCTTCACTGTCCGCTGCAAGTCCTCAACATCGTGATGCCTGTGGCTGTCACACAGTCTATGCCAACTGTTTCAGTGGAGATGTTGATGACAATTGCAGCTTTGACGAAGATATGACCGTTTATGAGTTCTCCAGGAGAAACCAGGTCAGCAAACCACCTCAGCCTACTTTGGTAGCTTCAACTGCAACTCTCTCTGGTCCTTCTCCAAATGTCTTATCCTTACTCAGAGACTGCCCTCGTCCTCTGTTTACATCCTCAGAACTGAGTCCCCTCCTGGTCCCCCCTAGACCTCTGGATTCCCAGCCGTTAGACCACAGACCCGTGAATAATCCACTTCGCTTTCTGCAGGAGCGCCGATATGTCTCGTGCCAGAAAGGTGCCAGTCTTAAAGATGGGTATGCGTGTTTGCAGCAAGACATTGAGGAGCTTCTCTTGCTGCTGAAAAGAGGACCTTCTGCACTGTACCCTCCAACCCGCAAGGGAGAATGTGAGAATGGAAACCTCAATAAACAATCGCTTTCAGAGACAGAGAGATGCCTGATTCAGGCAGAAGCTCGGAGGTTGGCTTCAGGATGCCAGAGAGCCACACGGGTTGGATGGGCACCAGATGATGCTCTTATGTCTCTTGGAAACAGTTTTGGGGCTCTAGTGCAACTTACCTCAACCTGCATGCGGGTTCCCTGCCAAGACTGTGGAGCCTGTCATGGGGATATCGATGCAGATGAAGCCCTTGGAAAGCTTGAGGAGATTGTGGACCTTTATAAGGAGTTTGTAGGTGCTGTAGAAACTGCAAGAAAGGGTGAAGGTGTTAGGCTCTTAGCCAAGCAGTGTACAGTTCTAATTTCAACAGTGTTTTCCTTAACACAGCTCTTTCGGACACGGACACCAGACTTAGATAATGGAAATGTACCTTTGAACTTTTAGGTCTTGTCCACGTAATTTGTTATTTTGAAACCCCAGATCCCCCCCAGAGGTTTTTCCACATGTAAAGAACTGGTGTGGTTGAAAACTCTTATCAAAAGGAAGTATTCAACAATGTCAGCTTCAGCGTTGGTCTGTTGACAGCGAAAAAGTTTGGCTTATCTGACCTAAGGGTTTGGATTTCCACCTTTTTGGCTGGCATGCTCTTGACACTGATTTTAAGGTGGAAAGGAATGAAACCAGATTTGTTTTTTTGTAGGAAGGAAAACTGAGCTGTGTCCATTTGGATTTTGCATTTACTTTTTGGCACCTTTAAGGGAAACTTTTTACTTAAAGTAGCAATGCCTTCCTGGCATCTAAAAATGTTTGTGTGCTGGCACACAACTAGTAAGTGCCGTGAACTTACAAACAGTAAGCAAACTGACGAGAGAGAACTGTTACATGTTGACCCATTTGTCTTGCCAGTCTCCCTGTAAACATACTGGAATTATGCATTAAGACTTAGCTATTTTCTAACGATTCCTCTTGTATGTACATTCTCTAGTATGTATTTATTTTTTACATATGGTATATGTGCACCGTGGATTCTAACCTACTATACCTGCATTATTTTATGTCTATGTGTGAATCCCTACCTCTTGCTCTAATATCTGAGATGAACAGTGTTATGATGCTTCCCTCATGCTAGTTTCTTGTCCTGATATTCGCTGGACAGCGGGAAAGTATATTCTCCATTCACACTGGGACAAAACATTAGGGAGCCCAAATACTTATGCAGTACAGTTTAACCGAATTATCCAAAGGAATTCATAGTGTGGGAGTAAATGGCAGCAGAAGCTTGGTCAAGTGGGCTTTTTGTATGTGACAGCATGTCAAATTTGGCTTTAGATGTTGTTTTTTATATCAGGTGACTGTTAACCATAGTGTGGTCCAAAGAGGTAATAGCACAATTGGGGTGTGTTTACACAAAAACCTTGTCAACTAGTAGCACCCAAACCACACAATTTCTTGTCTGTAAATTGTTGACTATGCAAACGTCACAATTTTTAGCAAATGTTCCACATATGATCCTTTTTACATTTTATATTGAGATGATTTCTTATGTTGCAAGTCACTAATTGTGTTTTAGTGTACTTCCCTGACCAACCTAGGCCTTATTTTGTTACCGTGAAGTTTTACGACATCGATTATATTCAGAATTTTGCCATTCGTTGTATTTACTCAAAATGTTTTTGAACAGAATCCTTCTCGGTAAACATAAAGGAGTTCACACGTATGTGTTTATCACATACTGGCATACTCAGAAGCATTCAGGCAGATGTGACAATTGTCAGCTCAATATGCATCCTTAAAAAGTGCATTGAGTACATTTCCTATGAATTAGAACATCTACAACCTCTGTTGTCCCAGTCCAAATATTTTCTTTGGTATATCTAAAAGGGGAGGGGACATTGGACTAATGGAAATGCCATTTGTTTCCTACATATCCCCTCTTACAAAATTAGGATCAAAATCATCCAGGAGTTTGCTGTGAATCTCCCTCTAACGACAAGTTGTCCTCAAGTCGTCCTCGTCTATTTCAGAAGACAAATTGCCAGGCGCCAATGAATCTTTGACATTTAATCAGTTATTGTTCACATATTCACTCTAGGATCACCAAGTGAGGAGGTTGGGTGTACAGACAAAAATAACCCTTCCCCTCCTCATGACAAGAGGAACGTGGTCAGCAGTAGCTTCATATCCTTTAAAGGGTGTTTGTCCATACCATAAAAAACTTATCTTAGGTATAGAATATACCAGGGATATCTGATCTTGGAGGTCCGGAGCTCTGCACATTTTGGTTCAACCATCAGAAAACACACCTGTTCTACTACTTAAGGCACTGTTGGCTTTTCTGAAGCTAGAGTAGAATGCATGTTAGAGCAGACCTGCAATTAAAATGTGCAGGGTTCTTGACCTCCAGCCGTATTTGGTGATGCCTGGGTATACTTTTACAATTGTCCGCAAGAAAAATCAAGAAATAGGAATGTAATACCCTGTCTTGTCATACCCTGTGTGCTGGCACAGTAGTTAGTGAGCAAAATAGTTTTATAGTGACCCGAGTTTGAATCCCAAACTCATGGTAATTTTTTGGGTAACCGCCAAACTTTGTAAAAAATAAAATAAAAAACACTAATTTACTAAAATGTCCACAGTTTATATGCTTCAGATTTGTGGGTTGACCAAGTGCACACAGGTTGAGTTCCAGTCATCAAAGTTTTGGATCTCCCCATTCACACTTCATCATCCTGCCCTCCTCTTCCATGCGAGCGCACTATAAAATCTTACACATATAAGATCATCACATTACAGGTGAATTGAATACTTAAACATTTTAAATACCTCAATATTTGCTGAAATGGAACATATTTGTGAAGTGTCTAAGTGTGTATTTACACTTCTCCTGATTGGTGGGATTTAAATGAACGCGGCAAAAGTAGTTCTGAACAGCCCCATCAAATGCCGATGTGCTCTAAAATATTTGTCTTAGTCACACTTCTAAATGACATCTTGGATATTTTTATTGCTATAAGAATTGAAACATAAATTAAAAGACTGCCCACAAGACAGCATTTTTAAATGATAAAAGGTTTACTCTGAAGCCCTGTCCCAATTCTTTATTTTTTGATATGGACTTGTTGTGAAATGGTCAAGTCTGTAAGGTGTCCCAACTGACAATTTTCTGCTCTGAAGTGTGCTCATTAGTGTGCTTGCCTTTATTAAAGTTGAATCTCAGCTGTAAAGTGGAGCTTTTCCAGTGAGATGCAATTCTTTCCCAAAATACGAAGCACCCTTGTGGCCTCGAGTAGAAGGTCCCTAAGGTCTGGCCTTCATTATGTGAGCAAAGTGTGGACTCGAGTAAAGTCCACAAGTCCAAGTGCCATTTGAGACAGGGCCTCAATCTGTTAATATTAATACTAAAGTATCTACAGTCAAACCTTTCTCCACATGATCCAATTTCACAGGTCAAAATTAAACCAAAAATGTAGTCACGAATCGGTTTGAGCTTCGGGTTTCGAGTTGTTGCATGCAATCTCTTTTGAGAAAAGTCACTTTTTGTAGTGTGACCTTTATTTTGGTATGCAAAATTGTGAACAAATAAGTTTCATCACAACAACTTATGGCACTCATGCCACTTTTTCACCAAACTGTTTTGTAATAACTACTCGACTCACTTTGACTTGACGTGCTTTTGGTCTACGAGCTACATCTACAATCGGGCTTTTTAGTAATCACTGAAATGAGAATTTATTAAAAGAGCTGAGTCGACCCGAAGTTGTACTTGTGATCACTGATTGCTTAGTCACTAAAAAGCACGGATTTTGCCATTTGTCACAGAGCAGAATTAGAATGACATATCAGAGAGGTGGTTTTTGATTGACTTGTCTAAAACCATCCCACTCAGGTGAAAATCAGTGAAAAATCTAACGCGAGCCAAGTCGGATCATGTTGAGTAGTATCAAACCGAGTCTAGCCATTACTAAAATCCAGAAGACCAATCAGAAAGTGGAAACATCTTGTTCAGTATCTTTAGTTGCTGGTGTGAACACTAATTAGATCAACGTTTTTGATCCACTAATTGGATCAATGTATAACTGCGTGCGATCAAATGGACCAAACTAGCCGAAGTGTGAACACACCCTAAAACCAGAGTGGAACAGTCAGGTGTGCTCAAAAAATTTAAGCGTTCACATTTGTTTGAGTTAGTGGTTAACAAAAGTTTAGATTTAGTTCAGTAAGCCAGTAAATATGATTGATGAGGTCGTCAAAGAGCTGAATTTCGAATACATGAAACTCCTTTTAAAAAATGTGATTGAAGACAAAGCAATTTTAATGGTACACCACATGTCCATACATATTTGTAATTCAAAGTGCTTTAGACCAGTATTTCTGTATTTTCTGACTGTCTCTAGATCATGCTTGGAAAGGCATTGTCCAGACTACACAAATAATGTAATCATCCAGATCACATGAACAGCTGAAGATCAGGGGAATGATTATGACATCATCCATGTTTGTATAGCGATAACTACATTATTTGAAAAGTGCTTCCAGATGGTGAGAATATCCCCCGCATTAGACACTCCACCCCCAATAAATGCAGGCTAGCAGACTGAGCTTTAAAGTCAGATGACTCAAGTGTGGTTAGCCTCGAAAACAATACTCTGAGATGGAAATGGACATAGTTAGTTTTTCACAGGAACAACATAAATTTTTACTTATTTGAGAGAGAGAGAGAGAAATATTTCAGTATTACGAAGTTTTAGGATGTGTTTTAAGATGGCAAATGGGTGTAAGGAATTAGTGTGTGTGTGTATTGAGACATGCACACTGTAGTTAACCTGGTTGCATCTTGGGTAAAATAAAGTGTTGCTGTACATGACTTTAAAGGCAAACATCTGAATGAAATGAAAAGGGACAATCTTTAATGTTTTGAAATCCCTCTACTGTGTTGATAATAAAGTTTTGAATATGAATGAGAAGTTGCTTTGGTCCAACAGTTTTTGTCTTATGTGCTCTAGTTACTTTCTTTGAGTTAATTTAACATCTCCATTTTTGGTAGATTTTGTGGAAAAACAAGTTGAATCACGAATCTACTTTTTAATGGGTTTTTAAGACCTTTAAAATCTTGAATTTCATACAATTCTTTATATTATCCAAGTTTTCTTAACACCTCATGAGGCACTAAAATATCACAGATTTGCTTTCAGAAGAGATTAACAGATTAGGTCTGGGATTAAACTCATTCAGATTCTTTCACAGTGAGACTGAGAGGTGAAGCGGTCACACTCAGTCTAATCTAAGGCTTTACTATACACACTTTCAAATGGTGGGAGCACATCAATGGTGCTTCCATCACTATTAGCAGTGGTGCTACGAGGCGGCTCTTTGTGTGGTAGACGAGGGAGAGCTACGATTCTTTTTTATTTAGTTAGAAGGGTTCTTTTATTTGTTGAGCTTTTGTTTTATTTTGTCTTTTTTGTGATTTGAAATGTTTTAAGTTCTCAAAACATCACCAAAGTGAAAAGTGATGGAAAATGTAAATGTTGAACGACTCAATAAAGTATTTTTTAAAATACAAAAAATCTCTCTCCCTCATGGCTCCGGACGCTACGTTAAAACTGTAGCTGCAGGTGTCCATATAATGAGCCCGCATCAAACACAAATATTAATTTCTATTTCCTCAACTGAAATTAACGCCCAACTAAAATTAAAACATCCGCTTGTCATCTTGCAACACACGTGTCAAAATAAAGTTATTGACTGCTTCTAATTAATGACATATATAAAAACATTTATACAAACTATTAACATAGAAATACCTGCATTTCATTAGTCTTCAGCTTGCATTTTCAAGATCAACCCACCCACCTTTTAAATCATTGATAATAATTTTTTGACCCTCTAGAATACCACTAGACCCTTAATAACCTTCAGAAAAAAGTATTTATCGTAAACAATGTCTATAAACTCCTCAAAAGGTTTTGCTCCAACTGGGTTTTGTGTATTGGCACACTGAAACTACACCTACTTCTGATGAAAACATTCAATCAATCAATGTTTTTATATACAGATTTTTAGCAGTTGCTTTCAAAGCAACTTCACAAAGTCCCAGTGTGGATCAGGTAGAGTAAATAGGAGTTCCCTCTGTGAGGCCCCTGGGAGCCTCGCTGACTGAAAACAAAACAGAAACTAACAAACGAAAAACAATGGTTAGAAAAAAGTAACAGACAACAAACAGGTGATCAGCATCAGCTGCAGGATGTAGGCACATTGAACCACATTGTTTTCTTCAACAGTTGTATGTTTATCGCATGTCATATCCGTTTGGACAAATACCAGGAGCCCTTTATTCGAATGCTAGATTAAACAGATATTTTTTTTATTAAGTTTTGAACTCTGTGAGCGTAGCTGAGCTATGGACAGCATCCGGGAGTTTTTTTTTTCCAGAGCTTCGGGGCTCTATATGAGAACGCTCTTCCTCCTCTGGTGGATTTACTAATCTTCAGAATAATCAATAGTCCTGCTTCTTGGGATCAAAGAGAGCGAGCTGGAATACATCATGATAGGAGACTGCTCAGGTAAGACGGTGCCAAGCCATTCAGTGTCTTAAAGGCAAGGAGCAGTATCTTGTAGTCGATGCGATATTGTACAGGAAGCCAATGAAGAGAGCACACAACCTATGTAATGTGATCATATTTCTTTCTTCTTGTGAGAATTTTTCCTGCTGCGTTCTGGACTAACTGTCATTTATGTATCACGTTAAAATTATCAATTCTGGATCACATTAAAGCATTAACTCATTTTTCTGCATTTACAAGACAGCATGTTCCGTACTTTAGTAATGTTCCTGAGGCGAAAGAAGGCTGTCTTAGTAACGTAAGAGATATGGTTGTTAAATTCTTAAATCTTTCATATATCTGGTGTTCGGGTCTGTGGGACCCATTTTCAGTTTTCATCAAAAGGAAAATTAAACAAGCATTTATTATTTGAAGCTGAGATTAAGAATAAAATTGTGTGATTGTGTGAATTAAAAGTGCCAAAATGAAATGGGTCCAGCAGACCCACCAACCCTGCCAAAGTAACAATAATGAGACCACCACACATGGTTCAAATTCTAAATGTAAAGAAAAAATAAAGTATATTTGCGGTTTATATCACTTGTTTCTTGGCTAAAGGAAATATTGTTTAAGTTTTTAACATAAAATGTTTAGATTGGGTGAATTAAAATCTGCAAAAGTCAATGGGTCCACTAGACTCGCAAACACCACCTGAGTAACAATAAAATGAACACCACACAAGGGTTAAAATCACCAATATTTTTAAATGTAGGGGCAAAATTAACGGTGTGTTATTTGAGAGATAATTAATAAAATCATTGCTGCTACATTTTACAGCTGCAGTTTTTAATGTTAGTCTATATTTTGACATGCACACTTTCCGGGCAATTTTAAATACTTTGAAGCTCTGTTTTTTTTATTTATTTAAGCTCGTTTTCTGGTTTGGCTTTTTAGTAACTTTGTTTTATCAGACCCAAAGCGCTAAACAGTGTATTGTCATCTTTTGGAGCGCCAAAAACATCTTTATTCCAGGAAATCCCAAAAAATTTTTTATCGATGTGGTTCTGCTAGGGTACACCTCATTGAGATTAGTTGCATTTGCTCTTCATTTGATTGGCTAGTGGGCAAGGCTTCAGCCAATGGGCATGGTTACAGCCTTAAAGCTAAATGTGAAACTTTCCAGAACACTTGAATGACTTCCTTTGAGTTAAACTACTCTAATTTCATACGATCAAAACACAGCAATAACTACACACAGATTGCAATGAAAAAGATCACTCCTTTACTTTCACCCGCATCATCGTGAAAACATTGTGAGTCAAACACATACAATAAAAATATCTTTGAACAAACTCACACACATGATAACAGCTGGATACTTTTTGGATTGGCAATCATGGCGTTCACATCAAAGGCTCATCTCCCAATCTCGTTCAGCATGGTCCACCGCCTTGTAACACTCATAACATGTCATCCATGGCTTCCTGTGCTCCGCAGAAACACTAGAAAATATTTGCCAGTAGTGCAACACTGTGCTTTATTCCCAGCTGGGACATTCAGCTGAGAGTTATGGGTGGATTTACACATGTAGGCACCAGTGCATTCCAAGTGCTGATTTACAGAAACATCTTTCTCTTAGTCTGTTTCTCCTCTTCTCTCTCTATCCCTTCCCATTCTCTCTCCTCTCATTCTGTTTGAAAGAAGATAGAGATTTTCTTAGTCTGGGTGAGTAACCAGAATTTTGTGCACTGTAAAAGAAAGGGTGTAAAAAAAATTCAAGACCTTTTTCTGCAGTTACGTTTGATGTTTGGAGGGAAACAAAGTGTTTTGAAATTGCATGTGTTCAGCTTATTTGTACCTGTTAAATTCTAAACTAATTCAAATTAGTTCCCCTACAAACATAACATTTATTGCTGAAATCTGGCGTAAATTTAGCTCTGTCAATTTTGTGGGGGAAAAAAGAAGTGGAGAGCTCAATTTCGAGGCAGTCTTAGCATAATACATTTTTGTTTGGAGATTAACTAATTGTTTTACAAGTTTGGGTAATTTTTTTGTGATTATTTTTAGAGAATTCACATAATATAAACATTGACATGTGAAACAAATAATCTGAGCACATGAAAGTTATTTTTTTCCAAAAACATCTACTGCAGAAAGTTGCCTTGAAATCTTGATCCTTTAAAAAAAAAAAAAAATTAACTAGTTTTTCTAAGTGCACTGGGAGCGCTGGCAGTGTCCGTGCCTCTTTCAAAGAGGAGAAACACGCTTGATTTGGCTTGAACTATGTGCTAGAACACCTTGAGGAGGAGCTCGTACGTTGCGTTAATGATCCCCCACGACAGCAGGGACCTGTGGTAGTTGAGAGTGGCTCCGCGGAACAGCAGCACGATGCTGCCACCTCTTTCCCGCCACACCGTCATCAGCACCTGGTGGCAGGGCACAAAACTACCGCCCACTTGCGCCTGGGCACGAGACTTGACCACGTTGAGAGGGTAAAACATGATGCCGAGAGCCGCCCCCAGCAGTCCCCCACACACAAAGTCATTTACCATGTGACCCACTCGGGTTCGAGCGTCAGGTAGCTGCTGCTTGATGGGCCCCCGAAGCCCGAAGAACAACACATTACTAGGTCCATTCCGCAACAACACCGGGGCGAGTCCGCGATAGCACTCTCTGACTCCATAATCACGCAGAAGTGTCCGGAAGGTGTGCGCTGTGTTATTGAAGCGGCTGTTGTGGCGGTGATCCTGGAGCAACGTTTGAACCCGTTCGAAGGGAGTCAGAGCGGCCTCCGCAGTGCCCGCCAATGCTGCGGCAGCACTCCGCGTGACCAGCTCAGGTGAGCCAATGCTGTGTGCATGTCGCAAAAGCAGCCGGGAGAAATCCTCGTAGAGCCCGAACATGATGGCCACGGTGGTGGTTTTCTGCAGGAGAGGCGGTAGCAGCCCTCGGTAGAGACGCCTCAGCCCTTCTCTCTGTAGCTGCTGCATGGCATCGGTCGCTCGCACGCCATGGAGCTGCTGCCTGAAAAGGACTTTCTGAATGGGGAAGGTGACTATGATGTTGGTGAAGGCAGCAAATGAGCCACACACATAATGCTTCCCTCGAGCGCCGAGGCTGGCTCCAATTAGAGCAAGGCCACCTTTACCCAACTTGGCCGAATCCGGGTCCATGGTTGTAACCGCCCCCATCGGACTGGTCAGCAGAAGGGGTCTGGAGACGCGGCCAACAACAGCATTGCAGCCTGCAACGATGAGGACAAGGGAATTTCAACAGTGTTCCAATGAACTGAAATTCAAGTACTTTCACTTGCTACGCTTAGGACAATCTCCTGCTCTCTCTGTCAATGTGCCAGTGTTGTTTTTGTTAACAATTAACGATAGCAATGGCAAACCTTTTTCTTGTGACGATAATGAGACGATGACGAGTGAAATATGTTTGCTTTGACAAAAACTTGACGAGACGTGCGCAAACTTTCATTAGCAAAAACAAGAGTGATGAAAATGTTAAATAGTGGCTGGATACACGCTCATATTTTGGGCATAAATGTGTTTACTGTACTTTAAGTTTATTGTAAAAACTTAAGCCACAGTTGCCAAATTAAGAATGTTTTTGTTCTTAACTTTTTTAAAGTAAGAAAAATTCCATTATTCTAACTCTTTGTTTAGCATAATCCTTAGTTTATCATTCATACGTATCACTGTTTTTATTTCTGAAAAGTCTATCAACAATCTCACAACTTATTAAATTATATTTTTAATAAAATAAATATGAATCTACATTGACAAACTAAACTAAAAGCTTTTATTTTTGGTGATTAAAACTATTACAATTTGAAATAAATAAATGTGACAAACTAAAATAACTTTCATCAAAAAGGCTAAGACTAAAAATTAGATGGCCCCTGAAAACAACACTGCGTTGAACAATAGGAAGTGACAGAACTGTAGTTCCTTTGACCGACCCCTGGGGGTAGTGAGCAAATTTTCATTCGCTCCCATGTTAAAAAAAACAACTTTACAACAGAAAAAAAACACAACTAACCCCTGATCCTTTAATGTTTTTGATTCAGATTACTAGTTTTTATTTTCATGAACACTGAGGGGGGTAAATTATTTTCTCATTTGTTTGGCTGATAGTTTAAATCTTAATATGTTCTAGACAATCAGACATTTTCTCTACTCTCATGCCTCGGCACTGTAGACCCATTTTTGGTTACCAGGAAGTGATGTACATCCATGATGGTGATGGCTGGCTACACCCATTCTGAGCCTCCTTTACCTAGACTGTGGGCGACATTACACATGGTTTGACCATGTTAAATAGTCAATGCCTGCTATGTATATTTCTCAGCAGCACACTGTCATGGTATCAGCTAGAGCAAGGTGGTATAACCAAAAGTAATACTACAGTATTTGGCTTTTTTTTCTTTTGTTTAATGAATGAACAAGTGTTGAAGTGGAAAAGAGAACTCTATTCAGTAGAAATGACTACGGAGGTAGATTTGCAGAACAACAGGATGTAGAATGAATGAATAACGCTCAAAACATTTTAAAGCGCTATAAACTAAACATATTATTAATGGCAACCATTATTTTGCGTTTCTCATATAAACCAAACACTAAAATAGACTACTAAAATGGAATCCCTGCGCATGCGCAAATGATGGAGAAAGTTGGAAAGAGAGGCTGAGTGTCCGGACATTTCTTACCTAAAAAAAAAAGATCTAAGATCTTATTATGAAGTTTGGGTTTACTTCGGTTTTAAACCAGATGATACTCTGCTAACCATATACTGCAAGGAATGTTTAGTACTCGTTTCTGCACCAAAGGGCAACACCACAAATGTAATAATCACCTCAAACGTAATCATACACAACAGTATGAAATTGTATGAAAAAAAAAACAGAAGCCGCTCAATCAAAGTACCTGCAGTCAAACAAAACAAAAAAAAAATTCAAGCAGCTTTATTCAACACAACACTGTACTAAACAACCTCCCCCAGACACAAAGAAATAACAGTCACAATCCCATTTCACCTGGCTAAATACACGGCTCCCATGAACACTGTTGCAAAAGACAGCTTTAAAAAAAAAACTCTTTCAGACGCCTGTTAATCGCTATTGTCGGCCCTCTTGTAATTATTTTACGCAATCCGCAATTGCTGCTCTCTAAAACAAATGTTGTGAAACAGTTGAGACAGAATTGAGAGAGGAACACAACTGTTACTTTTAAATTTAAATGTTTATTTTTATCATGTTTAATGGTGATTGTTTATCTTCACATAATGATATTATTTTTCATTACATTTCTTTATGTGCTATGTGTATTCTCTTTAAAGCAAAGAGTGTTATTCCTTATTTTACTGCTATTTGATAACCAAATGTACAAGGTTAAATATTAACATTATTATATTAAAATAAATTATTAAAAAACAGAATCCTGAAAGAATCATGATCTTTATTCTAAGCAAAAAAAATTCGCGATTCTCATTTTTTCCAGAGTTGTGAAGCTCTAGCGGCAACATTAACCTGCAAACCTTGGTTTCATATCCAGGACATGTTTGTGGCGGAGGTGATGAAGCAAATCGCTCGTGTTGTCTCCTTCAGCAACTTTAGCCTGACAACAATTACAAATGATTGTTTGATCAGCATCAGATATTTTTATAATCAAAATGATTTCCAGACAACTGACATGACAAAAACTGTTTTTGATAGAAGCTCCTCTGTGACCTGAAATAACAAATCATGTTTCCACCGCTCACTAATGCAGGCACATCCACTTGTTTGGCACCACCGCTAAAATTCCCTTCTGAAACACTGTTCGCATGCAAAGTTCCACTACTCAGTGTGTTCAGCCGCACGTACGGTATATGAAAGATTTACCTTAAAAAAAACGGTATTCAGTATGAAATGATATAATGTCCAGCCCTAAGAACAGTTAACCGTGGCTGGGAAATCTGGCAAAAAAAACTGATTTACAATTTGAACTCAAATTTTTCCCCTCCCAGTTAAAATAAATGTGCTGATGATAGACTAGTTTATCCAAAATAGTTTTATCTTTATTGTGTTCTCATTTCTGTTCTAATATTTGATCTAGATAATGTTAAAGTGCAATCAGATATAAGAAATCTGAATGTAAAAAAAAAAAACAATTATTAGAGCAGATTCCTTGATGCACGTAATCTTCACAATTCGAACCTAACATATATGCTTGATTTTGTGAAAGAACATGATTATTATCTTGTTATTAAAAGAAAAAAATCAACAAAAACGAGACCAAACTTATCAAGTAGAGACAGTGACCTTTAAAATGACACTAGAGTAGGATTTGTTGTTTGAAAAGTATGAATGTCAACAGATTTTTTTTTTAATAATAAAATCTTTTACTTAATGTGGTTTCAGGTGGATTGAGTCTAATATGTTCAGACAGAGCATCAGGAGTCAGGATGTGAAGAGATAAGAGCCATTACCTAACCAGTGACCAAATGGGCCAGACTGAACGAGGGCAGGAGGGCAGTAGGCTTCTGTGTTCCTGAGTCAACACTTCCTGAGTCAATCCTGCCCACACCAGAAACGCCTTCTCACTAAAACCAGTCAAAATTTAATCAAACATATTTTTCAGCAACAATCGAAACCGGCTCTTGTTTGCTTCGACCAGTCCATGAATTGATTTTATATTTATGTCTCCAGAACTTGAAGAAGCGTCTCCTTCCTTTTAGCTCTTTCCTCAGTGTCTGAGAATAAGTGTGTACTACTTTTTCTCTACTATGTGATCATGCAGTTCTGTGAACAAAACCACTCCTCTAAAAATAAAACCAGTCCTGTTGCTCGAGGATCACTTTAAAGAAGGGGTGACCAACCCTGGAGGGCTACTGTTCAGCACGTTTTAGCTGTAACCCTGCTCTAGTTTGAAAAACTCCTACTCTAGCTCCAAACACACCAACAGGGGCTTAATCAGTGTTTCATGATGGTTGAACCAAAAATGTGCAGTGGAGTTGATGTCCCCTGCTCAAGTGGCATGCAAAGCTCATGTTCAGATAAGGTTCCTAGGGTTTTCCAGCTCACATTTTGAGAAATCCTCTTTTCGCTGGTCCTCCATCTCACTTCACACCCAAAGACAATTTAGAATCTCCAATTCACCTGAATCGCATTTTTTGGAATGTTGTTGGGAACCGCAGCATCTGTTACAAACCACAGGAGTTCAAGTTTGCTCCTGAGGGCCCCAGTTTCACCTCGAACCAGCAACCTTTTAACTGAGAGGAAGCAACACTACCCACTGCACCACCATGCTTCTCTAAAGTCTTAAAAACATTTAGGGTTCATAACTTGTCAAAATAATGATCACCAACGTCTCAACATCTACATACAACACCACAAAAACACACCCAAGTCACGTACCAACCACACCTTCCCAGCATGTAAATTCCTCAAAAAAAAAAGCTTTTATGAGATAATCCACATATTTTACGCCATAACAAGGACTCAAATGTACTTGTTATTGCTTTAACTTTAACTCAAGGCTTATTGCACAGTATTTCAGTGAATTCAACTAATCAAATTGCATAAAAAAGGTGTCTAAAATGAATAACTTAATGTAATCTCTATTAGATGTTACCACTAACTAATAAGAATGTTTCCAAAAATCACCCACCAGCAAATTAACCATAAAGCCGCATGAGTATGTAAAATAAGGCGATTGAAAACGTTACAGAGTAGATTCTAGGGCTAAGCTTGAATTTGTCCTCTGTCTGGAGTTAGCTACTGTAACGTTACGTCTCAATATAACACCTGCACGCCCTCCTGATATCTAATCATCGTGCCATTTATTATTTGGAACATTTAACAACAAACAAAAATAGTTGCTTGAATTTAACTATTAAAGACATAATGTGGCCCCTCAAAACCTCACACATGCTCATGCTAATGCTAATGTGCAGTGACAGTACAAGTTCATGTACTCCCGTCGCGAGATAACGAGCTTTAAAGTGTTCCTAATTGTAATCATTACATCTTGATATCTTTGTGGAGGTGACAATGAATTTTCAACTACCTTTTGGTTGCAGTCCGAGTAAAAATGACGGTTCGTTCAGGTCCGTTAAAGAGGAGAACCGTGTCTCCAGTTTATAGTGTCGCTACTTTGGACGGAAAATTTTGTACCGGAAATGACGTTACTTGCGCCCGTAACACTTCCTTTTGATCTTGCAATGTTTGAGGTGACCGCTGGGAGTCGCTGGAAACAGAGTTTATCACACCAGTGGCTAAAATAGCTTTAGACATCATTAAACAAAGCAATTCAAGGATAATAAAAAATGCCACTATTTACACTAAGATTTGATAGTTTTAGAGTTGTACTTGAAAACGTTGTCTGTATTTTTGTTTGTTTCTTAGTGATAATTGCCGCAAAAAAAAGAACATTTCTATCTTTATCGGGTAGGAAAGGTAGACTCACAAGGAATGCAAGTGTTCCAATCTGCAATAAAACAGGAATTTATTCGTAGGAAACTGAATCAGAAATAATGCTCACAATAAAAAAAACTATTTTTTTTTTATAAATGTGTACTGGACTTGGCGTCACGGTGGCGCAGTGGGTAGCAGGGTCATCTCACAGCAAGAAGGTCGCTGGTTGTAGGCTCGGCTGGGTCGGTTGGCATTTCTGTGTGGAGTTTGCATGTACTCCCCGTGATCGCGTGGGTTTTCTCCGGGTGCTCCGGTTTCCCCACAAGTCCAAAGACATGCGGAATAAGTGAATTGAATAAGAACGATTGTCCATAGTGTTAAAGTGTGAATGTGTGTGTGAATGTTTCCCAGCGATGGGTTGCGGCAGGGAAGGGCATCCGCTGCGTAAAACATATGCCAGAGAGTTGGCGGTTCATTCCGCTGTGGCGACCCCGAAAGGGAATAAAGCCGACATGAAGATGAATGTACTGGACTTTTTTTCAAAAATTTCAAAACATTTTTAGTAAACTACTCACGTTTTGATAACCTAATATTCCTTATTTTTGTCCTGTCATAAATAATTGTAAACAAAGCAAATTATAAGTTAAAAAATAAAAAAATAAATATATAGGCAGTGTGCATATGCATAGAGCATTACAGCCAAGCAGTACAAGGAGAAATAAAAAAGAGATTACAATTAAAAAGAAGTCATTTTGTTTCTCTTGGTGGCTTAACAGTAACTTAAACCATATTTTTTGCATGTTTATAAATCTGGAAATATGAGCAGTTCCAGAATCATCAATGAACGATCGCAATGTAAATGAGAAATATCCTTTTCTGTTTGCCCCTTTGGTCATATCCATAAACATTTTTAAAGTTACAAGCATCCTTCCTCTTTTAAAAACTAAAATAAAAAAGACGCATAGACTACCTTAACATAAATAACTTAAATAGTTTGAGATTTTTACAACCCTATATGTAATGACTTGCATTGATCTACTGTACCTTGAGGAATCTTTTTGTTAATCATTGTTTTCAATAACTTTATGTGATTGCAGTCTTATGTTACTGACATTTTGGACATGGATTTTTGATTCATGATGATACTTTAATAATTTTTTTTTATTTTAAAATTTTTCACAACATCCTCTTTCCTCTTTTCTTTTTCTTTTTACCTTTTTCTACCATGGCTTCATTTTAATACAAATTAATTGTCAGTGTTTCTCTGCAATTGCATGGTTCTGTACGAATCGTATGTCTGTGAATGTATTGTGAAACTGTCAATAAAATGAATGTTGAAAAAAAAAATACATGTAAAAGACAAACAGATTATCAACAAAGAGGAGTACATTCGCATTGGTTATTGTAGATTCATACTTAAAGCTTTGTACGCTTTGATTGATCACATGCTATCGCACTATTTCACCCACAGCAGTGGCGGCAGCCTTGAGTTTTGTCCTCTTGAGCAGATTTCCGAAGAAGGAAGAGCATTGCGACGGTTCGCTTCAGACGTAGGGGGCTTGTGAAAAAGTAATTTTTTTCACCGTTTGAAATCAATTGCTGTACAAGTAGACATTTTCTATAAGGTGACAGCTTAATCAATTTTACATTCAATCAAAGACTATAAACTCTGGCCTAGTTTCGCGTTTAACCACTCAGTGCTTTGATATCAACAGGTCGCCCCCTGTTTGAGTTGGTACATTCCGTTTAGGCGTTCGCGGTAAAAACAACTGCTTTCAAGTTTCGTTTGAAGATATAAGATTAGATTGTTCTGTTTTACATTCAACATACTTTTGAACGTAAATAACATATAGCTTAAATTATATTTGTAGTCAAAGGCCACGATGCGTCGAATGAGTAACACCTTAAAGGCTGTTCAACGCGAACTAAAGGTCAGAATTTAAAGTTAGATTTATTTGTTGCTACCCTTTGTGCTTGTTTTCAACGTCTGTAAAGCCCATTAGTGTATAAAACATATTATTATATAAAAGGCCATTGTTTTTGAAAATGCTTGTTTTTTGTTTGAAAAATTAGTTTCTGATTAACGTTAAGTGCTTGAAATGATTACAACTTTATTTTATGAGGGAATCTAGCTTTTAAAAAATAGTTATGTTACTATAATGTTTTGTACTATAATTGCTTACATCCACACCTATATTCCGATATAAGCAATAGTATATCAATAATAAATCTGTGTTTTTGCATGTAAAGGAAGCCTTTGAATATATTGATTTTAAAATAAGAAATATCCCTGAAAACTCATTATTCTGATCAGTTTGTTGTACAAGAGAAGAACACAAGCAAGAGATTTGATTTGTGCAACGGGTGCTGCGTCCCAATCTTAATACTATACGCTACACCCTTTCAGAAGTAAATATAGTACTATACACTCATTTTCAGAAGAAGGATTCTTTCGTTTTCTTTTTAGTGTAAGACTAGAGGGTGCACGATCTTTTTTTTTTGAATGGTGAACGATCTGGGACATACTAAACATCACGTGACGTCATTACACACGTCGTGCATCTTGAGAACTTAACTCCTTCTTTTCTATTCCTTCATTAAAAGGTATTCTAATAATAAATAAAGCACTCTATATCGATATTATTTATTTATGTGCTTCCTCTTTAACAATGAGTCGTAATACAGAGAGAGCTGGCTTGTTTGGGTGCGCAGTGGATTGTGAGTAATATCAACTGGTTGAGCGGTCATGGTTCTGCTCGAACACTTAATGCACACTATGGTTCGAGACACCCACGCATTTCCAACCAATAAAGGGTGAATAGTGCACGGATTGGGATGTACTGCTGGTCTTTACAAAAAAAAAAAGGAAAGTCTGTAACAATATATTACTCTCTGATAAAACCTGAAGTTAAAACACACCACGAACCAGTGAACGCATTGCACACTTAATCATTGGTTTCATTTTAAAACCATCTGCAACCTCCGCTAACTCCACTCTGACCACATTAACTGATAATTTAACATTAAACATAAAGTTAATTAAGCCATTTTTTTTCTTCCACAAAGCAGGTCGCTGATGGTGTAGACTCGTCTCGGTCTCTGGACATCTCCTCCATAGAGAAAGTCAGTTTCTTTCTGGGAGACCAGTACTCTCCTCATGGTACGTTCAATTTGAGGGCTCCAACGATTTAAATAGATGTGTCTCAGAAAATCTGACATTTAAACCAAACTGCTGCTCGTTTGAGTACAAAGGGTGAAAACAAAATCTTCGTAAGTGCCCGAGGTGAGGGAGGATAAATGGTTTATTTAATAAGTCTCCGTGAGGGCAGGAAAAAAAACAGCAACAAACACTTCTTTCCACTAGGGGTGGACCATATTGTGTCGTCCACGATAATACCGGTACAAATATTAATATGGTTTAAAATGTTTATGTCGCTGCACTCTGACACTTCACAAAAAGATGTCGAGCAGCTCATGTAGGCGCCACCCAAAACTCAAAGGAGGACGCTATAGAAAAGCGCTGTCGAGCTAGCATGGCTTTAAGAAGTTCAGAGGAACCGTTAATTTCAAAAACAAATCAGTGGAATGAAACGACTTCGATGGTGTAGAAGTTTTTGAGTATAGCAGAGCATTCGCGAAAAACTATTTTCTCTTGTAAATTAAAGATATCAGTGGTGTTGATATTCAGTCCTCATAAAGAACGCGAAAGCTTTACAACTCCAACAAATCACAGACTACTACATTCGGCTCAGACGGCCTCTTCAATCCAAAAAATATAACATAATTAATATTTTTACATTTACACCATGCCCCCTGCTGGGTTTATCTAGTTAGCACACAAAAAATCCTCCCATTTCTGATGAATATATTCATCTTTTTGAGAGGCAAAAGCACCTTTGGTTCTGGGACATCCAAAAATAGTCAGCACGTATGTTCTTCACTGAGCTGCACTAGTGCTTCATTAGTGTGGCTATAATCATCGAGTCTTTTGAGCGCCCAGAAAAAGAAATTAGGGTTATACAAACATGCATGAACCAATTTGAATGAGACTTGAGGCATGTTTTTACCATTATCTTGATAATCTAGGTCTTGCAGTTTGGTGATGCTCAAGGGTGTGTTTTTCAGGGAGATGATCTTAAAATTATGCCATTTTAATGAACTGTTTTCCCTTGTCTTACAGGAAATCCTCTTCAGAGCACAGCTCTGGGAGAAGATCTCAGTCCTGGAACAGAACGGAGTCAAAAATCTCCTGAAAAGAGGAGTCGAGCACAGAACGCCCGCTCTCCTGATGTGAGCAAGACTCCAAAAATGAAAGCCGGTGCTTTTAAGGAGAACCAGGAGCTGCAGTCTATCGTAAGGTAGGGTTGGGTGAGGAACTGGTTTTATTGATTAACTCCAAAGTGTAGTTTATATTGATTTGCTTGAATAAAAACTGTTTTATGTGCAAAACTTTGCTATTTCATTATAGATCAAATATTCTTGTCAAAGTTTACAGAGGAGATAAAATCGTTCTTCATTCTGTCCTGCTGGTGGAAGCAGAATTATGGGACTGTAGGTCTTAAACGTTTACTGATCATAGTAAATCATTGCTCAAGAAAAAAAGCTTTATTCATACATATTATTTTTTATAAGGAACAATGAATACTTGTTTTTAACAATTTCTTTGTCGTCGGCTGATTGATTTGAAGTCGGGGGGAAATTGAAATTCAAAATCGGAACATTTTATTTTGTGTGTGAACAAACCTGGGATTTTTTTTTTACCCCATATTGCCCACCCCTATTGTGAGGTAACAAGAGACCCGATAATTTATCTGCTTCAAGGCCAAATTAATTGCTGTATTTTCTCTCAAATTAAAAGAAAAATGTTATTTTGCTTACATTGTTTTTTATATTATTGTGTTTATTAATACTTTGATAATTTATTCTGTAAAAAGCTGTAATAATAAACATTTGCCCCCTATAGACTATCACTTGCTTCAATATCTTATATTCTCCTTAAATCGTTGTCTCCCTCAAAACAAGTTGTTTAAATCATGTTCCTCCCACTGTTATACTTCAACCACGCCCCCTGGGTTTAGCTTGTTGACACACCTGTTTCCCACCTATGCATCTTTGTTCCAGGATATACAAAAACTTCTTCTTTTCATTGTATAGCAATGCAGTTCTGCTACTTCTGGGTCATTCAGCACGTACGCTCGTCAATGAGATGAGCTGCATTCACACTTTATCTGATTGCTTAGTGTGTAGTGCTTCTGCCAATCTGTGTAGTTACAACCATCCTTTAAAAAGTCCTTTTACACAAACAAGAACCGATCTGAATATAACACAAATGATGTTTTTGATAAGGAATGACACTAAAACATGAGAGAAACGTCAAGTTTATATTTTTCTAAACCTTTTTTAAAGCAGAACTTTGTTGTGCTCAGGAAAGGTAAAGGCGGAGCTTTGCAGACGGTATCCGAATGTATAGAAGTCATCAAGAACAAAGCACCGATTCCTGTTGGCTCCAAATCCAAGGTAAGGCTTCATTTAATAGAGGTGCCTCATGTCACAGTTAGGTATTTCACATCACGGTTGGCTGCCTCACATCACAGTCTCACATCACGGTTGGGCGCCTCACATCACAGTCTCACTTCACAGTTCGGCGCCTCACATCACAGTCTCACGTCACAGTTGGGTGCCTCACATCAAAGTCTCACATCACAGTTGGGCGCCTCACATCACAGTCTCACATACCAGTTGGGTGCCTCACATCACAGTCTCACATCACAGTTGGGTGCCTCACATCACAGTCTCACATCACAGTTCGGCGCCTCACATCACAGTCTCACGTCACAGTTGGGTGCCTCACATCACAGTTGGGTGCCTCACATCACAGTCTCACATCACAGTTGGGTGCCTCACATCACAGTCTCACATCACAGTTGGGTGCCTCACATCACAGTCTCACATCACAGTTGGGCGCCTCACATCACAGTCTCACATCACAGTTGGTCACCTCACATCACAGTATGATCTTGCACTTTGTTTGACATTGAATGAGTTTAACAAGTCAAAATTTAATTAAGTAAAAAGTCAGTTTTAGCTCTGTGACTGGAAAAAACGACTGTCACACGATTAGAAGTGTTTTCCAGAATGAAGAAGGGGCTTGGAGACCATCGAAAGAAAAGATGCGAGAGAGTCCTCGTGAATCCTCAGAGGAGCTGACTGATGAGGAGGACAGTTTTGTATGTCTCTTTTCTTCTTTCAAAACCTTTTTAGCTGAAGGAATTCCTGTCCTAGTTGTTCTTCAAAGCAACATTAGCTTATGCAACAAATTGTGTTAATAAATGTATATTAAGTAACCAGTGAGTGTAAAAATATGGTTTATGGGACACCTCCTCCTGCAATTCGCTGGTTTAAAGCCGCTGCACATGATTTACAGGAGAAAAAGGACAGGGACATATTTTCCTAGCCCAACCTGGAATCTCGCAATCAATATTCTCGTTTATAAGAGATAAATTTATTATAGCAAAACTCGACAGAATTAGCAACTGTAAGCTAACGAGTATTTTTTTTTCTCATAGGATGGGTAGGTCTTCACTCAGTCTAACAAAAAAAACTGTCTCCTGGGATCTTTCTCGGGTACCTAAGGTTAGTTAGTACAGTTTAAAGCAGAACATCTAATTTTTAAAGCATTAACAAGTTTTCGAGGAAGATTTGATTGAGTCTGATCGCTGACAGCCTAAATCCTCCTCTCTCACAACAGGATGGCAGCAGTGCAGTGATTGGTTCAGTGTAGCTGTCAACCACATAATCACGTCTCCATTTTTTAGGTGAAATGAGTTAAACTGTGTCCAATGTATAGATATCTATCGTAAATGATCAAAACAATTATTTTACACATCTTCATTTCTGACAAAAAAAAAAACATCTAAAGGTGGCTTCCTCTCATTCACTTTACATCAGGGGTGAAGTTAAGTCATACTGAAACCATACTCAAGGGGGCGATAACAGCATGGAAGAATCAAGCAAAAGTTAATGTGCCACACCCCCTCTTTCGTGAAATAGTTGCACCGGAAGGTGTAGTTCAACTTCCACCTTCTATGTGTGGAACCAATGAGTTGACTCTCATTGACTGAGCACTTCTGTGTGAACAGAGATGAGCTTTAAATGTCTGTTTTTCAATTTTCTTAAACATTTATGTCTTATCCGTTGCTTTTTTTTATCTCTGATCTTTTTTTTATTCTTCCATAAAGTACTTTGAGTTCCCAAAGTGTACAGAAATGTGCTCTACAAATTGTTTAAAATGCCTTGCCTTGAGTGCACTCTGCAAAAAGGAAAACACAATAACTAGATAAAAGAGCATCCTGTTTGGTGAAAATCCTATTTGTGGATTTGATTTTTGCAGCGCCCAAGCAAAGAGAAGTCTAAAAGCACCCAAAGAAGATTTTCAATGCAACAGCTGAGCAGCCACAAGAAGAAACGGAAGCGTTCATCTTCTTCAGGTATTGTGCCTCCCGTTCTCGTTGAATTTGAGGTGTGGTGTGGTGTCGTGTGACATAACTATATGACTCTTCTGAACGTTAACCCTTCTGCACCAGAGAGATCTGTGCCTTCCAAACGAGCCAGAGCTCTGAGGAACCCCATCGATCTGGACGTGGTGTTTGAAGCCTTTCAGAAGTTCATCTCAGAGTATAAGTGAGCTCAAGCTGCTCCAGTTTTTGTTTATTTTTTTTTTTGTTTTTTTGCGAAATAACTTTTGTTCCCAGCTTATGATTACCTTTGAATGAATTCTGAACACTTCTGCAGGGAAAGTGTGATCTCGGACGCCGTCAAGCACTGCCTCGACTCCTTCAGTCGCTCCTTTGAGGAGCAGCTCTCAGAAGTGGTGAGTTTTACTTTAGAGATAGAATAGAGAGTGATTTTCATGATGTAAAAAATATTACGTGTTCTCTCCTAGATCACAGCCACAAACGAATTAAAGAATGTGAAAAAAGAAAATAACAAGGTAAGAAAAAAATGAAATAAATTGCATGTTGTAATATTATTAATATGATTTTTCTTTTAATCTTTTCTCCAGATTAACAGAGCCATAAACCAGAAGAGAACACGACTAGTGGACGCCAAAAATGAGCTCATAAAGTAAGCACCCAGTGTCACGTAACATCTTTATTTGCAACTAAAGAGGGTAGATTTAATAATTAATCTATTACGTGCTGCGGGGTGTCTGTAAAAGCTCATAAATCTTGCCTGTGCTGAAATAAGAGGTGTTATTTAGCCTCTTTAGGTATAAGGAAAGTGTTAAATCCATGTTCTGAAATTGGACTGTGATTGCAAAAAAAAGCACACCTGTAGGGTTTTTCTTTTCACACCCTCATTTCACTCTCAAGCACATCAGTGTGGTTTTTCTTTTCTCACCCAAAATGCTTGATAATTTAAAATAAATTGTATTAAATATTCCTCTGAATATGTATATATATATATATGTATACTCAACTATAAAGGGTTATTAGGAACACCATACAAACTGCTTTAATTCTACGTGGCATTGATTCAACAAGGTGCTGAAAGCATTCTTTAGAAATGTTTACCCATATTGATAGGATAGCATCTTGCAGCTAACGGAGATTTGTGGGATGCACATCCAGGGCGCGAAGCTCCCGTTCTACTACATCCCAAAGATGCTCTATTGGGTTGAGATCTGGTGACTGTGGGGGCCATTTTAGTACAGTGAACTCATTGTCATGTTCAAGAAACCAATTTCAAATGATTTGAGCTTTGTGACATGGTGCATTATCCTGCTCGAAGTAGCCATCAGAGGATGGGTACATGGTGGTCATAAAGGGATGGACATGGTCAGAAACAATGCTCAGGTAGGCCGTGGCATTGAAACGATGCCCAATTGGCACTAAGGGGTTTAAACTGTGGCAAGAAAACATTCCCACCCCATTACACCACCACCACCACCAGCCTGCACAGTGGTAACAAGGCATGATGGATCCACGTTCTCATTCTGTTTACGCCAAATTCTGACTATCAGAATTCGAGACTCATCAGACCAGGGAACTTTTTTTAAAATTGTCTTAATTTTGGTGAGCTTGTGCAAATTGTAGCCTCTTTTTCCTATTTTTAGTGGAGATGAGTGGTACCCGGTGGGGTCTTCTGCTGTTGTAGTTCATCCACGTCAAGGTTGTGCGTGTTGTCGCTTCACAAATGCTTTGCTGCATACATTAATATGGTCTTTGGTTTTTCATTGAAATCATCCACCAATTCGAGTAGTCTTAAAAGAGTCTACTTCATTTTCCTTTAGGCCCCTGAGCAAGCTCATTTGCACAACCCTTTAAAAATGAGCATTTTTGTGGTAGTACTCACCTTAAACACAATAAGGGGGTGAAAATCCTAAGCTTGACCTGCTAAATATCTGTTCTCAGGGGGAAGGCAAAGCTTCAGAGTCTCCAGAAGGATCACGAGGAGATGGAGCAGAGATTTAAAGCGATAAGCGAAGGATCTTCACTGCTTGGTGGTCTCAAGGAGCTCCACACAGCGTACTCTAAGCACCGCGCCACTCATCCGGATGAGCAGGAGACGGTGAGGAACACTCAGAGGAACACACTTTAGTGTCTAAACCTAATCCGAATGTTTCTTCTGACAGTATGGCACGTCCTGCCTGCCAGCCATGCTGATGGAAGCCAGGTGCATCATGGGAACAGAGCACCAGCTGAAGAGCATCAGTGATCGTCTGCAGCAGGTTTCAGAAGAAACTGAACAGTAATCAATCAAATTAAACTATAGCTCAAAAGATTTTATTTACTGAACATAGCATTAGTTTATATCAAAAGAACAACAGAACACAAGTTTCAGTCTGGTAAATGCTCTCCTGGCGAGATCTTCCTCAAGCCATGCCGCAGAACTTCTCGCTGATGTCCCAGAGCCTCCTGGCGATGACATCATCCCTGGCTTCGGCTTTAACCTGCACCTGCTGGCAGTCTGAGAAGTATTTTCCGCTCAGGTGCTCGATGCCTTCCTGAAGGGCGCAGTAAAGCGTGGTCTGGGCCCCAGAGAGTGGGTCCGTCGCCCAGAACTTTGTGACGAAGGCTAGGAGGAGACGAGCGTGCCATTCGCTGATGTCCCGGCCCAGCTCTGTCCTCACCGAGCCTGAGATACAGAAAAATAGAAAAGAGAGCAAAGCTAAAGTAGGTTTGAAAATAGGTCAAAACTTGTTTTGATTGTACGAAAGTAAATTTTCATTGTAATGTGGAAAATGTGTGAACCTGGTTGAAAACGCATTAAGTAACATGCTTTTAATGCTTCTCTTGGATATAACATTTTACTTGAATAAAGTTGAAAAAGCACCCCAAAAACATTTGGTAAAATGATGGCTTCAAATTAAAAAGAATATTCTGTAAAAGATCAAATGTGAATAAAAAAAATAAACAAATAAAAACATAAAACGTTTTGTGTTTGTACAGAGTACAAGAGGTTTATACTTGTACAGAGGGTGAATGTGAATTTAGGGTACTGTTGCTTTAATGAAAGCAAAAATGGACAGAGAGGTTAATTGGGATAAAAATTTTACTTTTAACGTCGACTAAAAAAACACATCTTTAAGTTATTTACTCACAACCTAAAAAACATGAATGTTTAAACATAACATAAGTTTATATATTATACCAAATAAATAATTAAAATAAAAAGAATAAATACAAAGAAAATATGTAATAGTCGATTAAAATACAATTTGAAAAAATAAGTTAAGAAATTTCTTACTGTACTTAAATGTAAAAAAGAAATGGCTGGTTAAAATATAACATATAGTTATACTCTTCAATATTTCAATATAAATATTAAAAAGTATATCTGAATAAAATATAAATAAGCTTTGTGTTATAAAATAAATTCAACATTTATTGTGTGAATTATTGCTAGTTTTTATATAGTGCTTTACAATGTTTACTATAGTTTTTGTAGTAATTAGAAAAGACCGTTTAACAATTGAAATGCTGTTCAAGCAAAGTCCCTAAATTTATATTATTCAGCTTATTTAAAAAGAATAAAGCATTGTTTTAAAAAAATATTGATTAATTTAAGGAAAAAACAATACTACTTTTATTATAATAAAATTACTTCTTTAGGTATTTTTTATTACAAATCTAAATAAAAACAACATTTACAATTAAAAAATATTTTATATAATTTCAGATATTACACCTTTAAACATCTCGTAAATGAAACTTGAGCTGGAATAGAGCACCAAACAATGCATTTAAAAATTATAATAAAAAATAGAAGAGTACATTTTTATAAAAATATAAATTTTTTACAATAAATTTTTGACAAAAGTGTCAGACAAATGTATAAATGTAAATGTAAAAATATGAAAGTGTCATTTGTTTCTCTGATTTAATTAATCTAATTAATGAGTTAAATTCCCAGCCCTAGAAAAAAAAAACACTATTTATTTGAACAGATTGCTAGTTTATGAATGTTTTGACCCTTTTTGGACATTTCTTGTTGAAGTAAATGGAGAGTAAAAGTTCAGACCTGGATGCAGGCTGTAGCAGGTGACATTGCTCCCCTGGAGCCTCTTGGCGAGCTCGTGAGTGAAGAGTACGTTACAGAGTTTGCTGTGAGTGTAGGCCTTGAAAAGCTCCCCGTCCGAGGAGCCCAGCCCCAGCCTCTTGTGCGTGAGGAGGCAGTCGAAGTCCACCGTGCCCAGATCGTGGCCGCAGGAGGAGACGGTGACCACGCGGCTTGGTCCGCACTCCTTCAGCCGCTCCAGCAACAGGAGCGTCAACAGGAAGGGTCCGATGTGATTGACCCCCAGGATCATCCCCAGACCGTCCTCTGTGCGGCCCGGAGCGGCCAGAGCTGAGGAGCACACACACACACACAGGTCTGTTTCTTCTGCGTTTTCTCCTGCAGACACTCGTTTTGGAGCTGAGAGCTCACCGGCATTGTTGATGAGCAGGTCCAGTCTGGGTTCAGCTGCCAAGAAGCTCTCGGCGAACGATTGAATGGACTTCTGACTCGCCAGATCCAGCGGCATGAAGATCACGCCATCGTTCCCGGTGTCCTGTCAGGTGAAGCCACACAAAGTTAAAAAGGATTTTTTTTCTGAAAAAAAAAAAATCTGTTTTCTTGAAGTATGTATTTGTGTGGCTGTTTTTTAGCCTGAAGGCATGGAGTACAAACATATATCTTTTGTGATGATCTATGTTTTCCATTTCACCGGCTGTCCACTCACCATCCTTAACTGCTTCGCTGCCTCTTCTCCTCTGGCTGCGCTGCGGCAGGCGAGAATCACTCGTGCGCCTCTGCGCGCCAGCTCTGAGGCTGTCGACTTACCAATGCCAGTGTTTCCACCTGAAACCACAAAAAGTTAGATTTAACCTTCGATTCATTTAAGCATCCTATTTTAGGTAGTGAAGTGATTTGTCCCAATCCTAATACTTATACTGTAGTTACTAATTTTCAGAAGAAAATGTAGATACATTTTAGTGTGTGAGATGAGAGAGTGCACGATCTGGGGCACAACGTACACAAGAATTTAACTCTTTTCCTTTTACGTTCCTTCACAAAAAAGATTCTAACAATAAATATAACACTCTACATTGAGCATTCATCGATCTGCTCTTCAGAATCTGACCAGAAAAGGACCCGCTTGTACACTTTTTTTTAATGTATACTACGTTTTGGGACACCCTAATTCTCATTCAGCACGTAATAGTGAATAGTCCACAGAGTAGGATGCAGCACAAGAGACAAAAACATATGGAACTGCAATTTCTGAACAGCGCTGAAAAGAATATACACAAAGTTTTATATACCTGATTTACCTCAGTAAAAGTTTCAGATGCAAAATAAGTATTTAAAGGTCTTTTTAAGGCTTTTTTAATGATTTAATAATACATTTTGCTCCCTCTAGACCAGGGGTCGGCAACCCGTGGCTCTGGAGCCGCATGTGGCTCTTTAGCGCTGCCCTAGTGGCTCCCTGGAGCTTTTTCAAAAATGTTTGAAAAAGGAAAAAATGAAAGGAAAAAGGTAAATATATATATATTTTTCATATGGTTTCTATGAGAAGACAAACATTCGTAACGTTTTCCAATGCTGTAAAAGAGTGTAAAATAAATATTGAATTTTAACATTTCTGTCAGCGACGATTTGCGTCATCACCCGCGACACACGTTTCTAGCGGGGCGGGATGCCAGGTAAGGTGGCTGCTGTAAACAAACCAGCGGCTGTGTGGTGGACCCTGGATCCCAAAGAGAAAAAGAGAAACATAACTGAGGAGAACTGAGGATTCAAAGGTTCTTGGACCGAATCGTTTGCATTCAGTATCGATGCGGAAGGATTGCCTGAATGTTTGCTCTGTATTGGGAAGTTGTCTAATAACAAGAGTAAAGTGGAAAGACATTTCCAGGGAAGGCATGCACGTATTTAGTAACAAAGTGCCTGTGAGTTTATATACTTCTTTTCAAAAGGCTGCTGTTTTATTTTTATAAATGTATGCTGCGTTTTTTCGCATTGTTGCCCAGTTAAGGGGCACGTTGTGCACGTTCCATTTTGATGTTGTTTTTAGGAATCCTCAAAATAAAAATGACATCAAAAATCCGATTTCTTTATAGCATTTCTCTAATTTCATCAAAGCAATGAAATAATTCGTTAATATTGTAATCGTACAACAGAGTAGTCACGTGGTGCGTCGTTCTCTACAGGTTTCAGTGCAGGGAAAATAAACATTTAATCATGAAGGCTCATTATGTATTCGTAGCAAACTTAGTCATTTTTATAGTAGGCTAATATAGATACATAAAGCATGTGTTGCTTTCATTATAATTTTTTGCGGCTCCAGGCCTATATGTTTTTTTTTTGTACAAAATGGCTCTTTCAACATTTTGGGTTGCCGACCCCTGCTCTAGACTATCATTGCATCATCAATAACCTTCAAAACGCAGTATTTATCCTAAACAACATCTTCGAATCTCCTCAACTGGTTGTGTTCCTCAAAAAAAAGCCGTTTACATTATGTTACATCCACTGCCATGCTTCCACCACGCCCCCTGCTGGGTTTTGCTTGTTAGCACTCAGAAAATTCACCCATTTCTGACAAATACACTAATTTTTTTGGAGTGCTTAAAACACTTTTGGTTAGGGACATCCAAAAACACATTCTTTTCATTGTTTGTCGTTGCTGTTATGCTCCACCTCAGTCAGTGCATACGTTCTTCATTGAGATGAGCTGCATTAGCGGTTCATCTGACTGGTTAGTGAGCAGTGCTCCTCGAGTCGTTTTGAGCTCCCAGAAAATGAAAACTGCATTACATAAACATGAACCAATCTGAAAATGACTCAAGGCATGTTTTTGATGAGGGAACAACACTAAAACATGAGAGAAATGTCTGAGAAGTAATTTAAGGGTTTAGTTACTAATTAATTATGACCTTAATAATATGATAAATAATACATGTCTGTAGAAAGCATAAGCACTCGAAAAAATAGACAAGGAAATACTTTTGCATAGTTTGATTTAAGATTCAGGGCATTTTTTTTTTTGTTTGTTCTGGTTAAGTCCTGAAGTGACTCTAAATAAAAGTCAGATTTTGAAAAAATCTATCTAGTGCTGAAGTTGCAGTATTTCCAAGAAACTCAGTCTAAACTCGTCAAAGAAAAAAATGTTGAACTGAAACTCATCAGAGGGGTTTGGTTTAAACAGCTGCACACACCATCTTTCTTTAATCTGCTTTATTTCCCCAAATCCATAAAACATAAGTGAACTATTTGCTTTAATTCACAACAAAAGGGGTTTAAACCATGCTTAAAGCTATGGATTACTGATCTAAATCAAGACTCTTCAAACTATATATATATATATAGATATATATATATATATATATAAATACTTTCTCTTATTAAACTAGGATAATCATATTTCCTGCTCTCTGAAGGGGCTCAACTGTACAATCCCAGAGGGAGCAGACTGTGTGGTAGTTCTATTTCATATAATGATCCAATGGAAATTCCTACTTAATCCACGTAACACATTTGTGAAGCAACTGCAAAAAAGCAACATATAAAAGCATTTTGATAGGTTGACACACAGACCTGTAACAATCACCGTTTTCCCGTAGAGTTTGGCCGTACCGGTGAAGGTCTTCCTGTGAACAAAAATCCTGTGACCAATGAAATATGCGACGAAAAAAGCAGCTACAACCAGGATGACAATCATGATAGCGCCTGTGTTTCGACAGCAAGGCTCTGAAGAATCTGAGCATAGATCTGAAGGTTCGCCCTCTTTACGCATGCACCGCCTGCTGCAGGAATGTGGGGCTGCCTTTAGTCCATTACATAATCACTTCTAGATGGCCATAAATGAGGCTTGTTCATGCTCTTTGTACACATAGAGAGGCTAAACCTGGATGTAAAGTACTGGAACAAGGAATTGTTTCTAATATGGAATGAAGTTGAGGAAATCTAAAAAAATAATAATTTTCATTAAATATTACATCAAATTTTTACTTTAATTTAATATTTTTATTATTTATAATTCATCAGCAAAGTTTCATGTTTTCAGTTACTACGCCTTCCTCTTAAAAAATTATGCCAAATAGATTTTTAAATCAATGCAATTGAATGCAATGTGGGGAAATACCTGAAAAATAAAATTTTATTTTTAATACTTTATTTAAATAAACATTTTTTGTCCCCAGATGAATTGGGTAAAATATTACGTTTACTGTCTCTTCTTCAGAATGTCGGCTTTTTTTTAAAAAACAACTATGTAAATATTATCAATTTACATCTCGCTTAAATGGCAGATCTATCAACCGAAGGTCAGAGTTTATTCAGTTCATCTATAGTAGATTTTTGTGTTCACCAATGCAATCATCAATTAATGGAGATAACAGAGCGGATATTATGTTATCTGCATCCATGGAAGTTCTAATATTCTAATATTTACAGCTAAAAAAAGTGTGTGAATTGAGTTTTTATAGTGCCCACTCTGAAACATTTTGCATGTTTATTCATATTGTTTATTCATTTTGGTCAAAACGCACAACTAAAGTTCAACGCTGTCTTAGCGTTACTTTTACTTTAGAGCAGGATCAACAGACAAAAACCGAGAAGGCGACTGAGACCTATTTGAACTATTTCTGAATTTGCTTTACTTTGTAGCATAGTTATATTTTACTCTGCAGCCCAATGCTACAAGCCAGTGCATGGAGACTGTGTGCAAGCAACTTTAGATTTTGTCCCAGTAAAGAACACACCCTTTTCTGTTCTAATGGTGATTTTGCACTTTTTCGGTGTCAAAGGTTTCATTCCGGTGAGTGCAGTTTGTCCAGATGGAAAGCTGTTAATAGAAATAATCAGTATGTCCACAAATCACATTTATAATATTAAGTATGCACTTTATATGATCGAATTGGATCAAACTTAATAAGTGAGTGCTAAAATAAGTTACTTCTAAAAATGATGCGTGTACTTTACAAAAATTTGTTAATGTGACTTCTACTTTTAAAGCACAAGTAATCAGCGCAGTCACTGACCTCAGCAATGTATAAAACTTAGACATTTTATAAGCAAAAAAGAGATACCGCAGTTCACCAGGTTATAAAAAAACAAACTGAGTACTAGGGATGTCCAGATACAGTTTTTTTTTTTATCCCCAGGCCTGATCATTTGTGTTTGAGTATCTGCCTATCCCCATATTCCTAAGGTACTACAGTACACACAATACTTAACACCACTACATGCATTCATGTATTTGGTTCCTGTCCTTGTTTTAGCAAATCATAAACATACAAGAATATCTCAAGAGGATGTAGATAAAAAAATTAAAATTATGTTGTGATCATGACTTCTTGTGATCTTGACAAAACAGCTGTTGTTATGTGATGATAATGGCTTAATTATCTCGTGATTATGACAAACAACTTTTGTTATGCTGTAATCATGAATAAATGATGTTGTGATCACAACAAAACAACTTTTATTATGTCACAATCATGACTAGTACTCATGACAAATTATAAAAAACTGCAGCATTACAAATCGATAAAAATGGCTAGAGGGTTTAAGAAAAGAAAAAAATAATCTTTTCTCACTTTCACCTTGTCACTACTTTATCCGTAAAGGCTACACGAATAATACCTTGTCTAACCTCTGTTCTATTTTTTTTTTTTGAATGAGCATGATTAATATCTTGATTTTAGTGAAATCAAGTATATAGATTCTACGCATGCTAGAATACATAAAGCTAATATCAGTTGTTGTTGTTTTTTTTTTTACATTTTTTTTACGAATATTGTAATTGTTTTTTGTATACATTATTGATCATGCAACCTTTTATATTTTACACAACAACTTTGGTTGGATGAAAGTTCAGTGACCAAGCCAACCTATAAGTCTGTTATTAAGCCCCTAGTATTTAGTTAAGTTTATTCCCTTATTTCATACTGGCACACCCCTCTCTCTGAGTGCAGAAATAAAGTCCAAGCTGATACATTTATGATTGAAGGCTGAATGATACCAGACAAGGTTTATTATCAAAATTTATGTCATGATAATGAATTGTGATTACATGACAACAAAAGTTGTTATCTCAAGATCATATGATAATTAAGTCATGATCACAAGATAATTATGTCATGATCACAACATAACAAGATTTTTTTTTTTTACCTACATCCTCTTATGACTTCTGTAAATACGTGATCATCAACTAAAAGATGTATATAAATGTCCCAATGGCCATGTGAGTTGTTCAGTCGAACAGCTCTGATAACATTCCTTCGCTATCTGTAGTCACACTAATTTTTTTCATTAAATGTTGCCTAATATCTTTCTTTGTGCATTTTTTCATCAAAAATATTGATACCATTAATAGTGAAATTATAATCTTTGTTTTCATCACCATATGACAAATTACATTGCATCAAGTTTAATTAGTCCAGAAGGGATGGCTTTAACTACAGAGGAGAAATCTTTAAATTTAATTGGAAAATCAAATATGGATAAAAAGGCATCATAGGAAAGAATTTTTAAGGATGAGTCAAAGAGGTCACTGAAATAAACACATCCATAAGTTTTCCAGTTCTCAAAAAATAGGCTTTTCCCTTTTATTGTTATTAATTCACTATTCCATATTTTTTATCGATGAGGAGGGAAATTATGCACATAGTTTCAACATAGTTTCCAGGCCAGCAACGCTTGTTCATGAAATTTGGGCAATTTAATCGGAAGTTTTAATGAGGAGAAGTTACATGTGAGGAGAAAGTCAAGGCCCACCTACCTGTTTAAAAATATTTTGGGGAATAAAAAAACCCAAAGTGAATCAGGGTTTGCTGCATATTTTTTTAATCCAATTGGTTTTGAAAGTATTATTCATATCTACATAGTCTAGTAACTCAAATCCTGCATCAGATTTCTTTTCAGCCAAGATAACATTTTTTAGCTAATGAGGTTTGTTTTTCCAGCAGAAATTAACCAAAAGTCTATTGACTTCCTTACAGGTCGAATCATAGCCCGATAAATAAAGAGTGAGAAAAATGAGTCTAGATAAACCTTCTACCTTTGTTAGTAAAATTCTACCTAAAATTGACAAATCCCTTTGTAGCCAATTATCAAAAATCATTATGGTCTTTTTTATTTTAGAATTAAAATTCAGCTGTTGTCTATCGGTCAAAATTTTATATTTTTATATTTAACACATTCTTTTACTGGTATATTTAATATTGACTGATCCGGAGAATCATGTAAAGGAAGAGTTTAAATTTTTTTTATATTTACCACAAGATTTGAGGCATCAGAAAAATGTTGAATCGCATTCTTTAATTGAGTTTTATTTTTCAGAAATATTGCCTTGTCATCCGCTAATTGTGATATTCAAATTTATTTTTGAAATATAGAGATGCCTTCTAAATGTTCATTTTTGACAATACTTATTACCAAAAGTTCAACAACATTTAAAAACAAAAATGGGGAAATTGGGCAACTCTGTCTAACCCCTTTATTGATAAAAAGTTTTTTAGATGTGTTATTTTGTATTAAAATTGAGCTATTGATACCCTTATACAACATTTGTATTGTCTGAATAAATTCCTCTCCAAAGCCAAAAGTATTAAAACCTTGCAATAGAAACTGGTGGTTAATAGTATTGAAGTCCTTGTAAAAATCAAGGAATAATATTAGAGTATCTGAGTTAACATATTACTTATAGTCCAGCAAATCTAATATGAGTCTTATATTTTGCCATAAACCCAGTTTGAGATTCACTTATAATTTCAGTTAATCCACTTTTTAATCTGATAGTTTAAACAAGGGCGAAAATGTATAAAATGTATAATCTATGTTTAATAAAGTTATTGGTCTCCAATAATCTATAATTAAAGTATCTTTATCTGGTTTGGGAATTAAATTAATAACCCCCTGCTTCATTGTTGAACTTAATTCTTTCTGCTCTAAACATTCACTATACATTTTAAATAAAGGATCTTTTATAATTTCCCAAGATGAAAACAGAGCTTTGGAAATCTCAGCTTTAGTTATTGTGTTTTCACTTTTGTTCTTTATAATCAATAGATATTTTGGGCACAAAATTTTCTACAGTCTACAGAAATGTATAATTTTTTTAATTGTTTGTACTAGAGGTGTAAAGACCCTATTTCCAAAAGAGTATTATAAATAGTTTTATTTATTTTTAGGGATGAAATAGATTTTTAGGTAAAATTATTTTTTTCCAAAGAAAAGAAGTAACTAGTATTTTTTCCACCATTTGGCTCTTGATCTTACATATGCACCTCTTGCCAGTTCAGTATATATTTGTTCCAATTTTAATGTTTAAACAAGTTTAAACAATATAATTCAGATTTTTGGTACTGAGAGAGAAGTTTGCTCTATTAAAATATCAATTTTGTTTGAAATATCAGATTTTTTTATCTATCTTTTTAAAAAAAATTCCTCTTTTCATTGCAACATGTCTGACTTTATATTATAAAAAAAACAAATTTTTCTATATAGTTTAGGTTATCATCATTAAATATATCAGCAAGAAAATTTACTTCTTCAATAATAACTGATATGAAAGAAGAGTGTTATTACATTTCCAGTATCCTCTGATTGTTTTTCCTTTACAAGCACCAAAAGAGATCAATATTAAATTGGGATCTGATAAAGGAGCAGGGGTAATTTTTGTGTCAGAGACTAAGGGAATTAGATTCTGAGGAATTAACCAATAGTCTATTCTTGACTTTAAGGTTAAACTATTATTATTCCAGGTATACTCACAGACCTTTGGATTTAGGAATCTCCACACTACAACCATTTGTAACATATCCGTTAAAAAATTATACAGATCAGAAATTTTAGGTGGAAAGTTTAGGAGGAAAGCGATTGAATATCAATTGAATAATAGTGTATCCATCTTTATGCCTCTTTTTCATTTTAGTCAGTACCTCCTGTATCTTTTTAAACAAATCTAAATTAAGAGCTCTAAGATTGAATCTATAAACATTACAAATAATAAAAGTTGAATTATCTATTTGAACTAAATAGAAATAATAATCCATCTTCCATTTTCAGAGCAAATAGGTTCCAATTTTTTGCCCTTAAATTTGTTAAACAAAATTGCAACCCCTGCAGAGTGGTTTGAACCATGACAAAAAACAGCATGATCTCCCCATTGATTTACAAAAAATATTCTGCAATTGTCTTTTTTTGTAATACTTATATATTTTAGATTTAAAACAAATAATAGCGAAACCAAAAACTTATTTTGCCGCGGCTCTTGAATATATGTGAGCAATACAGTCATTGATGTGCACAGGGGCTGTTTACAACAGATAACGCTGGTACAGAATATTGTTCTGCACATGCGCAGTCGAATTATGTTGCCGGAGTCACGAAACTTCACGAAGTTAATCGGCATTCGGTAATGACTCTTGAGTAGGATAAGAAGGCGGAAAAGACGTTTCATTTTTATTGTTAGAATATAAATATCCTAACAGCAATCGTATTGCTCAGGATTTATCCCAAAGGCTGCTAAAAAAACAAGGAAAGAACTTCCTCTGAGCCGCTTTCGTTATCTAACGTCATTTCTTCTGAGAGAAACACCTGATAACACACCGGTGAGTATTCAAGCAATTGACGGCGTGTTTAAACTATTTATTGTCTTTTACAAATATACCAAGTGACTTTTAAGAGTTGTGTCATTTACCTGAGTAGTTTGCATTATTGTTGACTAAAATTTTTTTATAAATTAAGCCACAGTATGTAAACAAACGTAATGTTAAAGTAAGTTATGAGACTTCCTGAGTGGTGTTGTACTTGTATTAAGTTCCAAATCTTCTTGAAACATTTCAAACGCATGTCATGGGCATGTCCAAACAGACTTCTTGACCTACTTTCTGGTGTCATGACACTGCCTTGTAGGAGTTAAATGTTTTAGTTTGCTCTTTTGCTTTATAACACTGTTAATCAATAAAGTTTAGCCCTGCTAGGAACTTGTAGAACTTGTTTGAAGAGAATAGTTTTGAAGGAAGTGCCTGAATCTCTCTTATTTGTGAGGCTGTGGCCAAGTTCCTGCTCATCTTTATTAAATGACTCAATAGTTCATAAACACCTGAAGCTTCTCGTGTTGAAACGAACAGTGTGGCAGATCAACTGATCAGAATGTGCTAAAACGACGGGGAACGGAAGTACACTAGTAGGAAGCATGAAGAACTCTGCACTCAAACTGTAAAAGTGTGCATAACGTAAAATCGTGCTTGTAATTCTGCCCATTTTTTCCATATTTAAAACTGGATTCTTTGTTTATGTAAAGAAAAATCTATTTTTAGAATCACTTTTATTTTAGTTTAGCCATTAAATATTAATTTGTTAAACTAACAATAAAACTGCATTTCAACCTTTTTACTTTCTATTATGATTTTCTTTATACATTTCAACCTCCATACATGTGTTAAAATCACAGTTTTTGTCTGTCGCACACCCACACCTCTAGGAATAAAAACGTCAAATATTTAATGTACCTACTTTAAGAATTAGTCAAATAGTTCAAAACTATTATGGTATGTAATGTGAGACCAATATTAATATTTTCTTTTGTTCAAAGTATAGCTGTCGCAAGGTATTGGCGATATCTCCCTTTAAGGAATTTCTAAAAAAAGATTGTTTATTTTGTTTCTATGGAAATAATCGAACAGAGTACCTGGTATACATGGGGAAAATAAAAATGTGGTCAGTAACAAACAAGAAAAACTTTGACCAATAAAATACACTTAGTGTATGTTATTTCCAAATATACTGCTATAGTAATTATATGCACCATGTTAGCATTTAGCATTTGAGTTTATCTTCCGATCTAATTTAAAAGCATCATCAAAAATAAAGCCCTGAATTTCTTACCCAGGGTTTTAGTGAAGCAGAATGGCCACTGTTATTAAAATCTCAAAATAGGTCATCAACAACTCGAAGCAAATTAAAAATAATTTTAATTCCGTGTTTTACATATTGGTACCTATTTTTAATCAAGGAGATTAATAGCATATGGAGACGTAAAACATCATAGAAAGAGAGAAGGAGAAAGCCGCAACAAATTTAAGAAGTCCCTCAGTAAGTGAGTTGTCTTAAATCAAACAGTGGCAGTTACAGGGACTTAGTCACAATAACAGAAAATAGAATGAGACAATAACAAAAGCAAATGACTAAGCAAAATGTCAGTGTCTCAGTTCAAGGTGAGGAGCAGGAGAAATCTTGAACGATTAATCAGGAAGGAATGAGAAATAGCAGTTACAGAGTGTGAACAGACACAGCCTTGCATGCATTTGATAGACCTTACAGTATAGAGTCTACATCACATAGAATAATTAAGAAATGTGATTTCATTATTCCACCCTTCCGCTCTTTAGATAGTAAATGAATGCAGCATATACAAGCAAAATAAATGTAATCAGCATTCACAATATCGGCAATATGACATGTCAAGTTTCACTCAGTTCATTCCACTTACATGATCACTCCAGTTACATGTACATAGTTAACATTACACTGTTAACATTACTTGGTTAATGTTTTAACAATTCATTCTCTCTTCTTCATCTCCATGGTGCATCCCACATCCATCTGCTCTCCTCTCCTAGTGCCTTTTAAATTCAGGAGCTTATACAATGAGAAGCAAATCCAAGGCATTACAGGTTGGGAACTATTTCATTGCTGGTTCCTTGCCTAGGTACACAGTCCAAAATAACTGTAGGGGTCTAAATTAATATTTCTATTTTACTCTGATTGAAATTTGATTCGTGCCATTTCATGCTATTAAGTTTTTAACATCCACGAGACCGGCGAGGAGATTCTCACAGCGAGCTTTGTTTCTCTTCAGTTGAGTTTTGTCAGCATTGCTGTGGAATGACAAACCATGTTTTGTGATAATGGAACCAAGTGGCGTCATATAAACAGTGAAAAGAAGAGGGACAAAAAGTGACCCTTGAGGCATGCCATGAAACAAAGATGCAGTACTGGAGGTCGCCTCGCTAATTTTAATAGAGAAGCTTCTATTTTCCAGATCAGATCTGAAACAATCCCGTGCGGTACCCTTAATGCCTAAACAGCGTTCCAGTTTTAAGTGTGTGAGTAATCTGTGGAGTCTAAGAAACTAGAAGATGTAAATGTGATTGTTTTATGTCGTTAGTGAGCATGACGGACAGCACGCCAGAGGCTGGAGACTGTGTGGATGCCAGACAGATGAATGAAAAAGGGTACGAGTCTTCTATTTTTTTTGTAAATTACCAATTCGTGTGTTGGCTATCTTTTTAATGTAATACTAAAGTAGGTGATTAGTACCACCCCTGGCTATAGTAGATTTTTTGATACATGTGATCATCTTCTTGATGACTGAGTGGGTTAGTGCTCATTTGTTTTAATTTAAAGGTTTGCAAAATTAAGGGCAGTGCTTCTCTAGTGACATTCACATGAGTGTTAATAAAGTAATGATTTCCTTCTAATTTCCACCAGTTAAATAGCAACAAAATGGAAATTTTGCTTGTTGGTTCAAAAACACTCTGTCAATGATAACCATGAACACTATTACAGTCAACTCTAACTCCAGAAGCATTTGAGTTTCACACAAACTGGCCGAGTAATTCTTATCAGCTAGGTAAACTATTTTATAATACATTTCTATTTTGAGTTTATGGCTATCTGCTGGTCATGCTGATGCATGCAATTACATGATGTAGTTTATTAACATTTCATCATATCTGTTAAAAAGGCAGTAACCTAACTTTGTCTGTTGTGTATGCATATAAGCCAATCAGAGATTGAGGGGTTTGACATATTTTTTTGTCAACATTTATTTTGTCCTAAACATGTTGATTCTGGTTTGGTTCATTTCTCATTGTGTATTTTGTTAAATGTGCTAAAATATAGCAGTTCAGCAATTTACATATACTTCTTGAATATCAGAATTCCTTTATTGTCACTAAACACAAGAACAGACAGTGATATTGAAGTTGTCACCAGTATCAAAGCAGCTATGTGGGAAAAAAAGGAGTAAACAGTAGAGTAAATAAATAATTTAGCAGTACTGTGAGTTCACCCAATCACAGGTTCAATCTAGTTTAGTGAAGAAAAAATAATTTAATTGTAAATACATTATTATTATTAATAAATTGCACAATTATAGATATTACACAAATGTCGTAATATCGCAGAAATATAAATATTTTGCACAATAAAGAAGTTATTGCTCAAATATAAATATAAAAATTGCACAAACTATAATAATATTGCTGAAATATGGATATATTACACGTTTATAACTATATTGCACATTCGATGTAGTGCGAATGCTCGATCAGTGTATATTTGAATTTAAAATAAGATGCTGAGGTCATAAACATCTTCAAACACAAGGTTCACAGAAGAGTGTTCTTAGTTTTAAAGAGGCCCTCTATATGTAAATATGATCTGTATAAAAGTTATTAACAACAAATTAAATAAAACAATATTATTATCCGTTCATTCTTTGGGGGTAGAGAGTTTCATGGAGGATATTTTCAGGGTCTGTGCACTCCCTGCCATCCTGCCACCCTACTCTTTTGATGCTCATGTTAGCTCCATCAACCGCACAGCGTTTCTCCACATTAGAAACATTCACTGACTTCGTCTGTCTCTCTCCCAGAAATCTACTGCTATTGTAGTTTACGCTCTCGTCACCTTGCGTTTAGACTTCTGCAATGCACTACTGTTTAAACTTCCTGCTAAATCTCTCCATAAACTACAACTTGTTCAAAATTCCGCCACCAGATTGATCACACGAACACCGCACACTGAGCACTTCACTCCAGTTATCTATAAAATATTGAAGTGCTCTTACTAACATACAAATCTCTCCATATACTAGCTCCGTCTTATCTCTGAACTCTAACTCATTTCTACTCATACACCCGTCCAGTGCAGCCTCACAGTCCCTTGCACTACATAAACCCTCGAGATCATCACTGGGTTCTCGTGCTTTTAGCTCCCCTACTCCCCGCCTGTGGAAAAACTGCCTCCGGATGTACAGAATAGTCCTGCTATCTGCTATTGATCATCATTTAGTCTTAAAACTTTCTTTTTTTAGACAGGCCTACAGTATGTAGTTATACTTTCTTTGAAATGTTCTTGGTTATAATACTGCTGTTTCATTACTCATTTTGTTACTGTTGTTTTTCCTGTTATTTTATGTTTTCCTTTTATGGTGTCCTTGAGTACCAAGAAAGACATTTCTAAATAAAATGTATTAATGTTATTAGTATTTTTTAAGATACATGACATTTAAAATGTGTTGTAATTGTTTTTTTTTTGTTTTTTTTTTTTTTCTTCAAAATAATGACGATGTCTCATTCCATGCCTCTTAATGCACATCTACTTAAATTAATTAAAAAAAAACATTTCTTTTTTTAATTAATAAGAAGTTATTTTGTTCACACAGGAGTAACCACCCGATAGGAGTTCGACTGGATCAGTCTAATGCTGATCCAGACTCTGGTGTTTATCAGTACAACACTAACTACCCCTCCCTGGGCCAGTGCATCGTCATCAACAACAAGAACTTCCAGCGCCAGACAGGTGAGGAGCGTTTGTTTCCTGTCTGGGTTTTTAATGGTGTGTCAGAAAGCTAGCAGATAGAATTGCTCTGCTGTTAAACTAAATATTTTGCAGAACAAAGTAGTGATTGAATGAATAAACTGTTAAATAATTATTTGAGAGATCCAACATTGGCAGTCTTTGTATAGAATTAAGAGTAAAAAAAAACTATAAAATAAAACATCAATTTATTTCGAACAAGAAGCTCATCTAGTAAAAAAACAAACAAACATTTATTTTACTTTAAGCTGGAATGATGGCGTTTATAATATGCTTTTCTGGATTTACTTTAAACAAGGTGTATTTAGCTAAACAACAAACCGAACAAATTTGTTTCACTTTCAGCATGAATGATGATAGATTTAAACAAAAATGTATATCACACAACATTCTAATGAACATTATGAAACGCTTTATTGGAACAACATTAGTGTGCTTGTTCATTACATTAACCAGTGAAGCAATTCTCCGAACCCCTTTTCAAAGGAAGTGCAGGTGAACAAACAACTCCGAAGATTTCACTGAACGTGAATGGCGCAAACAAAATAGCTCTGCTCGCGCATAGATAGCCATTTGAAGTTCACTCCCCTCTAAAAAAAATGGTCGAGCTTCTCGCAGAGCTGGAAAAAAAAGCATGGCTAACTTAATGCGAGAGGGTGTTTTGTTCTTTAGTTATTTTGTTTTAAATCGTTGAAAGCAATTTTGATTTGGTCGGTCTCTGTGTACCATAGTCTCCAGTGAGGCACACTGCTCGGTGAGGGTCATGAGCTCATAGTAGCTGGAAGAGGGCAATTTTTGCTTTAGGGACAGGGTATGCCCTGGCTGTATTTTCCTCTTGCGGGCCACAGCAAATCTCCACTTCTTCCCTGACCCTGTTGCTGACCCACTCTTCTTCTCTGCCTCTTTTCTCTTCTTCTTCAAATATGTGTCCCTCATACACTTCCACTTTTTTTCTGCACGTTTCGACTGATAAATATATCCACTCGTCAGGGGTAAGTTCTAACTTGCCAGCTTAAGCTAACATGGTGTCACTTTGATATTTGAGTTAAGCAGTAAAACATTTTTAATTTACCAGGTTCTGCGACCTCCTCACTCGCTTTCTTCCACGCAAGATTCTTCTTGTTCCTGTTCTTGTAAAAATAATTTGTTCAGTTGTAAATGACTGGATGCCCGTACACAGCTACCATCAACTTGTCCTCACCAATTGTTTATAATTTTCCCTCTCAAGAAAAAACACGTCACTGAAAAAACAGCTCCTGATTGGTAGACGTGATGTGAATTTCAATAATTTGAACTCAGACGATCACTCAAATCGTGCCATGCCGTTTGTGCCTTGGCCCTGCGAATGATGTTAAATTAGCATACAATTAGCATGACATATTAATGCTACTGTTATTTTTAGCCTGCCATTATTATGTTGGTAGAATGGACTAGTGTAGAGAAGTATTTGTTGGCAGCTCACAACTCTGCTTTCATGTGGCTGGTAGTTCATGTGGTGAAGTGAATATCTACTTTTATTTACACCAATGGCATCATTAGATTTAATATTCAATATATGGTTTTAATTTTTTATCATTGTAAAGCAAATTTAAATGTTACTTTAACAGGTTCACGTATGCACTGACTCTGTATATCACCACTTGATGTCGCCAATACTCCAACTCTCAGAGGTTTCTTAAGGAGTAGCATACTTTCAGGGTTAAGTTATGCTTTTAAAAATCTGAAGCCTTGCACAAAATATAATTCATCCATGTGAAAATGTAGCTAGTGTAAAGGTAACAAGGGAGAAAGTACCCTCTTTGTCTCCAGGAGTGAAGTTTTTGTTTCTGCGCAGACACTCTCTCATCACTGTTGTGTGTGTCTGTTTTAGGAATGGGAGTTCGCAACGGAACAGATGAAGATGCTAAAAACATAATGGCGACCTTTTCAAAGCTGGGTTTCAAAGTCAAAGTCAACAACGATCAGACGGTGGCTCAGATGCTGAGCTTGTTCACCAAAGGTATGTTTATCAAACACAGGATCACATCAGGGTTTAATAGTGTATGATCAAACACGCTCTGGCTTAAAATGTTTTTCCAGAGCACTTCTGTGAGGGTTGATTAAAATCATTTAAGCCACGATATGCCTCAATACTCGGTTCTGATTGGCTGACAGATGTTGTATATTCTTCTATAACCGCGCACATACTCCAGGCGGGTTGTTCAATCTATTTATACTCTTGAGAATAGCCGATCACTCAATGCAATCTACTCTACTTTTAATAGTTTTTCAGTTGTATGATTTTTAAATAAATGTTTGGAGCTCCTCTAAACTGGAACGGAGAGATATCCACCTGCATGAAGGGCGTTATAATTAATGCATGCTTAACCATTTTGTATCCCTCTTGAGTCCAATGTTCAGACTTCCTGTCGAGTTTTTGTTTGTTCAGTTCTTGAAAGCTTCATATGTCCCTCATCTCACTCCACTCCCTTAGTGTCTCAGGAGGACCACAGTGCGTCAGCCATGTTTTTGTGCATTGTGCTGAGTCATGGTGATGAAGGACGGATCTACGGGACTGATGACAGTATCGAGCTGAAGCGGCTGTTCTCACTCTTCCGAGGAGACCGCTGCGCATCACTGGTGGGCAAACCCAAGCTTTTCTTCATCCAGGTGAGGATGTGAATAATTCCAGTACATTACATTCTCTTTAGTGGTCATCGAGCATTGTCAGGTTTAAGGTTGTTTTAAGGCATTGTTTCTTGTTGCTTTGACAACCTGTTTCTAACAAACTCATTGGTTGAGCTAGTTTTCAAAAACGATGTGCTGCTGATTTTTCGCATATAACAATTTGTTTTGATTTCTTTTGTTTATTTCCGATCTTCACTCTGACCTGCGACCGTTGGCGGTTCAACACTTGGCAAACTGTTGGCCAATCAGAGAGTGGTATTTTATCAAAGCTCACATCAACTCTAATCTGTCTTTCTGAAGGAAAGGCAAGATAAAATAAATAGATATAATAAACAACAGATCACAATTAAATATTAATAAATATAAATGTGTTTAAATGCAAACGAAATCTAACTTTTTATTTCAGCATTTTTTATTTTATATGTTTTTTATGTATTTGATCTTTCAATTAAACCTTTATTTATTTATAAATGTAATTACTTATTCTTTTATGTATTTCTAATCATATTTATTTATTTATTTTATTTTTTATTGTTGCTTTTTATTTAGGCATTTATTTAAGTGTATTTATTTATTTAAGCATTTATTTATCAATTATTTTGAAGTAAATGTAATAGTTTTTTTAAAAAGGATGAATTTTTTCTTTTATTTAAACATTTATTAATTTGTTTATTTATATTTATGTTATTTATTTGTTCGTTTTGTTTATTTATAAAGTTTATTTATTTATTTATATTAATTTATTTAAGCATTATTTATTTAGTTTTTCCATTTTTTCTGTTTATTTCAGACTTTATTTAGTTGTTGCTAAGCACTTATTTATAAATGTATTTATTTGTTCTTGTACATATGAATGAAGACCTTATTGATCACTACATTGTTACATGCTGCGAAATTGGACCCCTCCGACCAAGATTTAGACATAACATTACAGGGGGACAGACAGATCATCGAGAGGTAGCAAGTGATATAAGGAAATGTTCAACAGGAAAGGTGGTTGAAAAAAAAACTGTACTTGTGTTAGAGCAGTGTGAGATCAGGGGGGAAAAGTCATAGTAAGCACATTCAATACATTTACATAGACATAACATCACCTCATCCGGACATCCGGGTCTGCAGCTGATAAACGTAATCGACAAACCCACCCACTCAAACTGGGGGTAAAAGCTTAGAAGGCGGTAGTGTCCTTAAGGAGGAGTTCAGAGCTTCTCGTTATCTTATTCTCCGGGAAAGGTGTTTTTGCCAAGGCTGCCTGGAGAAGTGGGAAGGAGCCAAAAGAGGAAAGATTTCTGATTGAATTTGGGTCGAAATCTGCCAATTTCACAGACCTCTAATGTCTTTCACTGGCCTCCCCTCACAGAAGATCAGGTGTCCAAACTCCTTCACTCACCGCATCCAACCACCTGCCCGCTTGATCCCATCCCCTCACACCTTCTACAAACCATCTTACCTATCATCACACCTGCCCTCACTCACATCACCAACTCCTCCATCACTACCAGCATTTTCCCTTACATCTTCAAGGTGGCCAGAGTCACCCCGCATCTCAAGAAACCTACACTCAACACATCACTGGTGCTCTACACTGCCAAACTCATTGAGCGGGTCGTCTTCAATAAACTCTCTACTTTCCTGACTCAGAACAACAAGCTCGATGACAACCAATCAGGCTTCAAGAATGGACACTCAACTGAGACAGCTTTGTTGTCTGTAACAGAAGCGCTGCGAGGGGCCAGGGCTAACTAGAGATCACCTGTTCTCATCCTTTTACATTTGCATTTATGCATTTGGCAGACGCTTCTGTCCAAAGCGACTTACAGAAGGGGAAATCACCGAATCTACTTGTTGAGAAGCAGGGGATTGATCCCAGGACCTCATACAGCGCTCTACCACTGACCTACATCATCCTACTAGACCTCTCTGCTACAGTTGACACAGTCAACCATCAGATCCTTCTCTCCACTCTCTCTGCGATGGGCATCACTGGCCCTGTACTCTATTGGCTCGAGTCATACCTCACTGGTAGATCTTTCAGTGTCGGGTGGAGGGGTGAGGTCTCCAACACTCATAGACTACTCATCAGGGTTGAGTCGTTGGGCCCCTTCTCTTCTCCATCTACACCACTTCCCTGGGCCCTATCTCAACTCTATCGTCCCCCATCTGATGACCAATCAGTGACTACCCGCTTAACTGCCTGAACGACATCTCTACTTGGATGAAAACCATCACCTACAGCTCAAAATGGCCAAGACAGAACTTCTGGTAATCCCGGCCAATCCATCTATGCATCACGACCTCACCATCCAGTTGGAAACCTCTACAATCACCCCTTCTCCTTCAGTCAGGAATATTGGAGTGGTTTTGGATGAATAGCTGTCCTTCAAAGACCACATAACAAAGACAACTCGAGCATGTAGATTTGCACTGCACAACATTCAAAAGATCAGGCCCTTAACTGAGCATGCAACTCAACTCCTGGTTCAGGTTCTCGTCCTTTCAAGTGTGGACTACAGCAACGCTCTTGTTACGACCCCAAAATGGTGTTGTTATCTAGGGTCGGGGTGTAACAAAAAGGTAGAGGAACAGAAATGAAAACGGGAACAACAGGACACAAACAATAACTTTTTACAAATCAAATGTTCTTTAATTAATCAAATAGTGTGAACAATGTGTAAAATATATCAAATACAAATACACACACTCCAGGGGCAGAGACTAAGGGACGCCAGGTAAAACAAAAAAAACAAGAAAGGGCAGACAATTCTAAGCTAACTAAATCTACACAAAGCTAGAACTAATCCACACTAACTAGAAAGTGATACATTAAACAGACCTGGCGCACACCGCTAAACTAGTGTGTATAACAGAAATATTCCTACGTGCAGAATGTATGTCACGTGACATGCTAAGCTGTCTCTGAGACCCTGGAAGTCAGAAGACAACATACGTGGCACACCGGGTAGGAAACAGAATTCAACTCAAATGGCAACATAAGCAGAAGCAAGCAAACAAACAAACAGATCAGATCCATAGATCCTCGTTTAGAGTTTAGAGAGCAGGATAAGGAGAGTCTCAGACAGCACTAGACAGAGGGAACCAGCAGGGAACAGGGAAGGAGAGCAAGACCGATGCGACCGCCTTCGTCAGGAGCAAAGAGAAATATTAATGTAGTTATTATTTTTTTCAATGTACATATTTATTATTTTATTTAACAATTTATTTTCCTTTTATTTAAGCATTTATTTATCAATATAAAATGAAAATATAATTTTAAAGTATTTAAAAAGTTGGTTTTGAACATCTTATCTAATTTGTACTGTTCTTTCCATTGAATCAGCCACAGAAGCTGGCATGTCATTAAAATAAATAAAACATTTTAAAATATGTTTAAGCGTTTTTATAAAAATATTTTTAAATGTTTCATTTTAAGTTTATTTATCTAAACATGTATTAATTTATTTTGATTTATTTAAAAAAAAAAAAAATTTTTTTAATTTATTTCGGGGGGGGGGGTTTTACACTTCAAGTTGATTCTCATCCTCCACAGGAGTTTTTGACTCCTAATCTCAGGAAACGTCTCCTGTGACATCCTTCTTTTCACAAGAGAAGTTCAGCCACTTATTTTTGGAAGTGTAAGAGGTCAGAAGTGATCATTCCTAAACATGTTTTGTCAATGGCCTCCTTTATGTTTCTTTTTGTTTTCTTGACACTTTAAGCAGAGTTAAAAGATGATGTGTGTGTCTCCAGGCGTGCCGAGGCTCTGAGCTGGATGCTGGTATCGAATGTGATGGTGTAGGGGACGAAGGGCCACAGAGGATTCCAGTTGAGGCTGATTTCCTCTATGCATACTCCACCGCCCCAGGTGCGGCCTTTATTATGTCTCTTGATTAACGAGTGGTCTGTCATGAGGATGGGGCAGTTAAGCAAGAAGTTATCGATGTTGTCAACCCCATCTCCTTTAAGTGTTCTTGTTTTGTAGTCGAAGGTCCTTGCTGTCAACAGCTTAGGTCTCACGTTGCAAGTTTTGTTCGTTTTCAGATTCTCGTTTTAAACTATTCTCTCTCAAGTTTTCTGTTTGGTTGCTCCAACTACAGCCTAGTGTGAGGTGTGGAGAAGTTTTGAGCATGTGTGTATAATCAAAAGTCATGCATTCATTTGAGTAATTTTGGCTCGGGTCGGGTTTGGCTTTATAAATAAGACACTAATCAAATCTGATTAAGGTCAGGGCGAAATTCCCTTGTTTATTGGTTCCCTAACTAGTCCTTGTTTCTAGGTTATTACTCCTGGAGGAACATGGCTAATGGTTCGTGGTTCATCTCCTCACTCTGTGAGATGCTGTCGAGGTTCGGGAAGCAGCTGGAGATCATGCAGATCATGACGAGGGTCAACCACAGGGTGGCGCTGGATTTCAAGTCTTCCTCTAACTTGCCGGGCTTCGACAGCATGAAGCAGATCCCCTGCATTGTCTCCATGTTGACCAAAGAGCTCTATTTGCAAAAATAGTTCAGGAATCAACCATTGCTTGAGGGTGTTGCCAGATTATTGGAATAAAATCTCTGATCATTAGTTCATCCTCCCAAAACATTCGGTGGGCTTAACAGCTTGAATAGCATCCGTGCTTGCACAGGAGTTCTCAAGACCAGATGCATCCTTTAGATAAAAAAAAATCCAGTCCTGGAGGTCAGCGCAAGTTTCAACCAGCATGAAACACACTTGCTGCAATAATTAAGCTTCTCTTGGCTTGTCTGGAGCTAGAGTAATATGTACAGGTTTGCAACTAAAATATGTTGAACTTCGGATCTTCAGGATTGGATTTTGTGGTCCCTCCTTTAGAGACATTCCATTTCGGGTTTCCTGTAGCTAAACCTAATCCTCTGGATGGCACAGCATTCAGTGTTGAATCAACACTCTTGGTGTAGAATTTTGGACCTGGATAAAATGTAACATTGCTAGTTTTATTAACACCAGAAGAGTTATGGTTAACACCGTGTTATTTTACCTCCATGGAAACTATGTTTAACACAGCAGTATTTTAATATCACATGAGTTATGTTTTACACAGAGTTATTTTAATTCTGAGAGTTAATTCTGAGAATTCTGAACAAAATAACTTTAATTTTGAGAGTTATCTTTAACAGACATTATTTTATTTAACACCTTAATAGTTATCTTAAACTAGTGTTATTTTAATTCTATGAAAGTAATCTTAATGCTGAGTTCTTTTACCACCTTAAGAGTTGTTCTTAGTACTGCGTGTTACTCAGTCAGGGTTATCTTAACACAGTTATTTTAAGGAGTTATTTTTAACGTGGTTATTTTTTAACTCTCTGATAATTACTTTAACAACATAAGAGTTATCTTTAGTATTGACTGTTATTTTACCTATTTGAGAGTTATCTTAACACAGTTATTTTAACACCATAAAAGTTATATTTAACATTTAACATTAGTTTTTGTAACTCTATGAGCGATACTTTAAAACTGAGTGTTTTTAACACTTTAAGAGTTAACTTTAACATCAAGAGTTAATTTAACACCAATTTATTTAACATCTTAAGACTTGTCTTTTATGATGAGTATTTTGTAACTTATTTTACCAACATAAGAGTTATCTTAAACACTGTTTTTTTTTTGTAACTCTATGACCATTAACGTAACATGTTCTTAATTTTAAACCATAACGTTTAGCATTATCTGAGATATTTAATTGAAGTTAACATCACTCTAGTTTGAATTAAAATCACAAAATTTGAAAACAACTCTTAGTCTTCATTGGCAATCCAACTTTTGACACCAGGAGAGTGAATTTAACACTTAAAAAATATGATTGTGATGTCATCAAAGCAGGGGCTGAATTGCATAATTTTTAACCTTTACTCTGTTTAGGAAATACATCAAGATATGAGGAAATTTTAATATTTTTTGTTTTTCTGTTTTCATTTTAAACATTAAAGTTTACGAGCTTCTAATCGCTGAGGCCTTTCTCGAAGACCTGCTCCATCCGCCGTATGAGGAATGCCTCATTCGAGAGAATATTTTTTCAGCAGCCGTTCTACACTCGGGAGAATTTGTGAAAAGCTCCTCTAGCACACATCAGACTCAAATCATGAACAAACAAGCTGGACCATCAGGGGTGTTTCATTAACGTTACAGCCAAACTGTGCATAGCTGTGTTTCTTCCGAAGCACAATTAAGCACATATGCTCTGGTGTGGTCTAAATGGAGGATGTTTCAAAGGGATTGTGGGCGTTTAGGTTGATTTTTACTGGGCATAAATTATTCATGGTGCTGGATTTCAGAGGTTTAATATTGCGAACCAGCATGAAGTTGTGTGTATGTATTCACAAAACATGATTCTTCAATTTGTCATTAACGAGATTGTTATTGAATATTTTTTTTTTGATCATTAAAGTTTCTACAATAAATATTAGCTTCGTAATTTCAAGGGCACCTACCCTGCACTTTTTACATCCATCTTATGAGTCCCCTGAATGTGTCGAGTTGAGTTCCACCTCTCCTATGACTTCAAACTGGTCTGACTGGTTGCTACATTACCTCATGCCTGGAAATTACTGGGAATTCTGGGAGATTTTTGGGGTCAAAATTTATTGAACTTTGTATAGCCACAGTCCTTGAGCAATAAAATGCTGAGCAAGGTGCAAACCAAATAGGAGTCCAATTCACTTCTAATGGGCCAGTACAATACACTGAATCCCATAGGCTTGATAACATCTGATTCATACAGAAAATAGGACTCAATGGGCTAAACCAGCCAGTCAACAATTTAGCAATTTGCATAAATCAGTAAAGCCACACCCACTTTACTACAGAAACTTTGAAGTCAGACATCTTGCAAACGCAACGACTTACAGCTGCTGCGGCGGTTGTTTTATCTTAATTTTAGTGGAAAATGGTATTTAACATGAAATCATAAACTTGTATATATATATATGTTAAAACACAGGCAAGTTATATGTCAAATTTTGCTAGCATCACGTTACTCACTTGCTTATTTATACTAGCAGCATTCTAATTACTTGTTAACATATGTTATTATGAACTCTTAAAATTATGCTATTAACATTATTTAAAGTATGTACACTATACTTTCATGTGCAGTGTCATTTACTGGATGAAGAAAGATGCTGGTTGGATGACTCCCTGGTAAATTGTGCGTATGCTCTTAAGAGTGGGTAGAATCACTTTGTTGAAAGGCTAATATTAGGAAGCAGACTTCTCACTCAGAGCAGCAGTTTCAGCATTTTATAAACTGGTAATGGCAGCAGTGTTGCCAGATTGGTCTTCTTTTGGTATTGTGTGGCTAGGAGTATTGGCATTCGATAGGTCTTTAATAATTGGGCTGCTTTTTTAATATTTAGAGGGTTTTAATGTAATTATTATCAATAAAAATATATTAGCATATAATAAGACTATATTAAAAATCATGTTGAATTTTGACTATATTACTATATTGACTATATCATGACTATATTAAAAATCATGTTTGAACAGATGCAAAAACATAAAAAGATTTTATGTGTCACTTAGCTGTCCTGTCAGCAAAACAATTACTTCATAAAAAAAATTGGACAAATCTGACATCATCAGTCATTGACAGCCATAAGTTCACCAAATATCACATTATAATTGGATTGGTCAATTGTTTTAAAACGAGTTTTAAAAGTTCTTGGGTTCAATAAAAGAGCGTATAAGAAAGGAAGGTAAAATCTGCTCTATAAAATCTTCTTGTAACTGAATAAGCAGATAACATTTTTTGCTAACCCCCTATTCAGAGGAGAAATATATGCACATGTTAAAACATGTTAAAAAATGTTTGTATGAAAAGAAACATTTTTCATATCAAGTACATAACATATATATTAGTGCTGTCAAAATTAAGGCGTTAATGCATGCGGTTCATTTGAAATGTATAACACATTAAAAAAATTAATGCACCTGCAGTTTTTCCTGTTTCCTGTTGTGGCATAAAATAAAACTAAGTTCAGAGTAGTGTAACACAATATTAAAAAGTTGAAGAAGAAATAAATATGGTGTTGAATAATGTAAGCAAGTGGTATTGCCAGCCTTGTGCCACTTGCAAAATTATGAAGTGAACAAAGAATGATCAGCCTATAGTTAAATTCAAACATGATTTTACCTCAGAGCTATCTAATAGGAAGGACAGCACTAATCTCACATGGCTGAAGATCACTACTGCAATTGATCCAAGGTTTAAAGACCTAAAGTTTCTTCACTAAGCAAGCTGTTAATGGCAGAGTCCTGGAAAACAAGTGTCTAAAGAGACCACAAACTAACAGCCACCAAAGAAGAGAAGCAAAAAGTTAATTTTGGAGGATATTGATGGTTTATTGCAGGTATGTTGTTTTTATGGCAAAAAGTGTGTTACAAGTTAACCAAAAAATTCAATAAACAATCATATTTTGAATTTAAATAGTCTATTTTTGTCTTCAATTTACATTAATTATTTACATTTTACATTGATAGATTTAAAAAAAAGTCTTGTGATTAATCGCTATTAATACCAAAAAATTGTGCGATTAATTAGTACATTTTTAATCAATCGACAGCACTAATATATATGCAGCATAACATATTCATTTACAGATTTCTATTCAAAGTTAATTTTAGCTTACTTTTTGACTTGAGTTAAATTATCTCTTTGCGCTTTCGAAGTAGGACTTGTTATGCCTTAGAATTGTGACGCCAAAAAAAACCCATACGCATTAGGTTTCATTGCTCTGAGAGATTTATTTGGATGTGAGTAAGACAAGCAGCAGACACTAGATGGCGCAGTATTGTTAATCATTTAAATTCAAGGTTTTCTCTCCAGAAAAGGGGAACAGGACCCTGAAACTCTAGAGAGACGTTTCCTTGAGCGGTTTCCCTTTTCTGCTTGTTTGCTAACGTCTCCTTTTCGGTTTTACTTTTTAGTTTTAGACTCCACAAATCATCTGTGTTTTTTTTAAATCGAGTGAAATGCTGGTCTTGCGTCATACTTTGGGAGTTTCAGGGCTTGGCTGCTTAGATAAGATTTGAGCCTGTGTGTAGCAAAGCTGAATGCTGGGGCTCACGAGTTTGTAAAAAAACATGAAATACATGCACTAATAATAACAATGGATGTAAAAACAGATCATATTGCTTTCTGTGCAAGGATTTGTGATGTTACAGACCATTTATTGGTGAAAACTTACTAGTTTGGTGATTTTCTGATGGTTTAGGGTTTATTTGCTGCTTACGTTTCTTTTCTGTCCTCTTCTCCTTTAAGTTTCAACAGCGAAACAACGAGGAAGTGAAAATGAAATCGAGTTGCAAGTCAGCTTGTGTCCATTCTGAGCAGAGCTACTATGACGAAAGTGTGCTCATGAATATTTAGTAGCTCAGGGGCGTTTCTCGAACTTCAGCTTGGGAGCGACTGTTGATGTTTTGTTTTTTGTTTCTGTGATAACCACAATAAGTAGTACCCAGAAAGTTTACGGGTGAATTGTCAGGGTACTAAACACTTAAATAGAACAGTTGAATTAGGAAGGACGAGAATTTTTTATAGAGTTTGAAGTATGATTAGTGTTTTTGAGTGTGTGCAAATAAAAATAAAATAATACAAATAAATATTTGTCGTTGGCTGGTTTTAGTTGACCCTGAAGTGTTGAATTTCAGTTTTTGAACTTAATTTGTGTCATTATTTCCTAAAAACAGGAAGAAAGGACACTTTCAAGAGGAGATCGGATGAAATGTGAGCACAAACCCTGAATTAAAATGTAATACCTTCAAATTGGTGCCATTAATGTTTAGTTGCCTGTAGGTGTATTTTTTTTATTAGAAATAGTGTTATTTTTAATTAGTAAATACTTTAGAAGCAAAGACCACATTTGTTCTCAAGTATATTTTTCCACATAAAATAAATAAAGAATAAATACATATTAATTGTGTGTGTGTATATATATACACACACAAACACACACACACACACACACACACACACACACACACACAATTAATATGTATTTATTCTTTATTTATTTTATGTGGAAAAATATACTTGGAACAAATGTGGTCTTTGCTTCTAAAGTATTTACTAATTTAAAAACAACACTATATATCAATTAGTTTCATTATATAAAATTCCATTATATATTATGTAATAACATAGCTACATTGTATTGTTACAAACATTTTATTTTTCACTCTATTACCATTTCGTTATAATATTGATTATAAATTAGTACATTTAATATTGTTAAAGATGTAAAAAGTAATAATTATCTTACATTGAAAAATAGAGAAAGCCTTTATGTTGCCCCGCCCACATAAAAAAATCTTCTAAATTTGACGTTGATGTTTAAAAAAACGAAAATTATTTATAGTATTAATTACAAGAAGCGCTATTTCAACAGCGAGCGAACTCTATGACTGTTATTCACGTTTCATTCATCGGAGGCGTCAAAAAGCCAGCCAATCAGAGCACGAACATCTCCCTGTGTTATGAATATTAACGACAAGGTCCTTCGCCATAGTGGGCTGTGAAAGCGCGAAGCGAGCAGCCGTCCGCTGTGGGGATTTCCACCCAAGCGCTCATTTCCTTCACTTGTTTTGCTTTCGATCTTAAGAGCGAAATTAGCTTTATTTGACTTTTAGTTTTACTATCGAGAACTACAAACTGCCCAAACTCTTCACACAATCTTCGCTTTTGTTCGTGGAGGCGGGTTCGATTGTCGCAGGTATTTCATCTTTATTTCCGCGTTTATTTACAGCCTTCATGTGTGCATTAGTGGATGTTTATGCTGTAGGCCACAGAGAGCTGCTGGGGTGAGTGTAAAATCGAAAGTCAAGGATTGTTTGGATCCACTGGGAATCATGGGACGTTTATTTTCACTTTTGACTTGAGTTGTCAACACTAACAGACTTTATTTGTGAGGCTGAATTTAGAGGATAGGGAGCTGTGAGAATGATTGGGACTCCACTATGGCACTTCACTGTGAGTAATAATGTAAAATAATAGTTAACGTGGATTTTTTGTTGTTGAAGTTTTGTGCTCTTATGGGGGTTATAAAAGCTGTTTTTCACTCTTTAACTACTGACATAGTAAGTGTTATACATTTTTGCAAAATATCTGCAGTAAAAACAAAATTCAAAATAGTACAAACTATTGCTTGTTAAATTATGCAAAAAATTTTTTTTGATTACCTTGCATAGTTACTGTGTTGTAAAATATTATTGTTTTTGTTTGATCAACGAAATTGTCTGAAACATATTTTGAAGGAGGAAATGTTTTATTTTCCAATAAAAAAAATTACTTAAAAACCTTTCTCATAAATTAAACGGTTGAGCATATATCCAGTCACTGAACGTCATTTTTCTGTTTTTGTTAGATTTTGTCCAATGAAAATTACATATTTTAAGTGGTATATATATATGTATATATGTACACATATAAATATGTGTGTGTGTGTGTGTGTGTGTGTGTGTGTGCGTGCGTGTGTGTATGTATAAAATATTCATAGTAAGATGTTAAAGATGTTATTTTTTATAAATTTTGTAAAAATAAATTAGTAATACCATCAAGAGATAGAGAAACGAGACAATGGAAGCCCTCAAACAGAGGAAATTTTGAATAAATAATAAAATATTTATACAAGCATTTTTCATGTCCAAGCAACAAAATAATGCATTAATAATAGTTTCAAGTGAACTTCATATGGTCAGCGGCCATCCAGTTACTAATTGTTAGTTGCATTATTTCTGCAATCACAAAATTCAGACAATTTTTTTCTGTCTTTTTAAAACATCCAGAATATTAACAAATACTTATCACATTTTAACAGTTTTTATGGGTCTGTTGATAGCATCCAGTTCGATACTTGAGCTGCGTTTCATCATCTCTTTTTTCCAACGCTTCATAAAAGCTCAAAGGTCTGAGCGACAGACACATGTTTTGAAAGCGAGAGCTCTCATTATGATGAACCTTTTATGAGTTGAAATTGGTTAATCGCTAACTTCTGATTCGGCCTCTTTGTTTTTCAAGTTTATTTGTCAAGTAGACCAGCGTCACTTCAAAGCAGGTTTATGGAGATGGATCTGTGCTCCATTGTTTATATAACAGAAGATATAGAGATCTGAGATAATGATGGAGCACTTCTACTGAACTGAACGAAAAACATATAAAAGTAACGTGCACAAATAAATAAACCCGCTTGGCTGTGTTCTGTATCTGTATTGATGCTGGTGTCGCGTGCTGTGATGCTCGGTGAGTTGTGACTCAGCAGCTTTGCTCTGGAGCATGTTTTGTGTTTATAAACGAGGTTAAAGTTTGTCATTGTGCTGCTGAAATAACGTTAAACTTGTTCAAGTAGAAAAAGTTACTGTCACACTTCGACACACTCCAGATCTCTGTTTTTCACTCATTCTCCTCTCTCATTCTTTCTTTCTCTCTCCCCCTCTCTCTATTGTCTCCCTCTCCTTCTTTTTCTTGCACTCTCTTTCTCCTCTCTCTATCACTCTCTCTCTCCTTCTCTCCCTCTGTCTGCCTCTCTCTCGCTCCTTATCTCCTCCACCTCTTTCTCTCCATCTCTTTATCTCTATCCTCTTTCTCCTCACCCCCTCTTTCTCACTCTCTGTATTCTCTCTCTCTTCTCTTTGTCTCTCCTTCTCTATCACTCTCATCTCACTCTCTATTTTCTCTTCCCTCTCTTTTCTTCCTCTCTTCATCTCCCTTTCCCCCTCTCTCTCAATCCTTGCTCTGTTTCTCCTCTCCCTCTCTCCTCTCCTATTCCTCTCTCTCCCTCTCTATCGTCTTTCTCCTTTCTCTTATTTCTGACTCTCTCTCTCTCTATCTCTTCTCTTTGCCTTTTCCTTCTCTCTCCTTCTTCTCTATTACCCCCCCTCTCTCTCTTTCTCTCTCTCTCTCTCTCTCTCTCTCCTCTCTCTCTCTCTCTCTCTCTCCCTCTCTCTCCCTCTCTCTCCCTCTCTCTCCCTCTCTCTCCCTCTCTCTCTCCTCTCTCCCTCTCTCTCCTCTCTCTCCCTCTCTCTCCCTCTCTCTCCTCTCTCTCCCTCTCCTCCCTCTCCTCCCTCTCCCTCTCTCTTCCCCTCTCTCCCCTCTCTCTCTCTCTCTCTCTCTCTCTCTCTCTCTCTGCTCTCTCTCTCTCTCTCTCTCCTTCTCTGCTCTCTCTCTCTCTCTCTCTCTCTCCTCTCTCTCTCTTCTCTCTCTCTCTCTCTCTCTCTCTCTCTCTCTAGGCCAGTATGCCGGTCGAGCGAATGCGTATGAGGCCATGGTTGGAAGAGCAGATAAACTCTTGTCAAATTCCAGGGCTCAGATGGGTGAATAAGGTATCTTCTGAACCCTCATGTCCTGCTCCTTGTAGGTGCAGAGTATTTTACTATGATACAGACCTAAAAGACTTCTCCACACACCTTAAAGTATTAAAAATGACTTGGATGGCTTCTCTGCAGGGGAGTTTTTGCTAGCTTCACTCCTCTGCTGTTTAATCCAGTGGCACACCCGGCCATTTTATAATCTTTGTTGGTCTTTATTGGCAATCCAAAACATTTTCTCCCCTTAGTTTTCCCACTTTGAGTCTTAAGGTCATACAAACTTGAAGCACAGACGTGAGCTTAAAGATCTAGTCCAACGATTAATAAAAAGTTTGACTGCAATGTCGCCTTGTTTTTTTCGCAATCCAAAATCTCACAGGTCGACAAATGACAGTTGGCTCCATTGATCACCTGTTCAGAGTGCTGTTGTATCACGAAAGTGCAGCTGGGTGGCACTCTTGCGTCAACAACAGCCCAAGAAGAAGAACTACGAGAAGAAGAGCTGAAGAAGATACCATGAAAGATGGAGAATATGGATTCACAAAGCTCACAAAGAATATAAAATGGCCAGTGTGTTACTGTTGTCTCCCTCTCCCTCTGTCTCTATTCTCTCTTTCTTTTTTCCCTCTCTCTATCATCTCTTTCTCCCTTCTTTCTCCATCTCCCTCTCTATATTCTCTCTCTATCTTCTCTTTTTCTTCTCTCTTCTTCTCCATTTCCCTCTCTTGCTCCTTTCTCTCTCTCCCTCTTTTTCTCCATCTCTCTCTCGCTCCTGCTCTCTTTCGCCTCACTCCCCATCCCTTTCCCTGTCTCTCCTCTCTCTCTCAATGCACAATCTTTCTGTTGACCAATGGCTGCTGGTGCCTTTGATCACCTGTTCAGAGTGCTGTTGTATCATAAAAGAGCAGCTGGGTGGCACTCTTGTGTCGACAACAGCCTAAGAAGAAGAACTACGAGAAGAAGAGCAGAAGAAGAAACCAAGAATGAGGAGATTACGGATTCAGAAGCTCATCTTGAGTTCCAGAAAGCTCACAAAGATTATAACATAACTGGGTTTGTCACTGTTGTCTCCTGAGCACCAATTAAGGCTGAGGACAACAAGGAATGAAGCTAGCAACCCCCCCCCCCCTCCTCCTGCAGAGAAGCCACCAGAACAAGCAAATTTCAGTTCCTCTAGAAGTGTGGAGGCTATTAAATGGGTCTGTCTTTGTGTGATGTCTCTGGTGCATCAAAGTATCTCTGAACATTCACTCTCCTCTCTTCTGAATATTCCTTGTATTCAAAATAAAACACACTTCTGAGAACAGGCGAGTGGAAGCAGGTGTGCTCTCGGTGTGTCTGAGTTTGCACGCTGCTTGTCTGCAGGAGAAGAGGATCTTCCAGATTCCGTGGATGCATGCGGCACGGCACGGCTGGGACGTGGAGAAGGATGCGCCACTCTTCCGGAACTGGGCCGTTCACACAGGTGCAGTCTCCCTCTGCTGCCTCCTTGAAACAGTTAAAGCACATGATTGAAACATGGCGAATCTGGGGCTTTTAGGGAAGTATCAGCCGGGCGACAAGCCAGATCCCAAAACGTGGAAAGCAAACTTCCGCTGTGCCATGAACTCTCTGCCAGACATCGTGGAGGTGAAGGATAAGAGCATCAAGAAGGGGACCAATGCCTTCAGGGTCTACAAGATTCTCTCGGCGTCTGAGAGGCACGCGAAGAGAGGTCTGTGTGTCAAAAACATTCACCAATCACCCTCAGAGTGTCAGCCCTAGAGGGAAGCGTGGCCCTGCTGCGGCCATGCTATGGCCCTGCTATAGTCCTGTGTTTTTAAATGTTATTTTAATGTAATTTATTTCTGCATATTATTTTTTAGTGTAGATTTTAATTTAATTAAATTTTATTGTGTTTTTTCCTTTTTTAATATAAAATATTTTGTTCGTATTTCCTTTTTTTAACTGTAATGTATTTCCTTTTGCTTTTTATTTAAATTTAATTTAATGTTTGTATATTTCATTTTTAATTTGACTATTTTCTATTTCTATTTTAATTGGACTATTTTACTATTTTGTTACATTTCATTTTAAATGCTATTTTTAATATATTGTATTGTATTTTATTGTGTATTTGTTTTTTTTTTGTTGTATTCCATTTTATTTTTGTGTGTTTTTTGTTATGTAAAATATTTTTATTTTATTTTTTATTTTATAATTTTATTGTATTTTGTTTTGGTTGATTCATTTTAGTTAATTTTATTGAGTTGTTTTTGCTTAATCATATGGTATTTTGTTTTATTTTATGTTGTTTTTATTAAATTGTTTGTTTTGTTTCTTTGTTTGATAATACTTTATTTTATATTATATTTTCATTTTTATTTAATTTAATGCATTTTTACTTAATTTGTTTATGCATATTTTACTTAATTGTTTTTTTGTGTTGTATTACATTTAGTTTTATTCTATTTTGTTATTTTTGATAAAGCCTTAAAGCTGTCACTGTCCCTGACTGAAGGTGTTTTCTCTGATTGAAGGAAAGAAAAGGGGGATAGAGAAAGAAGAATCGATAAAGGTAAAGACCTTCATCAGAAGAGCTCCAGGCTGAGCGTGTGAGAGATGGTTTGTGTAATGGTTGGGGCGTGTTTTCTGCAGACAGAGCGCTCGTGTCTGTTTCCGTCGCTCATGGAGAGCGTGAACGGCTGTAAACCCTTCGTCACGGTGAAGCAAGAAGCGGAGGAGGATTACTGCACAGCTGCAGGTACAGCACACACTCCACGTCCTGCTCCGCCTTTGGGTCATGTGACTGCATTCAGGCGCAACCTGTTTTCAGCACTCAGAAGGGAGGGAGGAAACAAACACTAGACTGGTTTCTCTCTCTCTCTCTCTCTCTCTCTCTCTCTCTCTCTCTCTCTCTCTTTCTTTCTCTCTTTCTCTATCCTTTTCTTTATCTCTCTCATTCCTCTTTCTCTCTTTTTTTTCATCTCTCTCTGTCTCTCTCATTCCTCTCTCATGCTCTCTTTCTTTCTTTCTTTCTTTCTTTCTTTCTTTTTTCTCTCTCTTTTATTCCTCTCTCTCGCTTTCCTTCTCTCTCTCATTCCTCTCTCTCACTCTCTCTTTTGTTTCTCTCTTTTCTTCCTCTCTCTTGCTTTCCTTTGCTCTCATTCTTCTCTCTATTGTTATTACTCTCTCTCATTCCTCACTCTCTCTCTTTCTCTCTCATTCCTCTCTCTCTCTTTCTCTCTCATTCCTCTCTCTCTCGCTTTCCTTCTCTCTCTTTTCTCTCTCTCTCGAAATGTAAAATTGCCTACTTAATTTTCAGATTAATAATCAGATTAGCAACAAGTTAAAAATATATTTATTCATGCTAGCATCATGCTAATGACATTTTCTTCATGCTTTATTTTTTATCATGATACCAACAATCATGCCTGTTAGCATAATAATGTTTATTTTAGTATCATGATATAACATGTTTATTTGTGTTAAAATCTTATGTTTTTCCTTGTGTTAGCATCATACAAAGAACATGTTTTTTTTACGCAAGCATCATAATTTCTTGTTTATTGATGTTAACATCATGCTATAACACGTTTCTTCATATAATTATCATGGAAATGACATGTTTATTCATTCTAATTTCATGCTATTACATGTTTATTAATGCTAGAGTCCTGATAATGACATCATGCATGCTGCTACTATGGTATTGACATGTTTAAGCATGTTACCATCATGTTTGTACTTATTTGACAAGTTTGGACAAAATTTTAAATGTATTTAATAGCAATTGTACATAGTTATTTACATTTTTCTGTACTTATTTTACAATTTTACATTCTTATTTACACATTTATGTACTTAATTACTATTTTTTCTATTTTACAGACTCATTTAAAATGTTCTGTACTTTATTTAGCAGATTGACCCTATTATTTACACATGTATACACTTATTTACTGTTTTCATTATTAATAAAAAAAAACGTACATACCTTTTTACATTTTCTGTACTTATTTTATCATTTGAATTAATTTTGTACAATTTAATGTACTAATTTAACCTTTTGCATATTTATTTGACAAATTTGGGCAATATTTAAGTGTATTTAATAGCAATTGTACGTACTTATTAACAATTTTCTGTACTTATTGTACAATTTCACATTCTTATTTATCGCTCAAGTCCTACTAACATAGTCTTGCTAGGTTAATGAAAACATGTCTTAATTGCCTTTTTAAATACTTTTAAAAAATAAATGTCAGTGTGCACAAGCTTTATTAAATCATACGTGAGTTTTTCTAAAGTTTTCATTCCCAATTCTCTCTCTCTCTCTCTATCTCTCTCGCTTTCTTTGTTATTCAGAGGTGGGAGGGGACGATCAGCTGATCATCAGTGATCTTCCAGACGTCTGCCAGACCATCGAGGTGGTGACGGAAAACGAGGAGCAGGCAGTCAGCTCCAGCCATCACCTCTACCCCTTACAGATCTCACCCATCTCCTCGTACGGAGGTCAGTTACAGTTAGAAACCAAAATAATCCATCTCATTACACTTCAGCCATTAGGAGCAAAGTCTAAGTTAATGTACTCCAACCTATCCTAAACCATATTATGTTTTTAAGTTTGACTACTTCCTCATTCCTACAGCTAAAGGAAAACTGTGATCTTTGAGCATAATTTGAATGGAATAAAGTATTGTCAGAAACACAGGAGGTTTAAAAGCTCTTATTTGCAATTTAACATACTTATTTTACAATTTTACGTTCTTACATAAACATTTATGTACTTTTTCTACATACTCATTTACAATGTAACATACTTTTATTTTTACAACTTTCTGTATTTAGGTGGTAATTTTACATAATTACATTTATTTGACAAGGTTTAAAATTTACTTAATAGCAATTGTACATACTTTTTTTGTACATACTAAATTTTCTGTAGTTTTTTGACAATTTTACATGCCTGACACATTTTCAAACTTATTTACTATTTAAATTTTTCACTGTTTTACATACTAATTAAAAAATTTTCATACTTTTAAAAAATTTTACATCTTTATTTAATATTTTACATACTTTTTGTACGTGGTTTATTTGTTACATAAAATTGTACGTGGTTATTTGACAAGTTTGGACAAGATTTAAAATTAACTTGATAGCAATTTTACAAACTCAATACCAATTTTCTTTACCTATTTTATCATTTTACATAATTATGTACAATTTTACATACTTATTTTACTGTTTTACATTTTTATTTACACATTTACTTACCTTTTTACTATTTTGCTTGTTAAATATTTTACATACTAATTTCAAATTTGACCTACTTTTTTACTATTTTACATCCTTATTTCAAATTTAACATACTTATTTGACAAGTTTGGTCAAAATGTAATATGTATTTAATAATAATTGTACATATTTATTAACAATTTCTTTACCTATTTTATATTTGTATAAAATTATGTAACAATTTACATACTTATTATAGAAGTTTTATATTCTTATTTACACAGTTATGTTCTGATTTACAATTGTATTTACTTATTTTACAATTGTAAATACTTTTTGATAATTTTTGTACCTATTTGCAATTTCATTTACTTGTTTACATTATGACAAGTTTGCACTAGATTTACGTTGTACATATTTAAATGCATTTGCTTTACTTATATGTTCATTTTACCCTCTCGAGCTTTAGAGCAAAGTGTCAGGGTTTATTCAAAGTTGGCACACAATGCACAAGTTGTGCACACGCAACAAAAACTTGATTTGATTAAAAAGAGAACTCCGTTAAAGATTTCTCTTTCGGAGGAGCTTGTGCCGTACGCTTCGGGATCAGGCTGTGACTGCTGCTGTCTGGGTTCAATGTCCACTCAAGGATACGCCGTGTGTCTGTTTCTGTGTGGGAGACACACGTCTGTACAGAACAGGCTCTGCAGAAAGTTAATGTGTAACAGAGAGAAGTGAGCATCTGCATTCAGCGTGAAGGAGTCAAACAATACGAGTCAAGCCGAGGCGTTACAGAAGGGTGACCTCTCTGTGAAAGCTGGAAAGCATTGGTTAGGTGCCATTGTGTTCTGTCACTTTAAGAAAATGTTTTAATGTGTCAACAGAATGGAAGCCTAGCTAACAATCAACTTCATTTGTAAAATTGAAAACTAAATTTTCTACTCAAAGAGATTCTTCTTTTTTCACCACAGGTTTCATGTAACTATGAAAGTTTGATTCTGAGAAACTTTCACTGAACATTGAAACGTTCAATGTGATAGAAAAAAGAGTGTTTTGTGTTTCATCTGATCGTCCCTCGTTTACTCCTCCACCCACGAGCGGCAGAGAACCTGTCTATCAGGAATTCCCTGATGAGTCCGTCTGACTGCTTTTCTTTTCCGTCTCTCCCTCTTCCAGCAGAAAGTGATACAGACAGCGCCTGCGAGGAGGACTCCAAAGAGGTACGTGTGACTGTCAGGTGATGAGGCCTCCGACGGATGAGAGCTTCAAATTTAGTCAAGAAAAAAACACATAGCTGGAAAAAAAGAAAAACATATCTACAGAAAAATAGATGAAAAAATAGACAAAGAAAAAAGAAAAGAAAATAGCTAAAGAAAAAAAAGAGATAAAGAAAAGAGAAAAAATTACAAAAAAGGAAAAACAAAGCCAAGGAAAAAAGCTGAAAAATAGCTTTAGAAAAAATAGCTAGAAAAAGAAAAGAAAATATATAAAGATAAAAGAACAAAAAAATTAAACAAATTTGTTAAAGAAAAGTAAAAAAGAAATATAAATATGGGTCAAAAAAGGAGAAACATAGTGATAGAAATTTTAAGTCATTTTATTTCCTATTACTAATAATGAGTTTCGTTATAAGTATTTTATGTATTATGTTGAATGTGTTGATTTTGTGTCCTTGCCTGTGAGGGGGCGAGTGGTGAAAAGGGAGGATACATACCCCTTTGAGGGGGTATAAAGCAGCCGGCCCTATGGATTTCATTCTTCCTTTTCCTGCTTTCTCTGTCCCGGCGCAAGTGTAGAGTTTTCAGGATTGATTAGAGTTTAATTTCAGTGTTTGTTTAACACAAAATAAAGTTGCTGTCATGATGTAGTTCTGCAACCCTGCTACCAGAGTGATTTCTACAGAAGTGAGTTATATTTTTCCACTACAATAGCTAAAGAAAAAATTAACAAAATAGATTTAAAAATAAAAAAATTGTAAAAAGAAAAATACATAACAAAATACATAAAACCTTTGTATTATTACCTGATTTATCTATTTATAAATGTTTGTATTTATGTATTCTTTTTCTCACTGATGTTCCCTATGTGAGATGTTAGCAAAAAAAAATTTTTAATTAATTTATTTTTTATCATTTTTATTAAGATATGTTTTGTCGTATTTTTTGTTTGATTTTTCATTAGTTTTGTGTTTTTTAAACTAGGTACGAGTCTTTATAGTTAAGTCTTAAGCTATTTTTGACTTTATTATTTATATATAGTATAATATGTGTGTGTGCGTGTGTAAGTGTGTCGTGATATATATGAGAGTACTAGGATATAGTATGAGATGAGAGATATAGATATAATATAGAGATAGAGATATATATTTACTCGAGACATATATATACAAACACACACACACACATATTATACTATATGTAGATGTATATATAATATATATTCATTTACTTAATAGATGACAACATTTCATTTATTCTTTCAAATGTCCCCAATAAACGAAATAATGAAATATACGCTTTCAAATTTTTTTTTATTAGAAACGGACAAGCAAACAAAAATTTAGTGAGAATTTTGGTGTTTTAATATATTAATGTGTTCTGATGTAATAATGCTTACCTTGCCTCATTATTAAATAAATAAAAATTGATACAAAAACAGATTATTAGTGATCTAAGAATTTGTTTTTGCTATTTGAAATGTACGATGGTGATGCTGTAGTTAGAACTTCTGTAAAAATAAAAACATGTTGAGACGGCAGTATGAACCTGAAACAGAGCGATAAGAATAAATGACACTCTAGAAACCAACCTTGGTGTACACAAACCAAGTACTTGAGATAAAGCAGAGATGCACGAGGTATTTGTTTTATTTTTGTCTTTTTAGCAATTTTTTCCTTTTAAGCAATTTTTAATTTAACAATTTTTTCTTAATATATTTTTCAGCATTTATTTTTACTTTTGTTTTCCCTTTTTTTGTAATTTTCTCTGTTCTTTAACAATTTTTTTCTTTGTCTATTTTTATCTTTCCCAACTACTTTTCTTTGTATATGCTTTTCTTTCTTCCGGCTATGTTTTTTTCTTAAACAATTTTTTTTCCCTTTTTCTTAAGTTTATTATTATTATTTTCCCGTAGCGCATCCAGTCTCTCCTCTTCAGCATGGATGACACCAAGCTGAGGATGCCTCTTCCCAGCATGTCCTCCTTCATTTCTCCAGATAAACCCAACTTCAAGATCACCACCGTCCAGGACTCCGCCCCCTCGCCCTATGGCCCCTCCTGGAGCCTCCTGAACGCCCCCTGTACCCCCGTCCCCACGACAACCCACGAGAAGCGCGCTAGCGTCATCATGAAAACTTCTGACGTCTCCAAATCCTCCGTCAAGAGCTGCTGATGCTTCCTCAACACTAGATAGAACACTGATGAGGCTCCACCCTCCCGGACTGGAAGTGATGCGTGAGCTCAGGGAGACTTCAAACCGAGACTCCAAGCCATAGTGAGTGTGGGACTGTGTTGCCAGATTGGGATGGTTACGTCCCCATGTGTTTGACATGGATGAAGGATGAGGGCACGTCTGTTTGAGCAGGAAATACATCAAAATATAAAAGAGAAAGGGGTGCTTAGAGGTCAACTGGCTGATCGCTTGTGATCGATAGTATACGATAAGGATGAAACATAAACTGCGAGAGAGAAATGGGGTGTCTTATTCGTTTTCCATAAGAGGCGTGGGTGCGCGGGTCTATAAAGATATTTTTGCGTTCTGGACTCAGCAGCTTTATCTACTTCAAGATCTTTGTGAGTCAAAAAAGACATATCCAAAAAGAATTTTTTTACAATGAAGACATTTTCAAATTTCAGATTTTTACTCTTAGAAAGTCTCAACAGTTGTTTGTTAACTTCTTAAAGGGATACACCACCCAAAAATGATGAGATATACTCAAGGGTGGGCTTACGGTCGGCTTACCTTTAGGCAAAAAGAGGCGACTTTACATTCAAAGGCACACCATTTTACAGTTTAACCTGAAAATGTATAAAACTTCTGTACTTTTTTACCCTTCAAATACAGAAAAAAGTATGTTTTTATTCTCTAATTTTAAGTATATTGAGAGGAATTTCAAAAATTGTCTCTGGAAGTTGTAAGGTCCCCCCCTTTCGCTTCTTTAGCAGAGTGATGACCTCATGGGGTAACGTTTCAAATCAGAACACCTTTTAACATATATTAACACACATTTTTAGCTGTTTGGTGCATTGATTATAAAGTTCCTTTAAAAAAACCTATAATATTTTATGTTCCACATTAGTTTGTCTGCTTCAAAAGTGTTCCCTTATTAAAACAAAAAAGTAATCATGCGCAAAGTGAACTCCTGAAGATGGTAATTTTTGCTGACTTAAACTAAATAAAATCGGAAATCAAAATTAACACTGCTGAAAGAAATCTGATGCATATTCGCTGAGAGATTCTTAAATTGTATCTATGACTTCACTGCCTGAGAGACAACCCAATTTTTAAGAGTTATTGGGATAGTTCGTTTGCACAATTTACGTCTGGTGTGAACTCACGGTTAGACTCGCCTCTGGATCTCTTTTCAAAACAAACAATTGGTTATACTAATAAAATTAGATTGGTTGTACTAATAACAAATGGTCCAGGCTCACAGTTGACCTCTAATCTCACTTTGCTTTACCTCACCGTCATTGGAATCATGTTGTCAGATGTTTAGGAAACCCTCCTTTAGCAGATCGGTGACCTCATGGAGGGAAGTTTCAAGTCAGGACACCTTTTAACATCTATTAACACATTTTTAGCTGTTTTGGTGCTTTGATTATAAAGTTCCACTAAAAAAATATTACTTTTTATGTTACAAAACAAGTTTGTTGTATTTTAAAATGTTATTTAAAAAATAACCAGAAATGGAACTCCTGAGAGTTCAAGCACCAAAGAACCATGTTTCACTGCCTTAAACTTTAAAGTGTCACATGTATTGATCATCATAAGATTTTTTTGGCCACTCAGTCATACAAATATGTTAATTTTCACATCTGGCAACACTGGAGTGTATATAATTTAGGGATCACTGCCTGATTGCCTTGAGCACCTTACGGATGAGCACTTAATTCATGACGGACATCGTTCATTGTGAACAAGTATATTTTTATATCTAATGTAACCGATAAAGATGGCGCTTTTGTAAGACACGGCCCTTGTGTGTTTGTGTGAGTCTGTGGTTTATATTACTGGCAACAGAGCACTTCTTTTTAAAAGGAAAATATCGTTTTATGTCTCTTTCTACTGTTTTTGTGAATGTAAATGTCCTGCTTGTCTCCGACCGTGTGGTCGATCCCTGATAATGTGTGCCTTTCTTGACTTTTATGAACGTATAAGGACTTCTTTTTGGAATTTTTCTCAGATTGTGGTGTATGATGATCACATGATCGTACGAATAAATGATACACTGTTCAAAGACGGACTGATGGTTTTCATTTATCTGAGTTTTAAGTGGCATTTTCTCTATAGAATCCTCAAGTAGGTCACCGGTTTTTTGTTTATGTAAAGGTAGCCAGTAATAGTTACCTAGCCAAAAAAAACATCTAACGAATGCAGCAATTTAATTTACATTTCAGGAATAACCTCCAACTCACGAATGCAGTATTCATTCACCCAATGGGATCGGGTCTAGGAGTCGGTTTCAGATTTTCATTCATCTTCTTTTGGTTGCTATGGTGACTTTGATGCAGATCAACAGTGCCGCAAACACTTTTCGCAACTGCCTACTGTTTGAGTTCCTTGAATTGGTTTCAAATCAGTATTTTTGTTACCCTCTGTTGGACATTTTTGTTGCTGAGGGTTATTAAAACACTATTGAACTTGTGAATTGCTTCTAAAAATCTAAAGTAGTCTACATTGAAATCAGAGAACTTTTAAATATAGTATATTTGATGACAAATTTATGGCATACTATTTTAAATACACTTGATTTGTAAGAACAATCAAACAATTCTTATTAAAACATAGTACAGTTCCTTGTTTACTTAGACAAAATTCTGAAATGTTTAAAACGTCGTCAATGAAACCACTAGATGGCAGCATGATCACATTTACCTAACTAACGCCACAGAAAAAAAGCGCAGCTAAAATGTAAATAAAGTATTTTTAAAATAGTATATGAATTGTCCTAACACGCTTTAAAATAAATGATTTGTCAAATTAAATTATATAAACTTGCATAATCAAATACAGACGGTTGAAAGATAAACATTCAATCGAAATTTGAAGGTTTGTCTCTTTGCAAAATAATGTTCATCTAGCAAAATAATCAAATACAAAAATACAAAAACTGATTTGAGTAGTCTTTAATATAATCTCTCTGTTCTGTTGAGTTTAGAACCTTTTTGCATTAAAAATTCTCTTATGATCTCTCTCCTCATTGTTTATTGTTTCTTCATTTCTCTCCCTCCCTCCCTTCCTCCTCCCTCTCTCTTGTACCTCCCTTTCTCTCCCTCCTTACCCCCTCTCTCCCTCCTCATTCTTTCTCTCTTCCTCTTTTCTCTTTCTCTCTGACTTTTCCCCTTTTGTCTATCTTACCCGTGCACCTCGCTTTCTCTCTCTCTCCCCCTTTTAATTCTCTCCTAACTCTCTCGCTTTCGCCTTTTGCTCTCTCCCTCTGTCCTCTCTTCCCTCTGGCTTCTCTTTTCCTAATTTTCTCCCCTTATTTTCCATCCCTTCCTCCCTCCTCTCTCGCTTCTTTTCACACCAAGTAATATTTACTAATGAGTAAATACTTGGTGTAAAAAAATTGCAGTTACTTAATTTAATTAAGGCAACGAGTTTGCACAATACAAATAAATAAACCTAACAAATTACTTTTTACAGTGTAGTGTTGTTTGAAACCATTTTTTCTTTATCGTTCCACTTTTTGTTATTTTGGTACAAAGCTAAAAGAGCGACCCTGCAGCTGTTGTGTAGCCCCGGGCTCCGGTCCCCGGTCCCCGGTCCCCTCCCTCCCCTCGATAATTAGCGGAAGCGCCTCTCCGTCCCCGTCATTCAGTCGCTCTGAGCCCGTGTGCACCATGAGTCGCGCCGCGCTCCTACCGCTGCTCCTGCTGCTCCAGTCCCAGGGCTCTCTCTGCAGCAGGAAACTTCTCGTGTTCCTGATCGATGGCTTCCGCTACGATTACATGGATGATTTAGCGAACCTACCGGGGCTAAGGGAGATGGTGGAGCAGGGGGTGAAAGCGGACTACCTGACCCCAGACTTCCCGAGCCTCTCATACCCGAACTACTACTCTCTGATGACAGGCGAGTGGGTCATTTCCTCCTCTCGCAGGAAACTTCGGCTTGGTTTGCTTAGAGTTCTCTAATAATTCATCCACTTGGGATGCAGAGCTCTTTTTTCAACAGCAGCGATGCTCAAAACCTATGTTTGGAATTTCTGAGAGAGAGAGAGAGAAGGGGGGGTTTAAACTACATTTTTAAAAACATTAGTTTGGTTTAGGTTTGAGTTGAATTTACTCAGTTTGATCCCTCTTTGAATGGTTCGGTTGTTGTATTTTTTTACAGAAACTTTGTCAACTCTTAATATTAGTTTCTCTCTGTCAGAAGAATAAAAAAAATATCTGGAAATTTTTACTCAAGAGTATAAGAACTTTTAACTACTTTAGAAGAACAACGTGGTTAAATGAAGTTATTTTTAGAGCATTTATAATAAATGTTACTTTATTTATAATTTTTTTTATGTTACTCTTTACTCCTATATGGCTAACCATATTCAGAAGTAGTTTATGTCTGTTTTAAACTCACTCTGACCAGCTGACCCCAGGACGCTCAGAGTTCAGTGAGAGCGAGCTCAAGCAGCTGACGTCTTTTCAGAAACAGTTATTTATTTTTAAAAGCCGTTTTTTTTTCTCGTGCTTTGGTTTGCAAACACGTTAGTAATGCCTAAACCTGGGTTAAATATTGAAGACACTGATCCTGGCTGAGGAGGGATCTAAAGTGGTTGCAGTATATTCCTCTGTATATATTTATTTTCATCTTTAAATATAGAATGAATGGAGAGGCTTCCACGTTATAGCTGAAGGAGAGCGTTTAATGTGAGTGTTTCTATGAAGAGCTGACCCTGCACGTCCCCTGTGCTCCTCTGTGCACTCAGTGGTTTGCTTTTATATCTAAATTAGCATTTTTGTTTTTAATTTTTTTAAGTAGTATAACTACATACTGAAATGACAAAAACTATGATTTCTGAAACAGTAGTGAAAGAGTAGATGCCATTGAAAGCCCCTCGATGGATGCAGGATGTTTGGTAGGGGAGTAAACGTTGGTGGAATTTGTACCTAAAATGTCATGGAGCACATTAAATCAGACCGGGATGTTTTCATTTGTGTGGTTTAGAAGCGTACAATGAAAGATGCCTGCCCTTGCAGAACCGTGCAGCAGCTCAGCTGGCTCTCAGCCAGGCTCTGGCCGTCAATGCTCTCTATTTCTCTCTCTATTTCTGATAAACAGAAAACAACAAATAGTGAAGATGGGAGATACTGAGTCTGATTGTCTAGAGCAAGGCCCAATTATTTTACCAATTCTTTTCTCAACAATTAGTGTGAGGGATGACTGTGACTTGAGTTTATGGAACATGCAAAAATGAGGCACTTTGACTGATCTGTTCAATGCTGAAACACTGTTTTACGGTGGTCTAGAGGTGCAATGAACATTTACATAACGTGATACACTTTTACAAGTTACAAAACAAATTAATATTTTAGAAAACACATGTACAAGTTACAACACATTTTCACATTTCAGAAAACACATTTGCATGTTTCGAAACACTTTTACAAATTCCAAAACACAAATACATTTCAGAATCTTGGAAAGGAACTGACAACTTGGCTCTGATTGGATGAGTCTGAATCTACATACCGACTCGTCACAAGAGGCTGCTGTCAGTAGGGAACTGTAGCTGATTCGTTCTCTTCCCCCAGAGCATTATGAGGTGCGACTGCAAACGAGGTGTTTGTCATCAGTTCGGCACTACGACTTATGTCAGTGACGACTATGGGAAGCTCTGCTAGGAGCGTTCTACTCTCTCCACACTCTTTCAAAATCCCAATCAGCGCACGCGTTGGTGTTCACGTGATCACATTGTCACGCATAAAGTGGATGCAAGCATGACACTCCTCTTTTTAGCTAGAGCCTACTCTCGACACACAAGCGACTCATTGAAAGACAACCAAAGAGACAGTGGATTATTCCTGTGTGGATTATTTGGAGATCTGGTGAGTACTCAACACCTTTGGCAGGTACTGTAACCTGAGTGTTGAATTGGTCTCTTCAGCCGTGCTAGGTGGTGGTAGCATTGTCTAAGATGTATGAAGGGATATCCAGCTGTGTTCCTTAGTGGTTCAAGGCTCATTTTCTATAGGTCCCTCGTTGAAACCATATGTGGATTAAACTGCCGGAGTACAGCCTCTGTCTGCTTTCAGCTCTGGAATGGATGTCCCCTACTCTGGTATGAGTCGGTATGAGAGAATTTATTGCCCAATTGCCCATTAAAAATTAAGTCTATTCTTAAGGCCAGGGCGGAGGAGGGCCCGCTCGGTGCCGGACTACTGATGTGCTGGCTTGCCTGGCCATCGGCCAATGCGGAAGGACCTAGGTTGTAGTGTTTGCAGGGTGTTCCCAATGTTGTCACCGACATAAGTAGTAGTTACCAACTGATGGGAAACTGATTTTTAACTTTCATAACCCCGTTCCCCGCATAGGGAACTGAAACTTATATCCCCCAGCCACAACCGTAAGGTCGTGAGTAAGTTTGGTTGCTTAGGGGGTGAGTATGGCTCCAGCTTCACAACAGGTAGAGCGTCCTAAGTTGGTCCATATATGACACTGCGCGGGGTTACTTTAACCAAGCACATTGGGTTACATTTTTGCCCAAACATGCTGGGTTATTAGTTTTTTCAACATTTCAGATTCAGAACTGTTAGAAAATAGTTTCAATAATAATAATAATAATAATAATAATAATAATAATAATAATAATAATAATAATAGCGTCACAGTGGCGCAGTGGGTAGCACGGTCGTCTCACAGCAAGAAGGTCGCTGGTTCGAGCCTCGGCTGGGTCGGTTGGCATTTCTGTGTGGAGTTTGCATGTTCTCCCCGTGATCGCGTGGGTTTTCTCCGGGTGCTCTGGTTTCCCCACAAGTCCAAAGACATGCGGAATAAGTGAATTGAGTAAGAACGATTGTCCATAGTGAATGAGTGTGAATGAGTGTGTGTGAATGTTTCCCAGCGATGGGTTGCGGCATCCGCCACGTAAAACATATGCCAGAGAGTTGGCGGTTCATTCCGCTGTGGCGACCCCGAAAGGGAAGTAAGCGACATGAAGATGAATGAATGAATGAATAAATAATAATAATAATAATAATAATAATCATCATATTCAAATATCATATTAACAATAATTAGACACAAATGCTCAAAAGGTGAAGATATATTATTAACAGAATAATTTATACACAAATAAATAAGTTCATTACAAATAAAAAAACAACAACAATATAACAGTTTTTATAAGACGAATTACAATTTCATGTTTACCAATATTATTGATTTTTTTTTAAAGAAACTAAATTGCCTACAAGATATAAGTTTATGGGATGCATTCAGCTTAACAATACCCACGCAGTTGGCGAACCAAGGGTGATTCCATCCCTGGAAGTTCTTACACCACAGTCTGAAAAAAATCCCAGACTGGAGCTCACAGCTTGGGATAATGAATGTCTAAAACACAAGAAGAAGATGGACAGCTGTCAACATGTGATCTAAACCAAGAGGCAGGAACTTTGTTACTGTTGATCAAGATGATTTGTCTTTAAGCAGCAGTAAATTTTTTAAACAAAAAAATCAAGTTCTAAATAAGAGACTCAAGCAACGAGTTGTAATGGAATGAATGTTAGCTTAAACCTCATTACAGGACCCTTCCTTTGATGGTTTTTGAATCACTTTGAACCCTCGGTCTGTAGCGAGTCGTCGTGCCTGCTGCGGTGCTCACATATCTCTGCTCCCCGGGCGCTGCACCTGGGGCTCCGAATATGTGGATCTCCTCATTCACCGTTTATCCCATCATTGTCCCTATGGACAAGAGAGAGAGGAGTGCATTATTTGAGCAAAATTAAAGTAAAAGTGCAGATACTTAATGTTAAACTCAAGCAGATAAAGCACCCTCGTATTTGATACAAGCTGTTAAAGCACCTTTTGTTCTTTACTGTTTCCGGCTCAAACTGTATTTGGGTAATATTGGGGAGCGTCACATGACAGAAGAATTAAGTACCCAGTGGACTCGGGAAAAGAACAAATCTTTTAGGTTTCTGGCTCATATTGTGTTGGTAAATATTAGGCAGCGGTCACATGACAAAAGGACCCGGCCGGACTGCACTCGTTAACATCAGAGACAAGTTATGTGTCAAACAAATGAGACTTCAACCTAAAGACAGATCACAGCTGAGGTGAATCAGACTAAAAGACCCAGGTAAGCTTAAGTAAAATATTTTTTTGTCTTCTAGCATTATAGATTTGTCTTATTTGTAGTGTGATTTGCGTTTGTGTATATAATAAATGTGTTAGGGAAGAAACACACAACATTTTATTAGTATGTTACTTAAATGAATTAAATGAACAAAATGACTCAAAAAAGATTAGTTCATTTTGCTGAAAGGGACTCAAAGATCCGAGTCGGTAAAATGATCCGAACTACCTCGTTCGTCTGATTCGGGTGGAGATTTCCAGGTGGGCGTGATTTCAACTGTCTCTTTTACAGTAACCCAGCGGTTGGGTTAAAAAAACAACACAAAAACACAAATGACCCAACATGCTCAACCCAGCTGGTGGGTTAAACAATCCAGCGTTTTTAAGAGTGAATGAAATATAAAATTAAAACAATGCCATGTATTAAATAGTTTTTTTCCTCTATGTTAGCATCGTTTTCTCAGTAATGTGCGACTGTAAACAAGTATTTTTTTTTTCTTCAGGAAGACACTGCGAGGTGCATCAGATGACGGGGAACTACATGTGGGATGAGTACAGCAGGAGGGAGTTCCTGATTGGCACCAATCCGGACAGCCGGCTGCCGCTGTGGTGGAATGGCTCCGAGCCGCTGTGGGTGACCCTGGAGAAGCTGGGGAAGAGGGTGTACATGTACTACTGGCCCGGTAAGTGTTCTGCTGGGAGCACATAATGCAGGAGCAAATTTTTTTCTTATGCTTAACTTGTTTTAAATGATGCCTTTATTTTTTTCACTTCTGTGTTTTAAATATATTATATGTTTATGGACATATTTTTCTAACTTTGACCACCCATTGCTTGTTTTCTATATTATATTAAAAAGAAGACAGTTAATGAATGGCATTGGTGGGGTTTGATGTACTCTTCTTTACATGTGCAAATTTGCAGTAAATAATTTTTTTTCATGATAAATTTCTGCTTTTTACATACATTTACTGTATTTATTTCTGGAATTATTTAGTAAGACTTGAACAACCCTATTTCTAATTTTGTTACATAAATGTATAGTATTTAATTTTTTTGTTTGGAATTATGTATTAGTCATTTTAAAAATATTTACATTTACATTTATGCATTTGGCAGACGCTTCTGTCCAAAGCGACTTACAGAAGGGGAGAGACAATATGTTATTTGTTCAATATCTATTCAATAATTTTGTGTAATTTATGTAATAAAAAGTCATATATATATATATATATATATATATATATATATATATATATATATATATATATATATATATATATATATATATATATATATATATATATATATATATATATATATATATATATATATTTATCATATTTATCTTTTCTGTTTAGGATTATTTTGTATTTATAAAAACAAACAAACAAATAAATATTTTCTACATTTGCAAACTAAAATTTACTGTATTTGTTTTAATTTTTGCAATGAATGTAACAATAAAAAAAATACTTAATTTCTTATTTTTGTAATATTTTTTGTTATTTAATTTATTTAGGATCTTATATAGTCATATTTTTAAAATCTATTTTAACATAATTATATATTTCATAATTTAACATTATTTATTGTTTTTTTCATGATTTAGTAATAATAAATGTAATACATTTCCCATTACATTCCCATGATAAACATTTTTTACCACATTTTCAGACTTTTTAAATAAAAAAAATCCACATAAAATGGAGTTGATAAACAGTATTAAAATGTTTTTTTCTTGTAAATGTTCTATTTTTATTTTTTGTTTTTAGGCAAATATTGCTAATTTTGTGTTAATACCTACATTTACACTTAAAATAAATTCAACATTTTTGTCTAAAACTTTTTTACAGTTTTTGTATTTTATGCAGCTCATATTTATTTTTACATGTATAGAATATAGAAGGAATTTTTGAAGCCTATAGTTCTGCATAGAAATGCTTTGAAGTGTGTTTGTTTCGGCTCAGGTTGTGAGGTGTCAATTCTTGGCGTCCGGCCATCATTCTGTGAGGAGTACGTCTACAATCCCTCAGAGAAGAACCTGACGGATGCCATGGAGAACGCTCTCAATGCTCTAAAGTAAGAGTGCATGACTTTTATTATGTCGTTTGGTTTTATTGTTACCTTTTAAAGCTAATTTTCAACCCGTTCAGAGAAAAAGTGCCAAATGTATTCACATCATCAGTGTGTGTTTAAACTAGGAGCAACAAAGCAGACATGGCTGGAATCTACTATGAAAAGATCGACGTGGAAGGACATCACTATGGGCCCTGCTCTCCAGAAATACAGCGTGCCATTCGTGCCCTGGACCAGGCTTTCCAGACCCTCGCTCTGAGAATCAAGGTGTGCTGCTAAACCGAATTCCAAGCCTGTGTGAGCCTAAACCGGTTTGTGTTTGATCAGGAGAAGAAAATGAAGGAGGAGATTAACGTGGTGATGTTCTCCGATCATGGCATGACCTCCATCAGGTGGATGGAGAAGGTCATTGAGCTGGACCGGCACATGGAGATGTCCCAGATAATTAAAATGATGGACAGAGGGCCGGTGGTCAGTCTGTGGCCCAAACTGGAGAAGTTTGAAGAGGTGAGGTTCTCGTGTTTAATGATAACCCTGCCGTACTTTGCCCTGTGGTCACAGTCATACTTTCTAACTCCAGTGTTGTTTCCGACATTAAATTCTGACTGGCTGCTGAAAAAATAAATACGTACGAGGCAGATGTATCGGCTCAACAATCCCATCGTGCTATGGGAGAGAGATCATGTTAGTTTAGGTGCCAAAACAAACACATACAAAGAATCCTAGGTGATAATAATGAGAAAAAAAGCTGCAAGCATTGATCAAGATCTCAAAGTAGTTTAGTTTATCATTCCTGGTTTCTAGCACGATGTACAGCATTTGCAAAAATAAGATAAAAATGATTAAGATAAAAAATAAAACAAAAATAAGGTCCTTTTCAGGTCCTTCAGAACCTGAGTTAGAGCGTAAAACACTCATATTTAACGAGATAAATAGCTGCAAGCAGTAATCAAGGGCTCGAAACTGGTGTGAAGAATCTTGCGCTGAAAATCAGATCAGATTTTTGGAGGGTTTACCTTTTGAAGGCAACCAAAAATTCTATTTAGCTAGAAAAAAACACAAATTAATGAATAATTGCAGAGAAAAAAAACAAGGTTTTCAGCACTTTTTGTGCTTTGAGCCCATCAAATTATTAAGGGCAAACAATAGTTTTTATATTTTAAGATGGAAATAAGATCTGCGGAAGCATAAACTGACTGACGGCTCATGTTTGTGTTGCTTCAGAACCTGAGCGGAGTGAAAAACACTTATATTTAACAAAATAAAAAACAAGGGCTCGAAATGTCTGTGAAGCATCATGTGCTTGAATCCACAGCAGATTTTTGGAAGGTTGAGCATTTTAAGGCCATAAAAAATATTTTTTTTGTACTTCAAGCCTAACAGATTATTATTTTTTTGTGTTTTTAAATCAAAATAAGACCTGCGAAAGCATTAACTGACTGATGGTTTGTGTTTGTGTTGCTTCAGATCCATCAGAACCTAAACAGAGTGAAAAACATGAATATTTAACAAGATAAATAGCTGCAAGCAGCGATTAAGGGATCGAAACTGGTGTGAAATATTTTGTACTTCCTGCAGTTTAGTTGAAAAGAAAATCCTGAGTACAACAAGACTTTCAGTAATGTTCATACTTAAAACATATTTACTTTAGCCATAAAACAAGTGATTTACACAGAAAATATACTTTAATTATCATGTTTTAACCTTATTTATTCTCGTTTAGAATTTAATCCATGTGTGGCGTTCTCATTATTGTTACTTTGTCATGGTTGACAGCTCTGCTAGCCCCATTGCATTTTGGGACATTTAATTCACACAAACCAAATTGTATGTTTATGTGTGATTTATGTTTGTGTGAGAAGACAGAATAAAGGAAAATAATTTACCATTTTCACTCTTTTACATCCACTGGGTCCAGTAGACCCCTTGTGTGTAAGATAAATGTGTAGAGGGTGTGGGTGTTTTGGCAATTAGGTGACCTGATTTAACATTTGTTTAATTCATACATTGGTTTTGATTCCATAAAAAGCCAGTCTGATTATAAAGGAGTGGAACTTTTCTGATAAGGATATGCTATTAATGGTAAAATAGCTGCCACGTGAAAATGATACGTGATACAGTGTGGGGTGATAAAAATGTGTTCTGATAGATGTTGTTTTACAGAAAATGAGTCAAGGCCAACGAATCTCAGTTTCAAAATAATAATTGCTTGTATATTTTTTCTTTTGATGAAAGAACAAACAAGGGTTAAATAAGACATACAGTAGCATGAACTTGACTCCGCATGAACAGAGGTTGATGTTTGTTGATGCAGGTCTATCAGAACCTCAGCAGAGTGAAAAACATGAATGTGTATAAGAGACAGGAGATTCCGGATCGGTTTCACTACAAGAATGGACGGTTCATCTCCACGCTGACGCTAGTCGCAGATCCAGGCTGGTTCATCACAGAGGTCAGTCAGAGAATCATTCTGTTGTTACATTAGATGATATTAGATGACATTTTGATCGTAACAATTGCATAATTGTCACCATATACTTACCATGATTTATGTTGATGACTAAAAGTAAATAGATTTTTTAATTAAGTCAAATGAAATGGCATGAAATAGATATTAAAACACCAGTCAATGGATCAAATTAAGGGAATGAATATATAAGAATAAAATATGTATCATTAGAAACTCTAATTTAATCATGAAAAATGCATAAAGCTTTTTTAACAATAAGAGTAATTCAATTTATTTGATCGTGCACCCAAAGCTGCTTTGAATTACTACAGAAATATACAAAAAAATCAGGTACCCCACTAAAAACACAATTAGATATCTACAAACAACTGGATTGGAAAAGGGGAAGAGACTGTTTAAAATGTAGGGATGAAGATCGATGGGTACCTCGCAAATTGATTACAATTACTAGAGTAATCCATTATTCATACATCATGAATGAATGCATTACTAATAAGTGTTAATTAACCATGCACTTTCATTTACATAAATAAAATGTTATAAGGGATAAGTAAACATTCATACACTAAAGTAGGCATGATGCTCATTTAACATTAAATACAAATATGCATCTATTTAAACACTTCACATTTTAACTGATTTTAATGAAAAACAACTGATATTTGTATGATATATATACCTCTTGCAGCAAAAAAATAACTTTTTTAATAAGCTCTTTTCCAAAATAAAACAGCCGTTCTTCAATTGATGAGCAAAATAATAAAAATAAAAGCAATGTAAAATATATAAATCTCAGTCAGTGCAATCCCATTAAGTTTTAGTGGTTTTGGATTTAAAAGGTTTAGTGTAAACAATTCATAAAAAGGGAACTTTTAAAGGATAACGTTTTATGAAGTGCCCAAATAACACAAAAAAATGCCGAGACTTAAGTTAGACAGACCAAAAATGACAAATATAAATAAATAAATAAATAAATTTTAAAAAGCAAACATTCAATACATAAATAAATAAATATATTAATACATATTTAAATAATTCCCAGCAATGGGTTGCGGCAGGGAAGGGCATCCGCTGCGTAAAACATATGCCAGCGAGTTGGCGGTTCATTCCGCTGTGGCGACCCCGAAAGGGAATAAAGCCGACATGAAGATGAATATTTGAATGAATGAATGAATATTTAAATAAAATAATTAACAAATGCTTGAATAAATATGTTTTTATTACTTTTATGTAACCGGTTAGTGTGGTTGGTTGCATATGTTAATAGTGCTTAGGGTATTTGTAATTTTTGAGTGACATAACTTGCACAAAAACTGGCTCTTAATGTTGATTTTAGTTTATTTCAGAATTAGAATCAAAATCAGAATCAGATTAATTTTAAAAAGCTTCATCCCTTATTATTAAAGACCTACATCCCAAAATTTCATGTGTTAACTCGTGTTATCTTTGACTGATAATTACATTACTTTGATGATCAGATACATTACATCATGACAAACATGCAAATAAATAATAATCAGTAAGAGTTTCAAACACTTCATCACCCCACTGTATAATATATATCTGTATATATATATTATACAGTGCATGCGTGTGTGCGTGTGTGTGTGTGCGTGTGTGCGTGTGTGTCTATTCTCAAAATCTCTTTTTATATTCTACATGGCTGTTTATCCATATGCAAACAGACAAAAAATAGAATCAATTGTGAATCTAATAAAATATTAAAATTCTATTTGGTACAATCTACTGTCCTGGCAGAATATAGACAAGCTACCCTTCTGGAAAAACGGCACAGGAGAAGCCGAGGCTTGGCAGCATGGCTGGCATGGCTATGACAATGAGTTTGTGGACATGAGGGGATTCTTCCTGGCGCAGGGCCCAGGTAATGTATAATAGTCTAAAATCATTGTACGTTCATATTGTCATGTTCATGTTACAAGTGTATGTTGAGCAAGAGGATAACATCATCTCATCTTTATCTGCAGACTTCAAGAAGAGCTTCCGTGCAGGGCCGATCCGGACGGTGGATGTGTATAATGTCCTGTGTAAGATGTTGCAGGTAGAGCCGCTTCCGAACAACGGTTCGTGGTCTCGAGTGGAGTGTATGATGAGCAGCTCAGCTTTGCTCTTCTCCAGATCATCTCTGATTCTTCAGCTGCTGCTTCTGGTGATGCTTCAGTCCCTCAGCTTCTGCTAGAACCTGCTCAACAGCTGTCGAGATCTATTGTGTGATTACCGCATGGCTGCTTGTGACAACTCTTTTAAAGATGGTCATTACCTGACAATATTAATGTGTGAGCTGGTCTGAGCAGATTTAAACCAGGCCATCTTCAACCAATCATTGACTATCTTAAAACAGCTCTTCAATAACACCACACCATGACAGTTCTTAAACAGCCAATGACCACACCAAAACCTCCATGTTTCAATACTTAACCAGCAAATCGTCATCATTCTTAACATTCTTTGGCGAGGCGTCACGGTGGCGCAGTGGGTAGCACGGTCGTCTCACAGCAAGAAGGTCGCTGGTTCTAGGCTCGGCTGGGGCAGGTGGCATTTCTGTGTGGAGTTTGCATGTTCTCCCCGTGATCGCGTGGGTTTTCTCCGGGTGCTCCGGTTTCCCCACAAGCCCAAAGACATGCGGTATAAGTAAATTGAATAAGAACAATTGCCCATAGTGTTAAAGTGTGAATGTGTGTGTGAATGTTTCCCAGCGATGGGTTGCGGCAGGGAAGGGCATCCGCTGTGTAAAACATATGCCAGTGAGTTGGCGGTTCATTCCGCTGTGGCGACCCCGAAAGGGAATAAAGCCGACATGAAGATGAATGAATGAACATTCTTTGGCCATCTTAAATCAACCAGTGAATATCTTAAATCAGCACATACCCTTAACTGGCACTTGACTGGATATTGACAATTTTAAATCTTGAATAACTTCATAATCACCTTAAACTTTACCATCACTTGACCATCTTTAGACCAATACTGACTTTCCTAAACCAGGCTGTGACCATAAATAACCAGTCCATTACCAATTTTCAATCCCTTGACTACCTTAAATTAACCTGTGGTTATCTTAATTTAGCACATGCCCATCCTTATGACAAGAATATCTTGAATAACTTAATGATGATACTTAACCAGCCAGTGACCTTAAACCAATACTTGACCGTTCTTACCCAACATGAGACAAGCTCAAACCAGCTTGTATCCATCATTAACCAGTTCTTCAACATCATTACCAGATATGGAACACCCTAAACCAGAGTTTGACCATCCTTAACCAACCAGTGACCATCTAAACTAGCACTTGACCATCGTTAAACACATATTGACCATCTCAAGCGACCTTTCAAACAACCTTAACCAGTCCTTCCCCATCATTACAAAGATATGGACAAATTATTTTCCATCCTTTGACGATCCTAAATCCTCTTATCCCATAATTAACTACTTAACTAGCACATGACCATATATTGACCATCTTAAATCGAATTCTGAATAACTTCAAGTTCACCCTTAACCAACCAGCGACCATCTTAGATCATCGCTTGACCATCCTTGAACAGACAATGACCATCTTTAACCAGTTCTTGACCATCTTAAAACAGTACTTTACCATCTTACACCAGTACTCTGTCATTTTAAACCAGCGCTTGACCATCTTAAACCAGGCCATGTTCATCTTAAGTTCGGTTTAAGCCATCGTTAACCAGTCATTTACAATCATTTTTCATTCATTGGCTATCTTAAATCAACCAGTGAATATCTTACATCAGCACCAGACATCCTTAACTTGACCTTGACCATTATCCTTGGAATATCTTGAACGACTACTTGACCATCTCAAACCAGCCCATCCTTAACCAGCCTGTGACTCTCTGAAACTTGCACATGAATAACTTAAACCAGATCAAAACCATTATAAATCAGCCCGTGAAACTCTTAAACCAGCAAATGACCATTTTCAACAAGTCCATAATCATGTCCATAACCAGCCTTTGATATTCCCCAAATTAGCACCTTTCATCGTTGATCGGCTCTTGACCATTTTTAAACCTCCTGAGTATTTTAATACAGCACATGCCCATCAGTTTGTGACGTCTCAAAACAAGGTCATATCCTTCTTTAACCAGTTCACGATCAATATAAGCCAGTACACTTGACTAAACATCCCATGATCATCCTTAACTACTAGCCTTTGACCAGTTCAAGCCACCACATGACCATGATAAACCAGCTTAAACTAGATCATTACAATCTACACTTACATTATGACCATCTTAAACTGATGCTTAACGAGATAAAACCTGGTTTAAACCAGCCTGTAACCATCTTAAACGTTTGATCAAGCAGCCTACATTATAATATTTTACTATTATAAATATTTCATCCATGAATAATCATTTATATGCTGTATTTTTCAACAAGAAAGACACTCCACTTGATGTTATTTTAGAAGTACACACCCTTAACGCAGTAGTTAAGCATGAATACCAGTGAAGATTAAAAACATAATTTATTGGTTGTAACTACAGCTCAACTATGGTGGAGAATGAAAACCAGGTGACTAGTTTGCACAATTGGACTGAAATTTTGATATTTAGCCAGAAATTATGTTATCATGCGTTCTCAGATGTTTTCTGTTATATGTGAATGGTGAAAATATTGTGTTTTAATTTTATGTTGGCCTGCCGGGAACCCGTCTGTGTTTAGCTCATCATTATTTTTATTATTTGTTATATCACAATAACCATAGATGCTCACTCTTCTTTCAGTACAGAATTTGTAGCAAATAATTTTTTAATAAAAGATGTTTTCTCTTACACTTGCTTCTACTTTTTTAGCTTTAGAAATTAGGATGATTGGTGTGCATTTCATGTTAGATTAATCATTTTCGGTGTTGGCTGACGAGGGACTTTTATTCTGTAATATTACATAATGGTCTTTGTTTAAACTAAATAGTAACCTTTGGAACTCTGTCGCTACCTGTTGGCGTGACTGCTCTAAGATTGTTAAACGTCATTAACAATTAAGGCAAATTTAAGCTCCTTAAGCTCCTTAAATGTAATTAAATGTTAATGTTACAATTGATAACTTTTGATTTGAAAGCCAAATTCACTTGTTCTTTTCGCAGAAACCAACCAAACAATTATTGAATTGAGATTGGACTTGCCATTTTACATTTTGGTTAGCAGTTGGTGGCGACAAATGACTATTTTCTTGGCAATCATTGACAATGAATATTTTACAAAAGTGAATAGTGGGCTTGCACGTGACGTTATTCTACCCGAAGAGTGACAAAAATTGCTCGTTTTTAACTCATATAATTTATACGTTTTCTAATTATTATGTTAAAACTATTATTTTACTGAAAGTTTGTTAATACATTTTTATTAGTTATTTATTAGTATTTTTAATTTAATTTATTTTATTACTATATTATCGTCGTCTTTAGGTGATTTCTTATGAAAAGATCCTCTTCTCAACAATGCATATTATATATGACTTATTCATGAAAGTAACAAAACAATTTTTTTCTTTTGTTATTATTTTAAATATTGGCTCGTTTTGTCGATACGATCACCGGCCCTTCATTTAAAGTACAACGACCAACACTTGATAAATGAATATTAATCAGATAATACCTGCGTTGCCTAGTAACCCGTCAGTACCTTCCGGTTAACGGAATACCTATTATTCATGAGACAAATCTCTCTCGCTCATTGGTCCGCCGACTTCGACCTCTGCGACGACGTCCCCGTCTTCTCCAATGAAAGATGCGAACGTCACACTACGTAATGAATAATCAAGTTACTCCTCCATAGTTTTTCCACCTCTCGCTGAGGATAAAGCAAAACCTTGTCGACTAATTGTGCTTATTTCTTATATTTTGAATCAATTTCGCCGATAATATTTATCAGGAAGTTAAAATCGCGTCGTATGTGTACATTTAATTCGATTTAGGAGCTTTAAAGTTAAAATGGTCGCGTGATGCCGTTGTTTGTTTTCGCGGTAAAAGACGAGAACGCGCTTCGACATATTTTGATGATGGATCATGATTTTATTTTTGTTTATTTATTCCAACACGGCCTTTCTCGGGTGTACTCTCCGCTCCTCGCGCGTTTGTTGAGGATTTGAATCAGCTTGACTTAATAAGCTAGCTGTCCGAGAGATTTCAGCTGTCATTGAACCGCGCGGATGCAACAGTTGCCCAAATCACGGCTCAAAATCACCTCAAATTGAGCGAACGCGCACTGAGATGCGGAGAGAAACCCCGGCTGTGGACTACAGGAGCATGCAGCCTGGTGCCCACGAGAGGACATGTCCCTTCCAGCAGCGGCGGCAGCATGCGTCCTGATGGCCGTGTCACAAGCTCCAGCGGCGGGACGGACGCCCTCATGCCCAGCGCGGTCTACCCGTCCCTGGTCGTCGGAGTTGCGGCGGCGGTGCTGCTCTTCCAGCTTGGGTCTGGAGGTCTCACCTCGTTTTTCCTCAAACTCTTTATTTATGTGTCCTTCGCCCTGTTCTGCTTCCTGCTTGGCAGTTTTGGGCTTCTGGTGAAGAAAAGCCCCCTGAGGGTCAGCAGGTTTAACAGCGAGAAGAGGCAATCGGAGAAGCTCGCGGATCTCTTCGGCAAGCTAATGGTAAGGACGGAGAGTTAGTTGGTATAAAATGTACGTGTTTTGTTCGTAACGTTACATGTATGACATCACATCATGCAAAACAATAGAGGCTGAGAAGTTACGTCATCAAGGGTTTGTGGGTCGCCATGTTGCTTGCTAGCGCTAGCCGTTGCTATGGTTACCCGGTCAGCGGTTTGATTCGAATCGCACAGTTGGGTACCGATTAGCATTCACGATACAGGTAGCGAATTGAGCAGTATGTTGGAACACAAAATATGAGGAGTCTACAATATAGTAAGTGTTGTTTAGATCCAAAATGGATTCGAACTGCACACTGGTAAATCTGCGAAATGGATTAAGTGACCCAAGATGTTTGTTAGAATATTTATGTGTTAAAACTGTAAGCGCTACATTCCAGGAGACTTTCAGCAAGAATCTGAAGTGTTCATTTTAACTTAAGTTTTCGATCACAAGATGCTGCGAAAGAGAAATTTGTTATGAGAGGGATGAGAGACAATCAATGCAGTTTTGTTAATTCTGGAGTCAGCCTCTAGTGGTCAGGCTGTGAACTGCAGCATACGTGACTTCCTGTTACACACTGAGGGAGCGGTCCGAAGGTAGTTTGAATCATTGACTGAATATAACATGGAATAAGCATTTGTGACTTTTCATGTGAAAGGTTAAGGAAGCTCAGAATGTATTTTTTTTAAACAAATGTAAAAACAATTCACCTCCTCAGAAGGTCAGAACTAGTGATCTGAATATTAAAAAAAATACAGTGCCAGGGGTGTAAACATGTTTTTTCCATCTCCAAAGTTGGTCAGTTTTAACATTGGAGTGAATGAGAACCTGCTCAATTCTGATCCCATTCTCATTGTGCCCAGTCGAGGTATTACTGTTCAGTCACTTCCTATTGCGCTGGAGCAGGGAGACAAAGAGGTTGACCCTTGGTTTGAATGCGCTGCTACTGCCATATGTAGCCCAATTTAAATTGGCTCGCTCTTCTGAGAGTATGAATGTGGAATGAATGAATAATGCACTAAACATTGTAAAGCATCTTTGATCTCTGGAAAACCGCTTAATAAATTGAGTGCATTATTTTTATTATCTTCTCTGCAGTGGGCTTTTTTGCTAGTTTCACATCTCTGCTGTTCAGAGTTGATGCTGTGCCCACATGGGGGTGCTAAACATCTAAAAAGTGCTGTTCTGTATTTCTTTTCTGTATGTTTTCTTCCTCTCATTGTTGTTTTTTGTCTGAAGGATGATGTGAGGGTGTGTATCCAGCACCGCCCAATTGCTTTTTATGCCACATAAGAGCCAACTTCCATTGGTCCACTCTGAGTGTTCAGCTAAAAAAAAAAACAACACCACTTGGCAGAGCCAATAGTTTTTTCTATCATACCCATCACTTGGCGATAACAAAACGTGCTTCTTTGGGCATTGTTTTGCCTTGAGGTGCGGTTGGAGGCAAAAATGAATGTAGGAGCGTGATGGTGTAATGTCCAATGCAAAAGCAGTGCATTCACACTAGTGACTGAATGAACATAGATGAAGTTTCCGTGATATAGGGATGGGTGTTTTTTCATATCAGTCGTTATTGATAATTATGAAGATATTGTCACATTTTTGTTTCTGATTTAAAAAACTCATTTCATGTTTTTCATCAGGAATGAAAACTGTACAATCCGGAATTTTGTTGTATAAGCAATATAATTACAATAAAAATTCATTTTATTTTAAAACTGTTTCAGATAAATTGTTATAAGTTCTGTTAGCAAACTCTGTGTTCAAGCAGTTATGGAGCTCACTATCGACGTCTCTATATAGTATTATCGTGACATTGTATATTGATGATTATTATCAATATCGATAAGATGCTTATCGATAAGATAAGGATGGATGTAAAAAATAATCCACCCCCTTTAGTGTTCAGGAAGATCAAAACTAGCGATCTGAATCAACAAACCTAATGGAGCCAGGGGTGGAAACATGTTTTTTTTTTTCAGCTCCAGAGTTGCTCAGTTCAAATATTGGAGCCGTGAAAAATTTTGACTCAACTAATTTTTGTAATCGAGTTATTCAAGTAACTCGATGAATCATTTCAAGTAAAAAAAAAAAAACATGTTTAGTCTCGGCTCCACGCTTTTTCAATGCTTTATTTGACCATGACAACTCTGTGGGGAGGTGATTTAAAAAAAATATATCCTAAATTTAGAAGGTTTGCATAATTAAGGGCTGAGCTACTCGAGTGAGAGCCATCCACCAACACTGAGGTTTCATTCTCGTCATTTCCCATCTGATACTAATGCTTTACCAACAAGAAAAAGACAGATTTCTTGTAAAAGTGAATAAATTAGTTTAATATACACATTGTGTTTTTTTTTGTTGTGCTTCGATGGGACTGTGAGTGATTTATCATGTTTGTCATCTTGTCACTGCAGGGCCGGTTCTGTGTCCCTCTTCTGGATTCTGCTCAGACCAGACGGGTCGTGGTGTCTCTCAATGTGGATAAAGCCCTTAAAGAAGGTGAGGCCTTTAAAGACTCCATCAGGAGTTCAGTTCTCCAGTGTGATGAGTTTGATGAGGAAATTTGAACACAGCGCGTCGCTCGTAGAGAGCACCGTCATTGTTCTGCATCGTCCTTCAGGGTGGAATTCAAGGTTGTCTGGATATGTTTAGACTCTGTTTTGATGAGAAAGATGGAGATGTTTCGGATCTGGCAGCATTTTTCAGCTCATGTGGTGTGTTTTCCTCTGACCTAAATTCACTTGAATGCTTTTACATCTCTTAATCAGCTCCTTTGATCACAAGCGTCATTGATGCTGAAAGAAATCTCGCTGGGGTCTTTCTCATAAAATAATAATGCGTATTGTTGTTGAAGGAAATCATTGACTTGTTCTTTGGAGCATAAAAGGAGATTTTCCGAGAAATTTCCTTCTGAAGGGATTTTGTTAAATGTTAAACTGAGCCCTGAAGATGATGGGAAATTTAGTTTTTGAATTGCGTTATTTACATTTTTTTATATATAAGTTGTCCTCAGTTGAGATTTGGAGCTGTATTTTCAAGCACTGAACAGTTTATTTTAATCTTAGGCTGCATTTTATTTTACCCCTTATTTGATAAACTTAGGGCTAAAGGGACGGGTTTAAAATTAAACAAACTGGGAAAAAAGTAGCATTAACATGGAAACCGATTAATCAACTAGGTTTTGTTTACATTTTTTGCGTAAATGATTCTTAAATTACTCCTGTGATAGGAAAGTTGAATTAATTATAATTAATTTTAGTAACAGAGTTTATTATTGTTATTATTGAAAACAGATTCTTAAATTTGATGGACTTGTTAAATACGAGACAAAAAAGTCAGCTCAACAAGGTTTTAGTAGAATAGAAGCTTTCAAACCTAACAAATTCAGTTATTTCCAAATTATTGGTTTCTTTATTAATTTAAGTAATCAGTCTAGTCAATTTAATGTTTAACTTCTGGAGTTTAAAATTAAGAAATGTACAAAGCAAATTTTTTTTTTAAATGAACTGTGTTTATTTTATTGTGCAATATTTTCTATGGCCAAATGTTATTTTTTTACAGTGTACGCGCTGTAAATATTTTTCAGTGTGCTCTGTGACTGAAGGAAGAGTTTCCATCTGAGATCATTGAATAATAAGTCTTTAAAACATTGTTTCTGCCCCCTGCTGCTTGTTGCTTTTTCACTTTTATGCTCCAATGGCCGAATCCCATCCTCCGCAACGTCACGCAGCGTGAGTAATCAAACGCAGCGCCCAGGCTCCTGTGTGCTGTCAGAATCAGAGAGAAGAGTCTGAAAGGAGATGGATTATAATGTGTGAGTCACTCTGTGTTTTTCTGGACCACGAGGAGACGAGCTCTGAATAATTCAGGCCCTGTTTCTCCTGCATGCTTCCTGTGGGCTCCTGAAGAGGTTTATCACCTTTGTTTGCTCGTTTGTTTGTCGTTCTTTGGTTCATAATCAGCTGCGCTCAGGAAAAACAGGCTGACTGTGGTCTGAGTTGTTTGGGAGTTTAAAGGTCAGAGATTTGTAAGGAATTTAAGCTTTAGGGATCGGATTTTAACCAATGGAACAATCTATGTTTCTTTTCTAGGTTTTTTTATTGCGTTTGAGCTGAAACGCTCAAGTCTGTGAAACATGAATTTCCAGTCCTTCTTTACTTTAACATTGTAATGATTCCAGTGCTTGCCATTTTTTTGTTTATTTTAAGTGTAGTACTTAATTTTTTCATCTATGCAATTATTTTGAATTGTAAATATGTATTTAATTTAAGTACATATTTGTTTATTTAGTTTTTCATTTATATATTTATTTGTGTTTTGAGATCATTATTTTTTATATTTATTTATTTGTGTTTTAGTCTATCATCATCATTATTATTATAATTATGTTGTTGTTTAGTTTTTTGTGCATTTATTTAATTATGTTTGCATATTTGTTTATTCAGCAATTATCTGTCTATTATATTAAAGATTTTGCCTATTTGTTAAATTCTGTTTTAAAATAATTTGTTTTTATTTAAATATTTAAAAATGTTTTTGTTTTTAGATATTAATGAATTTGATTATTTATATGTTCATGTTTTGTATTTTATTATAGCTTTATTTGTTCTTTTTTTGTTTTTTGTTTTATTAATTTCTTAAATTCTGTTTGTATTGCACATTTTTCAGTTTATTTACATATTAACATTAAGAATGTGTTTATTCCTTAGTGTATTTGTTTTTCTATTAAGCTATTTTACAATGTTTTTAATTCTATATTTGTACAAATTTAGTTTTGTATAATAGTTTTGAAATGTTATTTAAATATTTTATTAAATAACTAAAATAATATATATATATATATATATATATATATATATATATATATATATATATATATATATTGTTGTAACATTGTTGATTTATGAATTCACATTTTAACGAAATAAGGAATTATTGATTAATATGTTAGATTTTTAATTACGTATATTTTAGATCAGGTTTCATCTTTCTGAGTTAGAAGAAACAACCGAACAGATGTGAGATGGGAACAGTGTCAGCAGCACTTCCTGTTGCTCAGCCGGGAAAAGTCAGCACATTTCAGGAGGTCATTGTTGCTATAAATAGTTCCGCCTCAGCCAGGAGGAGAGATGCCTGAAGGAGACCCTGTTTTTTGCTCTGGAGACCGTTCCTGGATCTCCTCTTTGTGAGCATGTATGCTCTAGCTGTCAGTGTAAGTCAGGGTGGGAGGATTGTTGTATTAGCCAGTCATCACTAATCTCTTGGCACTGCCATTGTGCTTGTACCATTCGCCACCTGCCGTCTGTGTAGTCGATAGTGAGGGATACACAGCTTAAACTCTCTTCACTATGCTTCTGAACTTCTAAATAAAATACTAAATAACAAAACACACTCTTAAAAGATCTTTAAAAAAAATGAACATTGAAAAAAGTGAAATATAGCAGGCATGTTTTCAACCACATGTCATTGTTAGGATGGCATCTACTCCAAAGTGTTGCAAAGATAAGTCTTTGCGACTGAGTTGGCGGATGTGTATCATGTTTGATCTCGAATTGTTCAAAAACTATTGTACCGATTGAGTTTCGTTTAGCTTTAGGTTACGTGGACCAAAATTTGCGGAGAAAAAAGCACCAGGACATGGAGATAAACATGCATGTCAAGTTTTGATTGGATTTCATCAAAATTGGTTTTTGTTCACTCAAGTCTTGTAAATGATTTCTACATGAGAAGAACATTTTATCCACAAAACGTGGCTCACATGCATGCAAGTTAACTTTTTGAGCTCAGAATTGTGATGCCAAAAATAGTCAGTTTCTGTATCTCCAAACCACTAGGTGGCACTGTTACAACATCTGCAATCAACCGCAGATCAAGGTTAGATTCCCGTGTTCCAGTTTTGGTGATAAGATATCACCCAGATATGTGAAAAATGAAAAATTATTTGGTGGCGGTCATTTGAAAAATGAAAGAGGGGTGGCGCTGTGGAATTTGAGTCCGAGGCTTAAAATTTGTTGCAGTAAATCATGAGACCCATTTTTACTTATGTACAAAGCAATAAAAAGAAGAAGAATCAGAACGTTTTTTTCCATCCATCTGCAGTGTTTGACTACAGCTACCGAGACTACATCCTGTCGTGGTACGTGCCGCTGAGTCGAGATGAGGGACAGCTCTATCAAATGCTGTCGGAGGATTTCTGGGAGATGATCAAACAGCTCCGCGTTCGTCTCTCCGAGGTGGACGTGGTGAACCTGGTCTGCAACGACATGGTCAAAGCCCTCCACCAGCACTTCTGCGACCTCAAAGCTGCTAACACACGGTGAGAGAAACCACTCTTCGGTGCTGTTCAGTTCATTTACTGCCTGAGCGGTGTCCGCTGCATAGGGTGCAATCATAGACCGTATATAACATGGACAGAGTGTTTGTGACCCCATAGGTTTCTAACAAGGTTAAACGAGACTGAGAGTCGGCGTAGCTAATAATCAAACACGCATCCACAGAGGCTGGACAAGGCAGATGTCTGATTATCTCAATGTTTTCATTTTTTATATCTTAAACAAACAAATTTAAAAATAATTCACCCTCAGAGGTTTCATTAAGATCAAAACTAGTGATCTGAATCAATAAATCTAACGAAGCGGGGGTGGAAACATGTTTTTTCAGCTCCAGAGTTGTCAGTTTTAACATTGGAGGAAATGAGAACCTGCTCTCAGCTTCAAGAGGCCGAGTTACATTGAGTTTCTATCTCAATGTAAAGCTGTTTAAAACATTTAAATTCTGAATTTTACACCTGAGCGACCTGTACAGGAGCGCCCTTATGCAGGAGATATTGTTAAAGTTCTAAGTACAATAAATACAACTTTGTTTAACTTTTGTAGAGGAAGATGACACTGTGTAACGGTAGCTAACGTTAGCCACACAGAGCTAAGAGGAGATAATAACAAACATATAGACTATAAAGAGCTTAATATTTGCAGTTACATTAAATATTAGATATTTTATTTTCATAAGTAAACATTTAAAGCCAATAATATATAACATATTCGTGTGAGATGTATTTAATAAGCTTTATTATTTTTTAAGGTTTTTATTTTTTGTAATTTTTAAGTTTTTTGTGGCAAGATTTTGGATATGAAGTGCAGTGACATAATTAAGTTACTTTTTTTATTTGATTATTAAAAACATTTGAGTCTGTAAATTTATGTTGGTAAACAAATATTTACACATAATAGATTTTAAAAGCTAGAAAATACATGATATTATAAATATCACCTGTTATATTAGCATAATAAAAGTGGAAGATGTGACATCTGTGAGTGAATAAACACACTAAACAGCTAATAGACATAAAAGTTGATTAGTATTTCTAAAGATAGAGCTGGAGTAGAGCATGAAGGATGATGCAGATAAGGTTTATTCATGTTTATCAACCAAATATGCATCCACGACCACTTGTTATTTACCTTAAATCTAGTGTTAAAGTGTAAAAACACCCAGCTTATTCCTGCAATTATTTTATATTCGCCATGAACCACATGACGGCCTGCAGCACTCTGTATATCTTGCGCTCTGTTTACTGCATAAGCAGTTTTCTTGAAGAGCCGCATTTAATGGTGCCAAAAGTACCAAAAAAATGGAATGGTTCCAGGATTTGTTAAGTACCGGTAGTACCGAGGACCCGGCTCTTGTCTGTAAGGTGCGCAGCTGCGTTTTCTACATAAAAACACAGATGCAGCAGATGATGCGCTCGATCTTCATGAGAAGAAAGGATCAAAGAGCAATGTTGCGGCTGATGATCAAGGGAACATTTTAGACAACCATAAATCAATCTGCAAATGATGCCGGCAAACTTAATAAAAAAAAAAACACCTCAAAGACAGACGCACAGATTTGATGGATTCAAGCAGATTTTCAAGTTTTTGGATTCAAGTTTTGCTTTAAAATGATATTTAAAATTATATTATTTAAAAAATGTCGGACTGGAACTACACATCACCATTTGCGTTAATCGCAATCGCAAGCTGCTAATGCGAGTAAGTTTCTTTAACTATTAAATGCTCCTATAGCATTTATTAGGGTTAAAAAACATGATTGTATAATATTTTCACACACCCGTGGATTTAAATGACCTGTGTGTCCAAAATATGCGTGTTCTAGAATGCATTTAACGTAAAGTTAAAGTTTATGCCCCTTATTAGTCCCTCAGAAAAGTGGTTATAGGCTATGAAGCATAAACGCAGTTTGATGTCAATAAGATAACATTCATTATCATGACTTCATAGTGTATTATCTTGCATCAAGTTACAGTGAGTGAATTAACTAATGAACTATGAATGTAAAACTATTTAATGTATTAATGCAATTTGGTATTAAGAATAATTGCTCATTTACTATACAACACTTTTTTTAAGTCATGTTATCTAAGGAATGCTTCTGTTTTA